>CM022706.1:41661866-42191592 GCA_012295165.1 Asparagus setaceus | reverse complement strand
CATCTGCTTTAAAGTATACATATTTAAAAACGACATTACTTTATTAAGTATATTTACTATCTCCTAGAATTGTGCAATGAAAGGTAATCTACTTTACCCTAATTGAGTAAAAATAGGCTCATGTGTCCCTCCATACTTGTAGATAATGTGTCACCAATATGGCTATACATTAGAACATAAACTATTATATGAGTATGTTGATGTTAGAGTTGTAGTTGTTATGATGCATGTTACATTAGCAACACATAACATAACAACAAAGAGACACCCTATGCTAGACTTAAATCTAATTATACCAAAAGTTTACAACCATCCTCTATCACTAGGGTATTCTTTCCCTTGATTAATTGTTATCATTATATTTTAACATTAATTTTTAATTAAAGTACAATGCATGATTTATAATTGAATAAAAACACTATTGACAAATCTTTCTGTCATTAACTAATCTCATGTGCTGTACGTCTAATGGTCTATACTACGTAACAAAGGGATGTTTTATAATCTATCAATAAAGAGATGTTCTGTATTTGTCTGTAACATCAAAAGAAACATCTGCTTTAAAGTATACATATTTAAAAACGACATTACTTTATTAAGTATATTTACTATCTCCTAGAATTGTGCAATGAAAGGTAATCTACTTTACCCTAATTGAGTAAAAATAGGCTCATGTGTCCCTCCATACTTGTAGATAATGTGTCACCAATATGGCTATACATTAGAACATAAACTATTATATGAGTATGTTGATGTTAGAGTTGTAGTTGTTATGATGCATGTTACATTAGCAACACATAACATAACAACAAAGAGACACCCTATGCTAGACTTAAATCTAATTATACCAAAAGTTTACAACCATCCTCTATCACTAGGGTATTCTTTCCCTTGATTAATTGTTATCATTATATTTTAACATTAATTTTTAATTAAAGTACAATGCATGATTTATAATTGAATAAAAACACTATTGACAAATCTTTCTGTCATTAACTAATCTCATGTGCTGTACGTCTAATGGTCTATACTACGTAACAAAGGGATGTTTTATAATCTATCAATAAAGAGATGTTCTGTATTTGTCTGTAACATCAAAAGAAACATCTGCTTTAAAGTATACATATTTAAAAACGACATTACTTTATTAAGTATATTTACTATCTCCTAGAATTGTGCAATGAAAGGTAATCTACTTTACCCTAATTGAGTAAAAATAGGCTCATGTGTCCCTCCATACTTGTAGATAATGTGTCACCAATATGGCTATACATTAGAACATAAACTATTATATGAGTATGTTGATGTTAGAGTTGTAGTTGTTATGATGCATGTTACATTAGCAACACATAACATAACAACAAAGAGACACCCTATGCTAGACTTAAATCTAATTATACCAAAAGTTTACAACCATCCTCTATCACTAGGGTATTCTTTCCCTTGATTAATTGTTTAAAGCATGTGCTTCATATGAGCTTCGTAAATTAAACATGTGTGTATAAATAATATTTAAAACAGCTAGGTGATGGTCAAGTTTGATTAATCACTATCTGTACTTTAAAGGGATCTAATCCAAAGCCTCAAAAAGGTTTGGAACCATAAATAAATAAATGAGAGAGAGAGAGAGAGAGAGAGAGAGAGAGAGAGAGAGAGAGGAGAAGAAGAACAGAGCACTTCATTGTGATGTTAATATGTAAAATATAGGCCTGTGCTATTTGGTTCCTTTAGAAGGTAAGGTATGTTGCGGCTATCTTCATTATTCCATCCATAGCTGTTTAGGCTAAGAGTTTATATAATAACAATCTGCTAGAAAGCAAAATGAGAAAAGAAGCAAAACTTCAATAAGTTAGAATAGTAATCTAGTGCTCCTTTAAAGAAATTAAGCCATAAGGATGCTTTAGTTTAAGTGGTTTATTAGTTACCTAGTTATTTAATTAGCTCAGTTTCAAGCATGGAAGATCACTTTTCTAGAACAATGTAGAGGACAAGATTCTGAGTTGTAATCAATGAGAGCATCTCCACCTATTGCTATGCTCCAGTATCAATAATACAAAATACAAAAGCTTCTAATATAGGGTATAAACATACATAAGAATGTTAAATTGACAAAATTACCTATATGTATGGCATAACATTGAAATTAACTAATATACCAACAAAGGAATCTCTAATATCTCTTCTCCTATAAGTATGAAATCTCATCCATTTTAGTAGGGTGCAATTAGGTGAGAAGGGTGACCCACAAACCAAAAGAATTGGTGTCCCATCTAGAAAAATAATGGCACCTCCAATGCTTTTGTTTTCAATTATGACCAATATGATCTACTTTCAAATTTTTATTTTGGGTATTTCTATAAGGGTTAATTGCAAATAGACCCCTTTAGTACCCAATTGCGAATAGACCCCCTGTAGGTTTATTTTTTGCAAATAGACATTCTGTAGTATTGGCCCATGTGCGAATACACCCCCCATTAGTGAACTTTTTTGACTCTTTTAAAATTAAAAAAAAAGCAATGAGGGTCTATCCTCACTAATAGACCTATAGGGGTTCCACATGCCTCCTCAAACATGTTTAATGATTTTAAAAGTTGGGGCAATTCACTTAGGGGGCCAATTTGCAAAAATATAACTCCAGAGGGTCTATTTGCAATTGGGTGATACTACAGGGTCTGTTAAGAATTAACCCTTCTTATAATTATGATTACCTTACTAATCCTCTTCTTTGACCCATTTTACCAATAAAAAATCCTAAATTCTTGGTTCCCATGCTTCCATTGGGCTTCAAGACATCCTTGGTCCAGCCTTACAACTCTTCAATTCAATAAAAAGGGGAAGAACAAAAATGACTCTTTGTTTTATTATTCTCTCCTTTTTATTTTGTGGGCCAATAGGTGATCTCATCCAATAATGGAGGAAGCATTTAGTGGCTGATAGAGCACAAATTTAGCAGCAATTCGCTATGCTTCAACCATTTTGTTTTCGTCATATATTCATAACGTTCATCTGTGATTTACAGATGAAATCATGAGTTTAAGACCACATGAATCAACCATTATATATCTTCACGCATGAATTATCAGCACAAAATACACCCTCCACATGCAAACCACTTGTGTATTTGAATACACAAAGGCAACGCCAATAAAGAAATTGATGTAACGAGTGAGGTCTATGTAAGACATTCATATAGTTCGTGTCAGGTATGCGTCACACATTGTTGATGAACATACCATGAGAAAGATATGACAAAAACCAGTTTTCATGAAGGTCCCAATCAATAATTTTGGTGTGCATATATCTGTACTCTTGGGACTGGAATAAGTACACCTGTCACTGAAATGCCCTGTTCCCATTCAATAATGGAGATAGCTTATAGGATTCCAGGACAATGCAATAAAGAAATGTAGCTTAAAAAAAAAGATTGGAGCTAGCTAAGATAGCAGCTATGTTGTGAATCAATTTCTCACAAAATAACCTAGGACTTCATTCAATGAAGTTGTATAATCTATATGAAATTTCAGCACATCCAATCATATTTTGACTATTAACCAATTGAAACGGCCTAGCTTATGTATGTACTCTTCGACAACCACCGAACAGATATAAGAGTGGAAAGAACTACTAAGGTAGAGAATAAATCAAACAAGCTAATTGCACAAGAGATTTGCATGGTTAGGCACAAAGTTAAACCTCCATTGATGAAGAAGGGAAAAGTATGAACCAAAGATGTCTATAAAGAGCTTACACAAACTCCTCGCAACTCTTAACCATCGAATTTCCAAAACATTGCCAATCACGTGTTCGATTAAATATCCCACAAAAGAAGAAATGTGTTTCGCTATATTCACAACAAGTTCAGTGCACATCATGCAAGTGTGATTGTTAAGGAATATATTATGAGATATTATTGAGATATTAGGAGATATAATTGAATATGATTTTATCTCTTACATAATCTGTAATATCCTCCTAACCTCTATTTAAGAGAGGTTAGGGTTAGATGAATACTATCTTGGCATTTTTCTATTTTTCTACATGGTATCAGAGCCACGCAAACCCTAACCTCCACAAAACCCTAGAGCCTCACAAACCTTAGCCCCCCAATCTCTCACAACCAAACTCCTCCCTCTGGCTTGCAACCTCCCTTCTTTCTGGTCACCGTGAATTGGGCGCGGTGCTGTTCACCGTAATTGTTCACCATGAACAGTGCAGCGGTAACTGTTCATCATGAACAGTGCTGCAAATTCTTTTCCGTCCTGCTGTTGATGGCCTATCAGGATTGCTATTATTGGTAGCAGTAATCATCCGTGATGTATATGTTCTCTTCACCGCCCATGCCTCCTCGATTCCCCTTCGTTCACCGCCTATTCAACTTGTGGACACCACCGCTTGTAATCGAGAAACCTTGATCACCGATAAAGAGTTTGTTTGGTTGATCCATGAATGAGAATCTATGATATTTTATGGGTCTACATGGTATCAGAGTCATCCTCTTGATCCTAGAGAGACCTCTTTCTTCATCGTCTACATTGAGCCGCCGAGGTTTTTTGAATTACTATTCACCTACACTGTTCATCAAGCACTGTTCATCGGGTTACTGTTCATCCATTGATTTACTGTCTTGGGCTACTATTCATCCATACGCCGGTCCTGTTCACACTCGCGGATTACTATTTACCCTCCCACCGATCACAGCCGACTCCACTCTCATATGCCCTCATTGACATGTGCCTCGTTGACCTCATTGATCTTTGCTCGAGCCCAAAATCAACTCCAGCTCTTGGATCATTTGTTTCTCAAATCCTTAAAAAAGGATCTTTTATTGTTGGATCCTTGAAGGATCATTTGTTTATCAGATCCTTAAAGAAGGATCATTTTTTATTGGATCCTTCAAAGAAGGATCATTTATTGTTGAATCCTTCAAGAAAGGATTATTTATAATTGATCCCGTACATGATCATTTGTTGTTGGTTCCTTCAAAGACGGATTATTTGTTGTTGGATCCTTGAAGGATCATTTGTTGTTGGTTCCTTCAAAGACGGATTATTTGTTGTTGGATCCTTCAAGGATCATTTGATCGGTGGAGCCCTAGAGGGATCACTGATTTGAATACATCTAAATAAAAGATAAGAAGATTTAAACTACTTGAGTTTTTTAAGGCATCGTCACAGATTAGAGTGTGTGCTTTTATTTGTAACAAGCTAGACATGTATGATATACATACTCCACTTGAGGGGAGTGTTAAAGAATATATTTTGAGATTTTTTGAGATATTGGGAGATATGATTGGATAAGATTTTATCTCTTACCTATTTTGTAATATCCTCCTAACCTCTATTTAATAGAGGTTAGGGTTAGATGATTAATATCTTGGCCTTTTTCTATTTCTTTACGTTGATTTCATAATGTAATCGCCTCATAATAAATTATGGTAATTTTTGTTATTTCTTGACATTTGTTTGACTTTCTTGTCTAATATCTTTTTGGTATTATTTTAAGTTATGTAGTACACAATTATATTCCAACAATGAATTTGCATTCCTCTCCTCAAACCCTTGAAATTCCAATTTAATCTACTAACCTCCTCCCTAAATTCTCATTAACTTCTAACTATTGATCAAAGAGGGTGTTTGGAGAGCTCATTTTTTGGTCAAACTCTTTTAAGTTAGCTTTTTCATATTTACATGTTTGATAAAATATCAAATAAGCTAACTTATAAACCCCATTTGAAAAAGCTAGTATACCCCATCTTTTGAAAACTAGCTTATAAGCTCACCTAAATAAGTTAGGTTTGACCAAATAAATTACTATTCTAACCAAATAATTTTATTATAATTTTTATCATAAAAGCCAAAGCCACCAAAAGCTAATGCAGCTTAAAAGCTTCTAAAGATAAGCCCCTCCAAACACATCTAACTCATTATCATCATGTAAGTCCCAAAAAGTGCTTCTTCTCTAATTCCGACAAGTAGCCTGATGAGAGCCCAAACTTGACTTTACACCACCGACGAATCAAGCGGTATAAAATCTCTACGCAATCACCAATGAATCAAGCAAATACGTCGCTCAAGAACACCAAGAACGAATCTGGAATTCTAAAAATAAGAAACTCTAATTTTATTGATAAAATTCTCCCAAGTTTTCAATCACCAAAAATATAATAAAACCTTGATACTTGGCCGACCTTAAATAGCCTCTGCTTTGGCTTCCTAAACAAATCTATTTGCAAACAAATTCCTACTCCTAAACAATTCCTTACTTCCCAAAAAAATCTAATTTGCCTATATAATTCCCTAATGCCTAAACAATTCCCTACTTCCTAAAATTAATTATATTTATAATCAAATCAAATCCTGTTAAGACTCAGATTCCTTCATTATGTAGCTTCTTGTAATTATGCACCACGTGAGCGCGATCACTCTTACGCACCGATGGCTCTGGAATTATGTCATTCTCCCCTCCTTCGAGACTACACTTGTCCTCAAGTGTGAGATCATGAAATCTCTCCTTGAGCTCATCATAATCCTCCCATGTAGCCTCGTCCTTTGTCAAGTTCTCCTAAATCCTCTCTGGAATCAGCAAAGGTTGCACCGACACCATTGCAACCCTTTGATCATATTTTATCTTCTAGCACATATCACACTCTGCTACTTTCGCTTCACCACTGCTTCTGGTCCTTCTCAATAGGAAAAATGCTTCACCTTGAAATAAGTCTGAAGCCAACCTGAATGACCTCCCGCTCTGCTGTCATGAAAATGAGATAGAATGCCGTCCTCAAGCCTAGTACTTCAGGAATATATACATAGCTTTTGTAGAAAAGCAGCCCATCTCGGAGCTCATATCTCTATACCCTAGAGTCTCCTAGCCCAATCCGGCCACGAAATTCCTAGCTCGCTCATCCAACTCCATAGCTGACAAATAGGATCCCACACTCTCCAATCCGCGCTACTAATGGCATGCAAGCTTGCCTCCTTCTCACTACACACCAACCACAACATCTGACCATCCTCCTTATGAGATAATGCATCGGCAACTCTATTTTCCTTCTCGGACTGATATATGATGTCGAACTCAAACTCGAGAAACTTCACCACAAACTTCTGATGTTCGGAAGAAATAATCTTCTGCTCCAATAAGTGCTTCAAAGCATGTTGATCCTTCTTGATCTTGAATTTTTTTCCCAACATATATGGCCTCCAAACCTTCACAGCATGTACGACTCCTAAAATCTCCCGAGCATAAATACACCGGGCCCTCTTCTGCTGTCCTAATGCCTTTGACATATAAGCTACTGGCCTCTTATCCTGCACCAAACCTCTCCTATACGCTCGCCACTAGCATCAGTATATAGCTCAAACTCCTCCAAAAAATTTGGCAAAGCAAGCACCGGAGTCTGAGACATCACTCTATTCAAATCTTCAAAAGACTGCCGTGACGAATCTGTCCACTGAAACCCATCCATTTCCAGCATGTCGATCAACGGTCTAGCAATCAGACCATAATGCTTCACAAACCTCCAATAGAATCTTATCAACCCTAAAAATCCTCGTAAACCTGACATATCCTTTGGTAAAGGCCAATTCATCATAGCTGCAATCTTCCACTCATCTACCTTCACTCTCTCAGCTGAAATAATATGTATCAAATATTCCAATTTTGCCTTCACAAAGTCATACTTTTATAATTTAGTATTGAAATTATGCTCATCCAAAATCAACAACACCTCCTCCAAATGATGTAAGTGCTCCTCCATGGTAGCTGAAGACACCAATATATCATCGAAGAGCACCAGCACTAATCTTCTTAGAAAAGGATTGAACATGTTGTTCATCGCCGCCCGAATAGTTGATGGCGCATTGCATAGCCCAAATGACATCACCACATACTCATAGTTTCCCTAAAAATCACATCGATCAACAGCCTCAGTGACAATAGCATAGTCCTCAACTCTTCCCATGCACAATCGTTTGAATACATTAGTCTCACAACCCTTTAATCCTATGGCAATGACAGTCCATGAGTATCTCTTTTCCCTTAACTGGAACATCATCTGCATCTCCTTATCAAATAATTTCAGACGATGATGTTTATCCGCGTCCGAGCCCTGCACAATAAGAAAAGAGCTACCATTCGGCTTCACTGCTGAACCTGATTCACTTTACAAGAGCGCATGTGTAAGTGAATCATCATCTTTTTGAGGAAAGTACTTGTCCTCCTTGCCCTCATAAAAAGTACCAAGATCAAGCTGCCATGGCCTCCATAATAGTAGATGACATGTATCAACTCTATCACACAAAATCACATCCTCATACTTGCCGATAGAGAAATAAATTTGTATGCTATTAGCCACATCACAATTGTTTTCCTTGATGCTAATAAATGATTTAGAGCTCTCACAAATCAAAGCAACTGAAAATTCTTTCAAAAACTCTACATTCTCCTAATTTTCCTCTTCTTTCTCCTCCACCCTTGGGTCCTTCGATAGAATATTTTCATAATTGCTCATATCTGACAAGTATCTAATAGAATCATTGTCTGTAGTGCCTAACAAGTCAACCTCAATGACATGATTAGTAACTATCTCAACCAAACTAGAATAATCACTTCTTAGCATTAATTCTTCAGATTGACTCTCTACAGACATCTCACAAAAATCTTCCTCATACATTGTATCACGGTCATGATTAAATCTGGGCTTTCTACGATTCTTCCATCGTCATATGTTGTCGATATCCCAATCATACTAATAATCACCCCTATTGTATCCAATCTGACCATAATCATAACCATAACTATATCCACCATGACAATACTAAAATCCATCACAATAATCTCTATACTGAAATCTGCAATAGTAATCTCCAAGCGGCGGTGGTTACCTTTGATCATAGCCTCAATCTCTATCCGGATCCAAGCCCGAATCCTCGTAGTAATCATCAACTTCTCCGCCTCTAACGTGACGTGGTCCTCAACGCGGAAATCAATAGTCATCACCATCAGGTTCCATCTCTTCCTCGACAATCTCATCTCCTTCATAGCCTCTCAAACGGTCATATCCATAGCCTTGACCTGCCGCACCACCACTAGCACTGCCGAAGTCCTCCCAAGAGTCCGCCACGCCGCCTGCTGCCTGCCTACCACGCCTCGCCGCCGCCTGCTCTGGCCCACTGCGGGTTTCGGCTGGCTGTCGTGGTTCGCTCTGCCACCAGCCCACTTGCCGTGGCTCAGTCTGCCACCGGCTATCGGCACTAGCCACAGTGTTGTTGGCCAGCGCCCCACCTATCATCAATTCCTTCATATCCTCTTTCTCGCCCATGAATCCTCCGCCAATGACCATTATCATCATTGTGTGTCTTTTCATTGATCACTTTCTCTACCGACAAAGTTAATCATTTGATTGTCTCCACTAGACCTCTGATCTCTTTCTCGCTCTCTTCACACCCGTTCAATAATTCATCAAGCCTCTTTTGATTTGACAATGTTTGATTATCAGTAGTTGATGACTCTCATTCCACCATTGTAGTTGATCGAATACTCTCAACGAAAGCACCAATTAATGAGAGCCCAAACTTGACTTTACACCACTAACGAATCAAGCGGTATAAATCTCTAGGAAACCACCAACGAATCAAGCAACTATGTAGCCTAAGAGCACCAAGAACGAATATGGAATTCTGAAAATAAGATACCCTAATTCTATTGATAAAATTCTCCCAAGTTTTCAATCACCAAAAACATAATAAAACCCTATACCTAGCCAGCCTTAAATAGCCCCTGTTTTGGCTTCCTAAACAAATCCTATTTGTAAATAAATTCCTACTCCTAAGCAGTTCCCTACTTCCTAAAGAAATCCTATTTGCCTAAACAATTCCTACTTCCTAAAGAAATCCTATTTGCCTAAACAATTCCTACTTTCTAAAATAAATTATATTTGCAATCAAATAAAATCCTATTAAGGTTTAGAATCCTTCATTATGTAGCTTCTTGTAATTATGCACCACACGAACACGATCACTCTTACGCATTGATGGCTCCGAAATCATATCATAGCCAAACTTGTGTCCCTACAACTCCCTCATCAACGCAGCGAACCCATGAGAGTTCATCAACACTCTTCTCGTTGGACGACCGCCATCAAAGCTCACCGTGAGCTCGCCACAAACTTGAGTGATGACTCGTCGCTGACTTATGGTAGCCGATGACATCAAGTGTCGGTTCTAATCCCGCTGGAGAGAGCCAAAAATCCTGGTTGAGGATTATAATGATCAATTTACTCCTCAAACCTCTTTTACAATGATGAGGGTAAACTAGAAATTTCATATTGTTTTGATGTATGTACCTTAGAAATACATCCATCACAGTTACTTGGGTTTTAAAATAAATAGATCTTTGATATTTGGGTGAGTGTTTTTGGAAGAGAGTGGATTTAAAAATAATGGAGAGTAAAACTTTGGGTGTATCCGTAAAAACCCCTAAAATTATTAACTTAATTGGTAAGCTAACTATGGTCAGTACTCCAAGGTTTCAGGTTGACTCTCCATGGGAGCATCCATAATTTAATTTCCTAGAATATCCGAGGCCGTGCATTGGGGGGTACCCCTTAGCAACGCCCGGGGGTTTGATACCATGGTCCGAAGGATCATGAGGAGGTTCTCTAGTCAAACCTTTTAAAAAAATTAACTTAAATTCTGACGGATCTGGAGAATGTTCAGGGACAGTGTCGCACCACGTAGCTATAAAAACAAGTAAATTTAATCATAGAAAAATAAATTCTTTCTTGAAAACTAATTTATTTATTAATTGCGAAATAAAAGGTAAAATTGTAGATTAATTGTCATCATTATATTTTAACATTAATTCTCACTTTAATGAAAGTCCAAAGGTTGGTAATTGAGTAAAAATACAATTGACAGCTCTTATTTCAGTCTTTAATCAAATCTCATGGATTAAGTTTTGCTTAGTTATAAGAAACTATTTCAAAGTCGTTAGATCAAATTATGTCTAGCTAATTAACTACATCAAATAATGGTGTATACAACATAGCAAAGGGATATTTTATAATCTACCAAAAGAGGGATGTTTTATATTGCCCATTATTAAAGCAACATCTTCATAAAGTAACATTTCAAACACTATTTTTTTAGATTAAAAATAGAGGGCAAGCCTCATTCATTTATAAAAGATAGATATGTATGTACAAAAGAGGACACGAACAGTGTCCTGTAGTTAGGAAAAAGAAATCTTAAGATCTGCCTTTAGGGATACACGACCTTCTTCTTTTAAACATTCATGAGGGTGAAGATTGGGCCTTGCCGTCATTCACCACATGCATAGATATACAAAAGAACCAAAGCCAGCCATGCATATAAGAACAGATTCTAAGATTTCTAAAGTCTAACTGTCAAAAAAACTAAAAGAAAACCCCAAGTATTACATACACAAAATCTGAACAAAATCGATCCACAAAACTATGAACAAAACTGGAACCGAGCTAGACTTCTTCAGTTGTACTCATGTCTATCAACCTCCTTGCTCTCCACGTTGCTCTGTGTCAACTGCCAAAGGAAACATGTTAGCGGAGAGAAATTTTGAGATGTTTGTGGCTGCAGTTCCGTTCGCCACACCTGACCAATCAATAATAGCTTTGATGACAGAATTGATAATAGTGATATGTGAGATTTTGATTTCGTCAAAAATACAGCTATTCCTTGCTTTCCAAATGTTCTAACAGATAGAAGAAAATAGTGTGCGCCATAAAAAACCCCGAGAACCTGATAGATGTAAGTTCTCCAAAACATTCATAAACTCATTAAAAGAACTTGGCCATGAGAATGGAAGTGAGAAATTGGTAAAATAGCTCCATACTTGTTTTGTCATTGGACAGGAGAAAAATAGGTGTCCTCTAGACTCTAACCGTTCATCACAGAATATGCATGTGAAGGGTCTCCTTCCCAACCTTTATTAACAAGGTTGTCTTTAGTGTTTAATCTGTTTTTGGATAGTAGCCAAGTGAAAAATCTAATTCTACTAGGTAGGATAGAATTCCACACAATTCTGAATAAGAGTGAGAGAACCCATCTAGAATTCAGAAATGTGTAAAGAGATTTAACTATAAAGATACCTAAACTGGTTAGTGGCCAAGAAACACTGTCAACCTGATCAGTTAGAGAGGAAGAAGCTAGTAAAGCTAGGAGTTCTGATTTCAGATCTTGCATCAATGTAGAGGTAGTTCTTCTGAGAATAGGATGTCAATGCCATTGATTTCCTTGTCTATACCCTTGTTCCTTAACTGAGACATTATGAGATAGAGAAAGAGCGTATAGAGAGGGAAAGAGACTTGCCAGAGTGTTACTACCTAGCCATTTGTCCTCCCAAAAATGAACACTGTTACCTGAACCCAGCTTCCAAGAGCAGATATTGAGTAGAGCTTCTTTTTGGGAAATGACTGCATTTCAGAAGGATGAATTGTAGGTATTGAAATTCATGGTTTGAATGTTAATACCCCTATTGTTGTAGAGCTGATGTAGGAATATACCAACATGGGAGTCTTTTCTAAGACACTTCCAAAGCCATTTAGAAATCAAAGAGATATTGAAATTCTTGAAATCCTTAACTCCTAAACCTCCTTCACTTTTACTTAAGCAGACTGTTTTCCAGCTGACTAAATACTTATAACCCGCAGAATTTGCTTTTCTAGACCATAGGAAGTTTATTCTTATAATATCAATCTCCTTAATCAACCATTTAGGCAGTTTATAAAAGGACATAAAATATAAAGGAATCGATGTAAGAACAGAGTTAAGCAGAACTAGTTTACCACCAAAAGATAGGAGGTTTCCTTTCCAAGAATCAAGCTTCTTGTGTAAATTCTCTAGAACAGGCTGCCAATCTGACTTGTTAAGTTTACCACACTCCAAAGGAAGATCAAGATACTTGATAGGTAAGTTTTCCAACTTACAATTCAGAGAACATGCTAGGAGGTTGCCTCTATGGCTCCTTCTCCCAAAATAAATGAGAGAAGACTTAGAATAGTTTATACGTAGGCCTGATATTTCTTCAAAGATGTATAGAATTGTCTTGAGAGTATCAGAGTCTTGAGAGGAGCTATGAACAAAAAGAAGGGTATCATCTACAAATTGGAGGCTTCTGACATGGTTGAGAGGCTCTTTAAGATTAAGACTTGATAAGAAACCTTCAGTCACATTATTCACTATCATCCTATTTAGGACATCAACTGCCAAGTTGAAAAGTATAGGAGACAAGGGGTCTCCTTGCTTGAGACCACATTTGCAGGAAAAGAACTTTGAAGGAGACCCATTAACCAAAACCGCACAATTAGAGGAGGAAATAATATGATAAATCCAAGAGCACCATTTTTCCCCAAAACCTCTAGCTTTTAAAAGCTGAATTAAGAAGGACCAGTCAATAGCATCAAAAGCTTTAGCTAAATCTATTTTGAACATAGCAATTTCCTTTTTTCTTTTCGTGCAAAAGTGGATCATCTCATGTGCCATCAAAACAGAGTCAAGAGTGGACTTCCCAAGCTGAAAGGCTGTTTGAGTTGGAGCTACTAAAACAGACATGATAGAAGACAATCTGTTTGCAAGTATCTTGGTGAAGATCTTGAAGATACAATTGATAAGACTGATTGGCCTATAATCTGTAACTGATGATGCATCTTTGATCTTAGGAATAAGAGTGATAAAGACCTTATTGATTCTGTAAAGAGATGTTGAATCATGATATAAGTGATGCATGAGTGCCAAAAGATCATCCTTGATTAGTTCCCAGAAAGATTGGAAAAAGCCATAGAAAAGCCATTGGGTCCTGGAGCTTTATTTGGGTTCATGCTAAAGACCGCTTATTTGATTTCAGTTCAGAGAAAGGAGCTTCAAGAGAAGACACATCGACGTCTTGTTGAGGATAGAGATATGACCAATCGATAGGATGATTACTCAAATTAACTTGACCAAAGAGAGAAGAGTAGTAGTCATAGAAGACTCTCTGTTTGTCCACTTCCTCAGAGATAATTGAACCATGATTGTTGATAGAAATAATAAAGTTTTTTCTACGATGAGCTGATGCAATCTTATGGAAAAAAGAGGTGTTAGCATCACCTTCAGTTAACCATTGAATCCTAGATCGTTGATGCCAGTAGACCTCTTCCTCCTTCATAATAGATGTGTAAAGCGATTTAAGTGACTTTCTTTCCTCTAATTCAGAGGTGGTAAGGGGATGTTGTTCTTCCTTTAAATCTAACTCTGTGATTTTAGTAAGGAGGTCTGATTTCCTTTTAGACATGGAGCCAAACACATTTTTCTTCCACCACTTGATCCTTCTCTTGATGAGACTAAGTTTAGAAATGAATCTATCAATTGGGGTCCCTTGACATTGAAAGGAATTCCAGCATGACACGATGAAAGGACTGAATGCAGTATGAGAGAGCCAGCTTCTTTCAAATCTAAATAGGGAGGGGGGGATGTTTAATACCACCACTGTCTAGGATGATGGGGGCAGTGATCTGAGCAAATTGAAGTTTGTGAATATTGTAGACATGAAGGGAATTTGGTATCCCATTCAGAAGAAACTAGGAATCTATCTAACCTAGCTAAAGAAGGATTAAGCCGATGGTTAGACCAAGTGAATGGTCTGCCACTCAGAGGAAAATCAATGAGAGACAGTCCTGAGACTAGTTCTCGAAAGGAGTTGATGTCTCTAATGGACCATTCTCTACCACTTCTTTCTCTTGAAGATAAAGTAACATTGAAATCACCACATAATACCCATGGCTCTGAGAATAAGGCTCGGATTCTTCTAATTTCGCACCAACAAACCTCTTTATCTTCTCTCTCTATAGGAGCATATACGGATGTGAAGACAAAACTCCAATTGGATATTTTCTTTAACCTAACCAAGTAAAAAGAGGCTCATGTTCCCTCCGTACTCTTGGATAATGTATCATCGACATGATCATGCATCAGAACGTCAACTATTATATGAACATTTTGATGTTTAGAGTTGTAGCTGTTTAAATGTATGTTATGGTGCATGTTAGGCAAGCAACACATTAGATAACAATAGAGAGACATCCCAGGCTATTTGGACCAAAAGTTTGCTTTCATCCACTATCATTAATTAGGGTAGTCTTTCCCTTGATTTATTAAAGCATGTGTTTCATATGATATCTCCGTAATTTATACATGAGTGTATAAAGAAGTATTTAACACAATTAGGTGATATGGTCAGACATTACTCTCACATGTGTTTCATATGATATCTGTCATTGAGATGCTTTAAAGGGATCTATTCCTAACGATTGACTGGCGTATAACAAAAGATGACATTCAAAGCCTCAAAGACGTATGGAGAAGAAAAATTACCAAAAAAAAAAAAAAACAAAGCAATTCATTGTGATTGTAATAAAATGTAGGCCTGTGCTTTGGCTCCTTTAGAAGGTAAGATATATGTCTGCGGCTATCTGCATGATTCCATCCACATAGCTGTTTAGGCTAAAATTTTATATAATAAAAATTACCTAGAAAATGGGGGAAAAAACAAAAGAAAAGAAGCAAAGCTTCAATGAGTTAGATATAGTAATCTAGTGCTCTCCTTTAAAGAAATTAAGGAATAAGGATGCTTTTGTTTAAGTAGTTTGCTAGTTACCTAGTTATTTAATTAGCTCAGGTTCAAGTATGGAAGAAGATCACTTTTCTAGAACAATAGGAGGACAAGACTCTGACTGTATCAATGAGAAAATCTCCATTTATGGATATTCAAGTAATACAAAATATAAAAGTTTCTAACATGGAAAAATCATACATAAGAATGTTAAAATGACAAAATTACCTACATGCATGACATAACATTGAAATTAACTCATATACCGAAAAAGAAGTCTCTGATCTCTCTCTTCTCCTCTAAGTATGAAATCTCATCTATTTTAGTAGGGAGCAATTAGGTGAGTAGTGACCCACGAACCAAAAGAAATGGTGCCCTACCTAGAAAAATAATGGCACCTCCAATGCTTTTGCTTTATATTATGACCAATATGATCTACTTTTGAGAAAATTTTCATTTTGGGTATTCTTATAAGGGTTAATAGTGAATATGCCCTCCAAGTATCACCAAATTGCGAATGGACCCTTGTAGTTCTATTTTTGTGAATAGATCCCTATAGTATTGGCCCGGATGCGAATAAAGCCCATTAGTGAACTTTTCGACTCTTTTAAAATTAAAATTGAAAATTAGCAATTGAGGATTTATCCTCACCAATAAACCTAGGTGGGTGGGGGGTGTTGGGGTACCTGCCTCCTCAAACCTTTTTAACGGATTTAAGAATAAAAAAAATTCACTCAAGGATAGCAAAAATAGAACTACATGGAGTCTATTCGCAATTGGGTGATATTATAAGAGTTTATTCGCAATTAACCCTTCTTATAATTATGACTACCTTACTAATCCTCTTCTTTGACCAATTTTACCAAGAAAAAAACCCCTAAAATTCTTGGTTCCCATGCGTCCATTGGGCTTCAAGACATCCTTAATTGGCCCATCCTTTCAACTCAAGTAAGCAAAAAGGAGAATAACAAAAATGACACTTTGTTTTATTTTTCTCTACTCTTTATGTGGTAGGCCAAAGGTGATCTCATCCAATAATGCAGGAAGCATCTTGTGGCTGATAGAGCACAAATTTAGCAGCAATTTGCTATGCTTTATCAATTACATAAGTGTCATTCATAAAGTTTATCTGTGATTTATAGATGAAATCATGAGTTAAAAACACATGAGTCAATGGCATTATTATTCATTTTGAAAACTCATATGCCTTATCAAGTACTAGTCGTTGTATGGGGTTTAAGAAGACGAAAAAAACTCACTTTAGCATATTAGGCTTGCATCTGTTATAAAATTTATCATCAGTTTCAAATAACGGAAAACAATATCCAAATTAAAAGGAGAACGAATGCTTTATATTTTCTTATAATACCAAAGAATAATTTTATATAATACTTACCTGTCCCTGACTTTAGAAGAGGCTTGCTAGACACAACCAAGATGCTTATCCATGATCTTTGTATACAAGTATCCAAAACCAGATAATGGATGAAATAGTACATAATTCATGAAATGGTTGGAATAAATCAAGTAACTACAAAGTTATCTTCTTCTGCAATTAAATGATGGAATCGTGTACATTACATTTATGAACCAGAAAATTTTACCTAAAACCCAGATTTGTTTCAGTCACCTCTCCTTTTATACATCGAAACAAGATAAAGAAATCAGTGTGCACTGCATACATTTATCTTCCTACGGACAGAGAAGAAATGCCTTTTATTTTTCAAGTTTTAAGATACTATTTTTTCTTCTAGAGACGGCTAAAAATCAATCAGGCCCAGTAACTTGACCAATTAGGTAACAATCCCGACTTTTTATTAAGTTCATTAGCTTCACACCTGAATTTTCAACACTAAATACACGCTCCACATACAAACCACTTGTGTATTTGAGTACACAAAGGCAATGCCAATAATGAAATTGATGTAACGAGTGAGATCTATGTAAGACATTCATATAGTTCATATCAGGCATGTGTCACACATTGTTGATGAGCATTTATCATATGAGCATATCATGAGAAATATATGACAAAAACTAGTTTTCATGAATTCCAATCAATAATTTGGGTGTATTTATATCTATACTTTTGGAATAGGAATAAGTACATCTGTCACTGAAATGCCATGTCCCTAGTTAATAATGGAGAGAGCTTATAGGATTCAGATAGTGCACCAAAGAAATGTAGCTTAAAAAGATAGGAGCTAAGAAAGACAACTATATATATTGGGAATCAATTTTTCACAAAATAACCAAGGGCTTTATTCAAAACCAAATTCTTTTAATGAAGTGGTATTATATTCTACATGAAACTTCAGCACATCCAATCATATTTTGAATATTAACCAATTGAACTGGTATCTAATTAGCTAGATCATGTATATACTCTTCAACAGCCGAGCAGATATAATAGTGGAAACAACTACTAAGGTAGAGAAATAAATTAGACAGACTAATTACACAAAAGATTTGCATGGTTAGGCGCAAAGATAAACCTCCATTGATGAAGAAGGGAAAAGAGTGAACCAAAGATGTTTATAAAGAGCTTACACAAACTCCTAGGCACTCTTAACCATTGAATTTTTAAAAGAGAGTATATTTGACGGATCAAAACTCTTCACATAGAATTCTCTCCAAAAGTGATCTGAAAGATCTTCGAAGTACAAAAAAGTCGATCATAAAGCTTGTATGCATTAATCTTATAGGTGATAGATAAAGAAAGTTGTGCTTATCTACTAAAAAACTCAATAATTTCCTTAATAATTGTGACTGTTATAGTATATAGAAAGAGATGTTTGCACTGTATATATCAAAGGAAAGGATGATTAGAATTTGAGAGATGGATAGGCGAAATGGAAGGAGATTCAAGGGGCGATTCGAAAAGACGTCAGCATGGTTCCTGAAGCGGCGTCTCGTCATCATTAATGGAGGTAATATTATCATTTCTCCCCCTACCACCACCTCTCCGCCTCCTGTACCACCAAAAAAATTATCTTTCTGCATCCTCCCACCTCTTAGCAAGCCTTTCTCAGCCCTTTTCCCCCCAACCTCGTCTCCCAAACCAGCTTCTACTCCCCTCTTCTCTTCTTTTGCCGATCTCCTCAAAGGAAACCCCTCCATCCCTCCAAACCAGAAAGGCATCCTTCCGCTTCAGACGAAGGGTGGATCAAAGTAGTCAACAAGAAGAAGCAGCGCAAATCCAACCTCCTCTCGGTCCGTATAAACCCTCTCCCCCCCTAAACCAAAAAGGTGCTTTCTTTGTGGAGATTGATCACATATGGCGAGATCTTGCAATCTTGGAGACTTCAAATGCTTTGTATGTAACAGAGTGGTCACACCTCTGTCTGCTGTCCTAACAAAAAGAGTCTGATACTCCCCTCAATCATTCCACCCTCCTCAGAGCCCCCTCTACTGTTCATCCCATCGATCCCCCTCCCTGACTCCGTTATAGAAAACATGGCTGCCTACTCATGCTTCGGCTTTTTTTCCCTCCAAGTGGGAAACTCCTCTTTTGAAGAATTGATAGCCATCCTAAAGTTTCACCTCAAAATGGACCGCTGGATTTATGACATCAGGCCGACCTCTTCTTCCTTGTACTTCATCCAATTCCCCAATGAAGAAACCCTAGATCTAGCTTGCTCCAGGGACTTCTTCGACATGGGCTTGTTTGGGGGAAAATTCATTCCATGGTCCGAACAATTAGGGCGTAAACCCCTCCCTAAGTTCATCTACGTTTGGTTGGAAATCTCTAATCTCCCCATGTACCTTTGGGACACCGAATTCCTTAAGCAGCTATTTGGTGACATTAGAGACGTTATCACAGCTTCTGATGATGTCATCCTCAAGAAGAAAGTTAAAGAATGCAAAGTTATGATCAATGTCAGAGATGTATCGGAGATCCCTCACTCAATCATCTTCAGATATGCTTCCCCTGATGACGAGCATTTGATGGAAGGTAGCATTCAGCTCAAGGTGGTGGGCAAACCACTCATGGAGAAAAAGGCAAATGCTTAGAGTACTTTGAAAATTTTGTATGCAAAGAAGGCGTTCCCTCTGACTCCTCTAATGGTGGACAAATGGATATACATGGCCCCAAGAAGCCCCCACCTCACTCTTCGTTGGTGACTAACCAGGGCATTAGTCCTTCTGCCCAACCTCCTAATACCAAGGGCAATAGAGTAACTTCAGAGGTGGCGGGAATGGTAGATGATTTAAAAGATCCCTACCTCGAGCCCTCAACTATCTTAGCCACACATCAAGCTGCTCCAGAAGACCTTATAGAGGTTGCCTTCAAGGGGGTCTCCGTCCGTATTACCAAATCTTCGTGGGCTCAACTATCAGAAATTTATCCATCTCTTCTTGAGGCCCCTTCGAGTGCTCAGAATCCTAGCCACCAGGCTCCGATGATCCCTTAGATCATTAGCAGCTCTTTAGATTCTATGGACATCATCTCCTCTTCAGAATCCCCTCCGGGCTTTGAGAGACCTAAGAAGCAGCCAAGAAGAAAGTCTGTCTGCAGACCTCTTTCACACCTCCCTCATAGGAAGCATTTGTCCCTGATGAAGAAAAGCTTCCCTCCAAGTGGCTCCAAGGGTAAATCTGTATCCTCCTCTTTTTTTCTTATTAATGTAGGCATTGAAAATTACCTATAAGTCCCCAAACGAGACTTGTGACGATGAGTTGATGATCGGCGAGCCATCCGACGACATAACAACAAACCGTCGGCGATGTAACAACAGGTGACTGCGACGCAAATGCATAAAGCGAGTCGACGAAACACATGAAGTGGGTCGACGAGGCGTCCAAGACAGCAACGTGAATGGGCAAGGCGTACAAAGCCAACGAGGCAACGAATCATATGCGAGCGAAGGGATAAACCCAACTTTAAAGCTCTAGATCAGCGAAAACCGATAAACCTGAATCAAATTAGACTCGAAACACCGAAAGATGGCGAAAAAGACCGAAAAATAAGCGGCAGGCTCTCGGTAAAACGAACCACTCCCAAGATGGCTCGGTTAAACGCGCCACTTCAAGTGACAAGCGGAGAAGCGCCACATGGAAGTGGCTAGGTGGGCTTTTGGGCCCAGTTTTGACCCGCATCCGTATTGAAAGCTATAAATAGACCAGCGGGGTCTCATTTGGAGGGGGCTGGATTTTTTGCAAGAGGCCAAAGCTCTGCCAAATTAAAATCAAGCTTCAGATCTAGATCTCGGAAAAAGGGAGGACTTTTCGATGATCGTCTTCGACAACCAGATCTTAGCAAACTCCAGGGCTATTATCCTCCTTCGTGAGATAATCCCCTGCGAAAGTTCGAGAGATCTCGTTCAGATCTACACCATTTCCTCCGGATCAAAACCTTATTTTTGATCCCGAGAAGAGCTTTGATCTCGCTTAGTCAATTTCATTCGCTTGGGCTATTATTTCCCTTGTGAAATAACCCCTTTTTATAGTGTAGATCTGTCATCGGATCGGACCACGTGGTGGTCTACGGATGGAACAGAGTCCCCGACATAGGCAAAGACACCCACACAAGCGAGGACCCGATAAACGGATCCCGCGTTTGTTTAGGAGAAAAGTTATAATTTTTACTCTTTTTCGTTGTAATCAGCCTTATAAAAAGGCGAGTTTTCTTTGAATTCATTTGTAATCCCATAAAGGTGTAATGAGTTCAGCAATGAAAAAGGTCCCGACTTTCCCGCGAACAAGCTGGCGACCACAGTGGGAGCCAACGGTCTCAGATCTGAGATCGTCATGTCACAATCGCGGATCCAGATCCCGGTCAAAGAAGAGGTCGAGTACGAGTTTGACCAACAGAAGTTCGAGGAATACCTCTCGTCCTCGTCCAGATCGTCCTCCCCCCGCAAATCCCGAAAGATCTCCGCTGCAAGGAGGATCCGTTGGTCATCGGATCTCGAATTCCAAGGCGAGGATTTCGATCCCGCCGCTGCCAAAGTCACAGCAAGCAGCATCCCTCCGACATCCGAGACGATCGGAGATGAAGATCTGAACTCCTCCGTGCAGGAGTTAACCACCGATGGCGCGCCAATTCTTTCGAAGAGAGCCCGCCAGCGGCGACGCCAAAATTTGGCACGCCGATTCGCCAAAGCTATGGAGTCGGTGGACGGAATCCGCTACGAGTTGGATCTCAAATCCAGAAGAGGCGAAAATCCTTAAAAACAGGTGGCTAGCGGCTCCTCTAAGTCGTCAGCAAGTGATAGGGTCCGAGTCAAACGGAACCGTTCAACACTACAGGAGCACATCCAGAAATGCCGCGCATTGCTTGTGCACACAAGGGCTCTAGTTCAGGAGGCCCAGCTGCTAAAGGAAGAAGTAGCCAAGAAGCCGCCAAGGATGCGCCGAGTGTGGAGGCCCAAACCCGGAACAACGGTTCGGGCCAAGGCCGAAGTATCAACTAAGGATCAGCCACCCCAAGCTGATTCTACAAAGACTCGATCACCCCAGGATGATCTCCGTCAAGGGAGGTCCGCCTCAATATCGATTCCACCTCCGACGATCGCATCCAAGTCGCCGTCCACCTCAATGCCCGCTTCGGTCAAGCCCGCTGGAGCCTCCTAAAGCAAGAAAATGGCTTTGGAGCGCCTCGGCCCATTGCATGATGATCGAGGTAAAATTTTGATCAAAGAACGATTGGGCCCGTTGAGGAAGTCCCGGGTCACTCCTAGTGTAGGGGGTCGCACCCATCTCAACCGTGACAGGAAGACTCCTGTAGCAGCTCGCACCGGGCTGCGGATTAAAGTCCAAGAGTCCGTCAAAGATTCATACTTGCGAAAGCGTACGTCGTGGCGAGTGACTTTTGACAGTCCTAATAAGGCAATTCATCCTTAGATGGAGGCATTTTCATCGAGCGACGAGGACGACGAGGACGTTATACCTGAGAAGTCGTGCCAACACACGATGGGTTGCTCCGGCATTCGTGCCGATGAGTTGTACTATCGTGCTGGGGGTACGAGTAGATCTCAAAAAAGAAGCTCCCCAGAATTGAACATGCATTGCCCATGTTCCAGATTGATCAGGGCTGTATTGTCGGGTGTAGCTGCACCAAAACGGCTCCGGAGAAGGTGTCGGTCTTTGATAGGCTCGGCGCTAAAATGCCAAAACCCAGGTCAAGGCGCTTCCGCAGAAGAACATCGGTGCCTCCAGGCGATGAATTGCTAAAAGTCACCATCAATATGACTAGCGAGGGCGTGCGTCGCGTCTGCGTTCGAGAACATGCAGCGAATGGCTTCGTTCGCGGTCGGAACTATTAGACGCACCCAATTACAAAGAAAGTGTAGAGGGATTACCCTCGATGACGGCGTCGACGGTGGTTTTGCAATGGCTTCCGATAATACAGTTTTCAGCGTGGGACGACCCCGTGAGGCATTCATGATCAGTGCGGAATAAGTGGCCCAGATGCTTGAAGAGGCCCTGACCAAGCAAAAGGATAACTTTAAGCTTGAGATGGAGCTGGCTATGCAGCAGATGAGAACGATGCATGACCAGCAAATCCAAGCAATAATGAATCGCCAAGGTGAATCAAGTGATTAATAGCGTCCACGGCGGATAGCGACAGAGGCGAGGATGAAAGTAGCGATATTCCCCTAATGAACGTAACGCTGGCAACACCGTCGTCCCTCCTCAAAGCCACCAGAACGGAGACGCAGGTGAGAATGAGAAGATAAAGGACCTCGAGAGTAAGATCAATACTCTAATTTCCGCCCAAGAGGTAAGGAAGACGGGTATACCATGTCCGTACCCAAGGGATTGGGAATCAATCCCTTATCCGGCAAAGTTCACTCTAATAAATTTTACGCCGTTTGACGGGAAGGGTTCCCCCACTCAGCACTTGATTTACTTTTAGTCCCACTTGGGGGTTATCTCCGGCAATGAGCCCTTGATGGTTCGGTCGTTCGTTGGCACCCTTTGAGGAGCTGCCTTCGATTGGTACCGCCGGACGTTGTTGGATGAGAAGCAAAAAGACAGAGAGACGGTGGATAACTTCGTCAAGCGGTTCCGAAATAAGGCGATGAATTGTCGGGACCCGATAACTGAGGAATTCATCCTCCAGACCTGCCACAATAACCTTTCATTGGATGTGCTCGAAGCAATGGGAACGGCGCCATCCAAAACATGGAAGGACTTGAAGGTGCGCGGGGAGCAAGCCCAGCGATTCCTCAAAAGGAAAAAGGCAGAAAGAGGCCAGCAGGCGGCGAATGCTCGTAATCAAAACTTCGTCCCATGCGGCAAAGTAGTGGACGCAAACCAAACGTTCCAGTCGCAGCACCAATGGCAGCAGCGACCTCAAAAATAGAAGTCGTCAGAACCAATGTTCCTCAAAGTCTATTCTTTCAAGGAAGACGAGGTTCCCGGTATTTTCAAATACCTCCTGGAGAATAATAAGATCCAGCTGCCACCGATCGTGAATCAGGAGGAGGCAAAGAAGGTTACAGATCCGAAGTACTGCGCATTTCACAGGGCGGTTCACCACCCGACGAAGTCGTGCTACCATCTCAAGGATAAGATCCAGGCCTTGATCGATGTAGGGGTTGTAGGCATAAAAAATTGCTTATCAGTACCCGAACGAAACTCGTGACGGTGGGTTGACAACCGACAATCCATTCGACAAACCGACGTCGCAAAACGCATCACGCCGCAAAACGCGTAGAGCGAGTCGACGAGCACATGAAGTGAGTCGGCAAGACGTACGAGCCAATGAAACGGCGGCCGAAGTTGATTAAACTCAAACGCCGATGAGAAGGAATCAACCGTGCCAGTCCGTCAATGCAAACGGCCGCTTAAGCTCAAAGTTGATCGGCACGGACTCAAACACGATGGCGACATTACCGAGCAAAACTAAGCCCGAAGACCGAAAGAATCGACGAAGAATCGGCGGACGGCATAAAAAGCGGCCAGGCAGCCTTAAGGCGGCAGCGATAAACCTCGGCCAAAGTGGCCAAGGTGGCTCGGCCACTTTGGTAGAGCCACCTCGACAACAGTAGGTGCCGACCAAGTGGTAGGAGGCTCGACTTTGGTAGAGCCACCTCGACAACTTGGCGAGTGGCATCGACAAAAGTGGTAGAAACCACCAAGTGGCAGCACCCCCTTCCATTGTATAAATAGGGGTGTCATCTTCGAGGGAGAAGTCGAAGGGGATTTGGAGCGGCTTCCGGATTTTGGAGCGGCTTCCATTGGATTTTGGGATCTTTCAAAGGCTCGGACTTACGAAGAGTTCTTGCGAGATCTGATGTCGTGCGCCGCGGTTACGAGCAGCAGCGAGCACAAGTTCACCAACGCCGATCTTCAATCAAAGGTAACCGATTCGGTCGAACTCTGAGATACCCTCTAGATTAAGCTTCGCCTTAATCTCGTGGATAGCCTGTGATTTCTCCTAGTAGATCTCACCGCTCGGCGATCCTCTCCTTCGTGAGTGTGATCCCCTCGGTAACCGTTTCCTTAGTGAAGCGAGCCTTTACATCTGTAGTTCGAACCGGGTCTCTACGGATCGGGATTGCGGTGGTCCACGGACACAATAAGTCCCGACACGGGCAAAGAACCGCATAGCGAGGACCTCGACATAACAGATCCTCGTGTTTGTTCAAAAGGATAAAAGTTGTAGTCTTTTGATTTTCATTGTAAGCCTTAAAATAAAAGCGACATTTCTTTTGAATTTTGTTGTAGGCCAAAGAAGCCGTAAACAAGATTCAAATCAATGACAATCATCAAACTTTACCTGAACAAAGGCGACCAGTGGGGAGCCAACGGCTTCAATTAAGAAGCGTCGAGTGTAAATAAGCGGATTAGGATCCGTCGAAGAAGAAGTCAAAGGCCTCAAGCGACGATAGGAAAAAAAATTTCGGTACGCCGGACCATAAGGGGCGCTGCCCCTTGACCCCGCCAGCTAACCGGCTAAGCGGGACCGCCAGCTTCTGCGTAGGGTGTAATAATTACGCCCAATAAGTCAACCGAATCCAAGTTGATCCGGGTTCATTTGTGAGTATCATACTATCATCCTTGTCGGATCGTCCTCCCCACAAATCCGTATGATCTCCGCCGCAAGAAAGATCCATTTATCCTCGCTCCGAACTTTAGGGCGAGGATCTTAACTCGCCGTTGCGAAGTTCCACCAAATGGCATCCTTAGGCATCAAGATCGCCCTCAGCGAGATCACCCGATGGCGTCTTGACTCTCTCAAAGAGAGCCGCCAGGCGGCGTCAACGCTGCAGCGTGAGTTCGTCGAGCCACGGAATCGGTCGGCGGTGTCGCTACAAAGTGGATCTGAAGTCCGTGAGAGGTCAAGAACCTCATCAACAGTGCACGGCAACTCCTCCAAGCCGCCAACAAATGATTGGGTCGCGTCAAATGGAACCGATCAACACTTGAAGAACGATCCAGAGGGCTGCATTACTCGCACACACACGGATCTAGTTCAGAGGCCCGATGTAGAAGAAGGGAGAAGTGGACAAGAAGCCGAAAATGCACCAAGTTTGGAGTCGAAATCGGAACAACGATTCGGCGAAGGTCAAACGTCACCAAGAATCGCCCACCTCAAACCGATTTGACTAAGGCTCGGCCGCCACGGGTGATTTGATTCAAAAGAAGATCACACCTCGGCGATCTCATCGAGATCTCCATCCAGCTCTGTTGGCGTATCCCAGAGCAAGAAAACGTTGTTGGAGCACCTCGGCTCATTGCATGATGATCGAGGTAAAATTTCGATCAAAGAACGATTGGGCCCGTTAAGGAAGTCGGGTCACTCACGGTATGGGGGTCGCACCCACCTCAACCGTGATAAGAAGATTCTGTAGGCTGCTCTCCTGGAATTTGGATCGAAGTTGAGCAGATCAAAACCGGCTGCAAAGTGACGTTGAGATTAGTGACTCTTGGAACCTCGATAATGTGACTCATCCTCGAAGGAGGCGTTTTCATCGGCGGCGATGGCGTTATACACGAGAAGTCATACCAACACACGAAGGGTTGCTCCGGCATTCATGCCGATGAGTTGTACTATCGTCTTTGAAGTGCGTAAATCTCGAAGAAGTTCCTCGAATTGAACACGCATTGTCCGTGTTCTCAAACTAATCGTATGTGTTGTCGTAATGTAATCGCACCGAGCCAGCCCAAGAAGGCGTCGCTCCTTGATAGGCTTGGCAACAAAATGCCAAGAAGATCAGAGTCTCAAAGGCGATATGACCAACAGAGGGTTGGGATACGAATCCTCCTCAGAAGATGAATGCTCGTGGATGATCGACGACCATTTACCTGATGGAGAAGACAGATACTCATCTGATTCTTCGGTTTGGGATTCTGACACTAGCCTTGGACAAGCTTTCAAGGCTTTGATCGATCCTGCTACTGTTGAGAGTGATGAAGACATGCCAGCATGGGAAGACCCATGGATCCATCAACTCCAAGAGCAGTTTGGGGACAGGTTCGAACAAAGAGAACCCCCCACTAAGGATGAGGTAGTCCAGGTTAATATGGGTGATGGAGAGCATCCTAAGCTCATTAACATCAGCAATACGCTCCCCTCAGAAGAAAAGGAAGAGTTGATTGCCCTAACCAGGGAGTATATCGATGTATTCGCCTGGAGTTACGAGGACATGCGGGACTTCGACCCTAATGTGGCAACACATCGCCAACATCAAGGCGATGTCAAACCCGCCAAGCAACAACAAAGACGGTTTCGCCCACAAATATTGGAGGCAATTGTTGTGAAGTGAAGAAACTCATAGAATCGGATTCGCCGAGGAAATTCAACATCCGGATTGGGTGGCGAATATAGTCGGTCATGAAGAAGAATGGTTCGATTAGGATGCGTATGCGACTCTGAGACCTAAGCGCTGCTTGCCCAAAGGATGATTTCCCTCGCCAATCACCGACGCCATAGTTGACAATACATGTGGATTGAGAGGATGTCCTTTATGGATGGCTTTTCGGTATAATCAGATCAAGATGTACCGATGGCGTAAACACGGCGTTGAAGCGCCCATCGGCATATATTGCTACGGTCATGCCGTTCGGCCTCAAAAATGCCGCAACATACCAGCCAGCAATGACGGAGATTTTCCAGGATCACCTTCGGAAAACGGTCGAATGCTACGTCGACGATTTAGTCGTGAAAAGCCGTGACAAAGGAGATCACATCAAAGATCTTAGAACGGTATTCAAACTCATGCGAACTCATCAGCTGAAGATGAATCCCGCCAAATCCTTCCTTGGGATGTCGGTGGCAAGTTCCTTGGCTTCATTGCCACCGACAAAGGAATCCACGCCGATCCCGACAAAGTGAAGGCGATTCAAGAATTGCAACCCCGAAATCGAGAGAACTTCGGGGGTTACAAGGCGATTGGCGTACATCCGGCGGTTCATATCGAACCTATCGTGGAAGTGCCAACCGCTCTCAAAGTTGAACAAGAAGGGCGGTCATATATTTGGGACGACGCCGTAAGGCATTCAAGAGATCAAGTCTTATCTCGCTAAACCTCTGTTCTTGTTGCACCGCGGTCGGAAAACCGCTTTTGATCTACGCCAAGGCAACGGATCATTCGTTAAAGCTTTACTTGCACAAGGCGGCGGCGGCGGTCCGCGAGCGAGCGTGTATTACGAGTGAACATTGGTGGTCGCTGAGTCGTTATCCAATGGTCGAGAAGCAGTGCCTCGCATTAGTGTTCGCAATTCAGAAGATGCGACACTATTTAGTCGGACAAACGATTTATGTTATCTCTAATGTAAATCCGGTCCGAATATTTATGACCCAACCGGCCTCAATGAGTTGGCGTCTGGCGAAATGGGCCTTACTCTTGTCCCAATATGACTTACACTTCAAACAACAGAAGTCAGTCAAAGGACAAGCGATTTGTGATCTCTTGGCTGCCAGCCCGACAACGGATGCAGTTGAGCTATATGATGATCTTCCGGATGAAGTCCACGAAGTTAACACTACATCGCACCAATAAATATGGCGTGCTTTGGCCGAACTTCTCGAGCTACTAGCGTGGCAAGTGCCCGGATGTTCTAAGATTTCCGCCGGAGTCGGGGTTGTCTTAGTTTCCCCGGGGAATCATGTCATGCCTCGTGCTTATTCACTCACCGAACCCTGTTCCAATAACGTAGCCGAATACAACGCGCTACTTATCGGACTTAGTTTCGCCAAGGAGCTGGGGGTAGAGTATCTCGAAGCATCTGGCGATTCGCAATTGATAGTTAAGCGGGTTCGTGGTGACTACGGTCGAACTGATCTAATCCCCTATCATCGAGATAGGCTGTTGAAATAGCGGACTCATTGAAGAATTCTTCATCCGAATATATCCTATGAGCGGCTCATGCGGATGCTGGCGCGTGCGATATCGGCTGGCACAACCTTAGAGACCGAGCAACTAGTTACGGTCGGGGACTCATCGACTTTTTGTACCGATATATGATGGGGTACAAGAAGACAAAGGGATAATTACCAAAGAAGTACATGCAACCCAAACCAAGTTGGAGCCGAGATTGGCGCTTTCCTATCATCGACTATGTCTTACATGGTATTACACAAGCGTGAAGGAGAAGTCAATCCGGCGAAGAGCTCGAGATGTTAGATGAGAAGCGCTGGAGGCTCAACAATGCATTGAGTTCTACCAAGCTAGGATGTCGAGGGCTTTCAACAAGAAAGTTCGACAGAGAGATGACGACCAAGAACAACATCGTAAACGCCTCAAGAGCTCGAGATGTTAGATGAGAAGCGCTGGAGGCTCAACAATGCATTGAGTTCTACCAAGCTAGGATGTCGAGGGCTTTCAACAAGAAAGTTCGACAGAGAGATGACGACCAAGAACAACATCGTAAACGCCTCAAGAGCTCGAGATGTTAGATGAGAAGCGCTGGAGGCTCAACAATGCATTGAGTTCTACCAAGCTAGGATGTCGAGGGCTTTCAACAAGAAAGTTCGACAGAGAGATGACGACCAAGAACAACATCGTAAACGCCTCAAGAGCTCGAGATGTTAGATGAGAAGCGCTGGAGGCTCAACAATGCATTGAGTTCTACCAAGCTAGGATGTCGAGGGCTTTCAACAAGAAAGTTCGACAGAGAGATGACGACCAAGAACAACATCGTAAACGCCTCAAGAGCTCGAGATGTTAGATGAGAAGCGCTGGAGGCTCAACAATGCATTGAGTTCTACCAAGCTAGGATGTCGAGGGCTTTCAACAAGAAAGTTCGACAGAGAGATGACGACCAAGAACAACATCGTAAACGCCTCAAGAGCTCGAGATGTTAGATGAGAAGCGCTGGAGGCTCAACAATGCATTGAGTTCTACCAAGCTAGGATGTCGAGGGCTTTCAACAAGAAAGTTCGACAGAGAGATGACGACCAAGAACAACATCGTAAACGCCTCAAGAGCTCGAGATGTTAGATGAGAAGCGCTGGAGGCTCAACAATGCATTGAGTTCTACCAAGCTAGGATGTCGAGGGCTTTCAACAAGAAAGTTCGACAGAGAACCTTTAGAGAAGGAGATTTGGTCCTCATTTGCTCGGACCGATAATCCTCACTTCCAAAAAGAAAGGTAAATTGAACCTAAATGGGAGGGTCCGCTTGTAATAGAAACGGTTTACTCCAATAGTGCGTATCGCCTAATTACCCAAAGTGGCGGCCAGGCAATTAATCTTAGATAAATGGGAAGTTCTGAAGAAATACTACCCATAGTATCTTGGGATAACCGTTCGACGGGGAAGTTCCTCGTGGGATGTTTCACCCACTTTTCGCGAGGATAACCTTAGATTTATCCTCCATCACAATTTCCCCACCGATCAAATTCCTTGGCGGTGGGTCTACAAATTACGGTACATTACCAAAATCCCTCTTGATTAGTCTATGAGCAGGCCCAATCAAAATCCCTTTACGGAGATAGAATATAAAATTCTTCCTCTCCAAGGGATCCCTTAGTGGTTACGGAAGGGTTCAATCCATCCCTTTAGGTTGTCCGTGAAGGTCACGAGTCTCTTCGGTTCTCGGTGGAGATCCCTCTTAGTTCCATCTTCATCTTAGGTAGCGCCGGTGAAGGTATCTTGTAGGGATTTTCGGACCGGGTTGTCCGTGAAGGTCACGAGTCTCTTCGGTTCTCGGTGGAGATCCCTCTTAGTTCCATCTTCATCTTAGGTAGCGTGAAGGTATCTTGTAGGGATTTTCGGACCGGGTTGTCCGTGAAGGTCACGAGTCTCTTCGGTTCTCGGTGGAGATCCCTCTTAGTTCCATCTTCATCTTAGGTAGCGCCGGTGAAGGTATCTTGTAGGGATTTTCGGACCGGGTTGTCCGTGAAGGTCACGAGTCTCTTCGGTTCTCGGTGGAGATCCACTCTTAGTTCCATCTTCATCTTAGGTAGCGCCCGGTGAAGGTATCTTGTAGGGATTTTCGAACCGGGTTGTCCGTGAAGGTCACGAGTCTCTTCGGTTCTCGGTGGAGATCCCACTCTTAGTTCCATCTTCATCTTAGGTAGCGCCGGTGAAGGTATCTTGTAGGGATTTTCGGACCGGGTTGTCCGTGAAGGTCACTGAGTCTTTTTCGATTCCTACGGTAAAGAATCTGGCTGTTAACCTCATCAGGAAATAGAACACATTCTTCCTTCCCCACCTCAATCAATCAATCTTAATCCGGTTGATCATTCTCGGTCAAAGAAGACACCAAGGTTCATCTTGGGGCATTTTATCCCGGCCTAAGAAGGGATAAAATAGCGCCTCACCAGCGTTAGGTTTAGTCTTTCTCAGATTGAAGACACGAGAGTTTGATTACGGGGCATTTTATCCCAAGCCTAAGAAGGGATAAAGCCAGCGCCTCCTGCAGCGTTGCGGTTTAGTCTTTTCGATTGAAGACACGGTTCGATTAGGACATTTTATCCGAAGCCTAAGAAGGGATAAAGCCAGCGCCTCCTGCAGCGTTGCGGGTTAGTCTTCATTGAAAAGAGCGAAGCCTCGTATTCAACATCGTAGCAGCATTAAGTCAGAAGAGTTTCATTCTTTTAGCCAGCGTCCGCGTCGCGGAGCGGATCTAGATAATCGGCGTGGCCCAACTCAAGCGGTAGTTGGTAAAGGCTCATCAAACCCGTTGAGTTGGGGTTTATTAATAACCCTAAAGTCAGCGCCTCACCGCAGCGTTGCGGTTTAGTCTTTCTCCGTTGAAGAAGACACGAGTTGATTACGGGGTATTTTATCCGAAGCCTAAGAAGGGATAAAGCCAGCGCCTCCTGCAGCGTTGCGGTTTAGTCTTTCTCCGATTGAAGAAGACACGAGTTGATTACGGGGTATTTTATCCGAAGCCTAAGAAGGGATAAAGCCAGCGCCTCCTGCAGCGTTGCGGTTTAGTCTTTCTCCGATTGAAGAAGACACGAGTTGATTACGGGGTATTTTATCCGAAGCCTAAGAAGGGATAAAGCCAACGCCACACGCTGTCGGGTGGTCTCTTGCCCGTAAAGAGTCTGAAGCCTATGTATTCGATATCATAGCAACAAGTCTAGAAGAGTTTCATTCTTTTAGCACAGCGTCCGGCGGATCACGATAATCCATACGCTAGCCAACTCAAGCGGTAGTTGGTAAAGGCTAATCAAACCCGTTGATGGTGAGGGTTTGCCAAAAATCCTATAAGTATTATGGTTAATTATTTACGTGAAGTAAAAGAATCATAATAAACAATGAAAGGAATGGATCTTATTCATTTGAAGCAAATATAGAAAGAACTACAACCGCTAAACATCAAGTCTATGACAAAGGATTTGCTATTCAAGCCGGTGACACTTCACCATTGTAGGCTGGTGGAGTTCTTCACAACTTCACTACGAAGGACTCCTCATGGTGTTGATGTCTTCGTGGTTGCCTCCTCGAGCTCGGCCGGTTTACGCCCGACGGTCGAGCTCCTAGGCATAGCGATGAGGGCTTCTTCCTTGTTGGCCTTGGCGGCTGCTCATCCTATCTTCCTCGGCATGGAGCTCTCACGGCGGTATCCTCTCCGCTTTCGCCACAATATCGGTCACGGATGTGGCTTAAGGAAGAATATGTCACCGGCAACAACGGCTCAAACTGTCGGTGCGGTCTCTGCATCGGACTTGAGCCCGGTAAAAACACGAGCATCGCGCCATGCCTCTAAGCGAGCGTATGGCGGCTACATATGAGGAAGCCCGGCTACGCGGCTCTTGCGGTTTCGAGCTTTCCCTCGGATGGGCAAGGTCATCAACAATGGTGCGAGCCATTTCGGGATAACCCATATCCGTATCAAAGCCATCAGGGGATCAGCGTGCTGAGCTGATGAAGAAAGCCGCCATGAAGGACCTTTTCGATCACGTTGTTCACCAAAGAAAAGAATGGCGTATTTCCAAGCGGATAATGAGATGGGATGGATCTTCATCCGGCATCAGCGCTCTCACCAGATCATGGAGTCGAGATATAGGCTCTGCCGCGGAAAAGAGGACTTTAGGATTTTAGTAAAAAATTGGCAAAGCTTATTTGGCTAAAGACCCTTACCGTCTCCTTGATTGTAGCGAGGCTAGTGAGTCCTGGGAGGCGTATCTATCGGCGGGATCTTTGTCAGCCGCTGACTAAGTCCTCGGTGTGCTCATCTATCTCAACGGTATTTGTGGTAGGCGATTACGGCGGCGGAAGAGAGTACCCTGCGCACAAATGGAATATCTCGGCCTCTTTTAATTATAGTGGTATTGGCCAAACGGCCGGTCCTATAATTAATCAAGAGAAAGTTCATACCTTCTTCAGGGATAGTAGCTTCGGGTAAATCCTCACCAAGGGTATCTCCATCTTGTGACCAAGCGCGTAGCAAGTCATCCACGGAAGTGTTGCCATATAAACCAGATCCCACGAAATCTGCCATGGAGAATTCTAAAAAAAAAAGGAAAAGGGAAGGCATTAGGAAGGCGAATGCAATCAAGGCAAACAATAGGTAAAGCTACATACCTCCTATAGTGGAGTTAGCTCGCCTAGTCTCGGCTTGTGCACTTGTCTCCTGCAATCCCTCTAAAAGAACAAAAAAGGCAAAGAGGCAATTAGTGGGGGTACAAATCCCGAGTCATTCCATTCTAGCATTCGCCACCCAGAAGAGCAATTATCGATGTTAGATGTACCTGGGTCCGCCGGATCAGGTCCTACATCGGCCTCTTCCGCCATAGCTCCATACATTTGTTGAGTAAAACTGGGCTCAGCACGAGCAGAACTGGGCTCAGCAGAATTGTGGTGAGCAAAATCAAAGCCAGGATCATAATCCCTAGAACCCCCTGCATGCGAGCGGAGAAATGTCGGTCTTCAAAGTGAAATTTCAGATTTCATCACGGTGAATTATTACCTCCGTCACCCATTTGGAACATTACTGGTCAAGTCTATATCAAAGGACCGAGGATTCACGTGATTCTTGTGGGCTAGCCTCTTTCGTTTAACCCCTTGAGAGGGTCGAAATTCTTCCTCTTCAATAGATTTTCCTGAAAATTCAATTGGATGAGAACTCTAATGGAAAGGATGAGAAAACGAAAGGGAAAAGGAGAAAGTACCGAGATCCTTCTCATGAGCTGCAGCCTCCGCTTGGTCCTCTCCTAAAGTAGCAGCGTCAGAGTTGTGGAACTCCTCCTCAGCCTCACCCGGTCGATAAGATTGGCGGCGCTTCCTCTCGAGCTTAGGCATGCCGAGGTGTCGAATGCCAGCTTCATAGCGATGCCGGCTACCAGATCGAGATAGCCCTCACAGGGACTGACTTGTTAGCTACTAATAGCCAACTACAATGAAGGAATGTCGACTCCAGCTGACGGTCTGAGCTCGGGAGACTGAACCTAGCACCGGTACACCCCATGACGCCCACAACCATGCTCAAGGCCATCCACAAGTCCACCTCGAGTGCGGGTGTCGGTTCGGGTTCCCAACATAAAGTTGGTCGTGAACCAAACCGGGCGAGCAAAACGACAGGAAAATAAGGCTCAATAAAGCATTCCTCACTTACCGGAAGGTGAGATACCTCGCACGATATTCACTAACCGGTTGAAATAGCCAATGTTAAGTGAAGTTTCTTTGTGTCTTGGCACCTCCTCGTCGACCAAGGACTCACCATATTGACCGAGAATCGAGGAAAACATCCGAAAAGATCCACCCTTTGTGAATGCATACGTTTCTTGATCTCTGCAAAACCACGCCTTCCATCCGCAATCCTCTACCAACCGTAAGAAAGGAGTAGGCGAATCTGTGGAACGGTGCGACATCATGTCGGACGATGAAGGACCAACCAGTCATCAAATAGGTATATGGGAGCTCTACCGGACGGAAGGGATGCGTGATGATGGCTCGCCCTTTCTCGGGTAAACGCCGAACTATATGCCGCAATCCACGGTGAATCTGGCCACCATCAGGAAGGAGAGAGAGTTCCTTCTTGTGGGGAGTTGAGCTGCGGGATAAAGGACCTCCAAAGGTAAAGCATCATCAGTTGATATGGAACCACACACTTCTTGAGCCGATTGCAAGATAGCCCGCTAGAAGAGTTGTCGGTTGGATAGGCTTCACCGCATGCCACGTAAAAGTCGCAAACTTGGTCCACGAAGGAAAGCCTTCTTTGGCGAGCCGAGTGTATAAGAGTTAGCCTCGGACTTCTTGATCAGTTCATTAACCTTGAAGGAGTGGCGGTGATAGTTCACATATTTCCTCGCCGCATTTGTCCTCCAAATCTTTGGAACAAGTAGTGGCAAGCGCTTGGACTCACTGCGATTTCCTCTTAGCGCAAGGTTCAGATTGGGCCAGAGCTATATGGTAATGACAAGTGAGATCCCATAAAGTCTTATAGCGATGGTCGTTCCTTCCAACCCTTCAGTTCGATTGGAGGAAAGTACTCGATATAGCATCTTCCCATGGGTAGACACGAAATACGGTACATCTCATGCAAAGCCAACCCCAACTCGCCATGTTTGGTGAGAAACGATTCAACTGGATTATAAAGCTCGAATAAGGTAAAGAAATGGTTGGCACTGATTGGAAGGCCATACATAGTGGCACGAATCGTGAATCTGAGACCGCAAGCACGAAGTTCTCCATCCCATCGGTGAGGGCGTAGCGGTCGGCGACCCACCGGTGCTTACTTGGCGAGTGTACCCACCAGAAGAATCTATGGTGGGCGGCGGCATCTCGCCCCAATTTAGCAAGGCGATTCTTCAAAGTCGGCGAGGAGCGAAAAGCTCATCCAGTGGTGTGTCCTACAACCCGAGGTGAAGGCCGATGGCGATTCTGTTGGAACGAGGAAGCATTTCTTTGGGTAATAAACCCACAATGAATATGATCATGCTCCTCGGTCGGGCGCCATGACATCACAGTGTCCGGCATGGTGTCTAAGGTCGGTCAATGAGAGCCGACGAGGTATCCGGGAATATACAAGGGCCTCCGTCGTCTTTGTTCAACCACCTCTCACTCGATAAGAGCCGATCCGGATCCTTAACCGAGTCGCCGAATAGATAATCATCTTCGCAAAGGTTGATGTTGCGTCCCTTCTGGCCGGCGCATCGGTGACCAATCGTCGGAGAAGCGGGAACTCCCCTCAAATCTGACTGGATCGTCTCCGTGATGTCAGTATAAATCGGCGAGATAAAAATCGGGATCATCACACATGGAATAATAGTCACTATGACGCCCATCGACCGCGTAGGTCGGAAAAGCTCCCGAGGAATAATCAGCGAAAATCGAAAATATTGAGTTAGTAAATGGCGTTGAATTCATCTTACATAGATTGAGTCCGCGACCTTATAGCGAGGTATGATGATTTCATCCGTATTAAATACGGGAGAGCGAAAAATATAGCAGCGTAATCAAGCGGCAATATATTCCGCTCTACGTATGCAGAGTACGGTGTGAAATCGCCCCGCTAAAAACATCGAGACGGGTGATCTTTGAAGCCCCAATCCTCACGAAGGAGAATCTCGGCTCTTCCCAATCGCCTCACAAAGGAGAAACGAAGCGGGGTCATAGCGAGTACAATCTGACGTCGATCCTCACGAAGGAGAATCTCGGCTCTTCCCAATCGCCTCACAAAGGAGAACGGCGGGATACAACACGATATGTACGAATATGATGACGCTTAGCGCACCACCGAAGAAGGAGGCGGCATTCACGCCGCGGCGAAGTTGATCGACTCCTCGAAGCGTGATCTTCCGGCGACGCCGGGCTGCAAAAACGACGAAAAGTCAAATACACAATTGAAAATCAACAAATAAAGTGTCAAAGCTACATAATCGGCCTTAAACACTCGGCAGCGACCAGCCGGGCCGAGCGCGCGACCAGCCGGGCATGGCGCCTTGGCGCTAGCGCCCGTGGCTCCGGCACCGGCCAGCGGCGCCCGGCGCCCAGCGCCGCCAGCGAGCGGCAGCTCCCGGTGACCCTTGGTGGCCCATGTGGCATAGGCCAGCTGGCCTTCCAGCCGAACCCCTTGAGCGCCAGCCGGTCACCGGGCCGCCAGTATGTGGTTCACTCCACATAGCCTCCTTGGCAGGATTCTTGAGCCCTTCTTCTTCCACACTTATTTGAAATAGCAAAACAAAAAGAGGGAGAAGAAAAGAAGAAGAAAAAGAAAGAAGAAAGAAAAAAATTTTTAGTGCGATACCTAGTTGATCGAAGGGTAGAAGGAGAAAAGCAAAGAGGCAAACCACGGTAAGGGGGCGGCCTAGGTGAGGAAAAGGAGGGTTGGTGGGTATTTATAACAATCTCACATAGACCCAATCCTCTTTGAATAAGGAGTCCTATTTGGCAAGAAGTAGGAATTCTAATTGGAGCCCAAATCAATTCTAATTAGGACTCTAATCAGCCCCTAATTAGGAGTCCTAATTGGAACCTTATCCTGATGTCAAATTAGTGCCAAAGCAGTCCGCTGATTGACTCCTACTCCCTCCGCCAAGCTTGGAAAGATTCTCAAGATTTATTCTAATAACACCCCACAAAGGCCCCATCGATGCCGATCAACACGCCGCCTAATCCTACTCCAACTAGGATTACGGTATAAGCTGTTTCCTAATTTGTCGAGAAGTTCGGAAGAATATTTTCACAAGAAATATTCTTAGGGATAACTTCGATCGTGCGGATTGCATCGACGATCAACGCCGCCTAATCCTACTCCAACTAGGATTACGGTATAAACTATTTCCTAATTTGTCGAGAAGTTCGGAAGAATATTTTCACAAGAAATATTCTTAGGGATAACTTCGATCGTGCGGATTGCATCGGCCGATCAGCGTCGCCTAATCCTACTCAACTAGGATTACGGTATAAGCTGTTTCCTAATTTGTCGAGAAGTTCGGAAGAATATTTTCACAAGAAATATTCTTAGGGATAACTTCGATCGTGCGGATTGCATCGGCCGATCAGCGTCGCCTAATCCTACTCAACTAGGATTACGGTATAAACTATTTCCTAATTTGTCGAGAAGTTCAGGAAGAATATTTTCACAAGAAATATTCTTAGGGATAACTTCGATCGTGCGGATTGCATCGGCCGATCAGCAGCGTCGCCTAATCCTACTCCAACTAGGATTACGGTATAAACTATTTCCTAATTTGTCGAGAAGTTCAGGAAGAATATTCTCACAAGAAATATTCTTAGGGATAACTTCGATCGTGCGGATTGCATCGGCCGATCAGCGTCGCCTAATCCTACTCAACTAGGATTACGGTATAAAGCTGTTTCCTAATTTGTCGAGAAGTTCGGAAGAATATTTTCACAAGAAATATTCTTAGGGATAACTTCGATCGTGCGGATTGCATCGACGATCAACGCCGCCTAATCCTACTCAACTAGGATTACGGTATAAACTATTTCCTAATTTGTCGAGAAGTTCGGAAGAATATTTTCACAAGAAATATTCTTAGGGATAACTTCGATCGTGCGGATTGCATCGGCCGATCAGCAGCGTCGCCTAATCCTACTCAACTAGGATTACGGTATAAAGCTGTTTCCTAATTTGTCGAGAAGTTCGGAAGAATATTTTCACAAGAAATATTCTTAGGGATAACTTCGATCGTGCGGATTGCATCGACGATCAACGCCGCCTAATCCTACTCAACTAGGATTACGGTATAAGCTGTTTCCTAATTTGTCGAGAAGTTCGGAAGAATATTTTCACAAGAAATATTCTTAGGGATAACTTCGATCGTCTTGGATCGCATCGGCCGATCAGCAGCGTCGCCTAATCCTACTCAACTAGGATTACGAGTATAAACCGCTTCCAAAATTTCAGCGAGGAGTTCTGGAGAATAAACCCATATTCTTAAGGATAACTTCGGTAACCCTTAATTTCCTCCCACCATAATCTCCAAGAGAGGAATAATCGACGAGGAGTGAAGGTCATGTTGACATCGGATAATCATATCCTCCCACAGAAGTTAAACCAACAACACACGCCATGATGGAGGAATTAGCCGAGTGAAGGTTATGAAGTTCCATGAATTCGACCACGACCAGCGTCGCCAACAAGGAGTTCGCCGACATACGGAGAAGTCCAAAATCGATGGTTAGTCAAACAACGACCAACCGACACGAAGTTACAAACAAAACTCACCCACCGCCTTCGAAGTCAAGATAACAAGCGGTCGGACAATAAATGCAAAGACCGCGGATCTTATCGTGAATCCTACAAAGAAGCTGGATGATCGAAAGAATCGAAGATTTGAAGCTATCTTTTGGGACCCTCGGGCCGAAGGCGGGAACCATCATGTCCAAAGCATCGGACTCATCAAGAATCGAGGCGAGGCGGCTTTGGAGGGGTATCTGTAGGCATAAAAATTGCTTATCGCATCTCGAACGAAACTCGTGACGGTGGGTTGACAACCGACAATCCATTCGACAAACCGACGCCGCAAAACGCATCACGCCGCGAAAACGCTGCAGAGCGAGTCGACGAGCACATGAAGTGAGTCGGCAAGACGCACGAGCCAATGAAACGGCGCGTCGAAGTTGATTAAACTCAAACGCCGACGAGAAGGAATCAACCGCACTTAGTCCGCCAATGCAAACGGGCCGCTTAAGCTCAAAGTTGATCGGCACGACTCAAACACGACGCGACATTACCGAGCAAAACTAAGCCCGAAGACCGAAAGAATCGACGAAGAATCGACGGAGAAACGACACAAACGATTTAAAAACGCCGCCAAGAAGACGGCGCCATGGCCAAACCTCTACCAAGTGTCGAGGAGGTTCCTGGCCACTTTGGCCGAGCCACCTCTACCAATCTTGGCCGAGGTGCCTCTGGCCAGTGGCCGAGCCACCAAGGAATGGGCACCCCTTCCATTGTATAAATAGGGGGGGGTGTCATCTTCGAGGGAGAAGTCGAAAGGGGGATTTGGAGCGGGCTTCCGGATTTTGGAGCGGGCTTCCGATTGGATTTTTGGGATCTTTCAAAGGCTCGGACTTCTGAAGAGTTCTTGCGAGATCTACGAGTAATCGGGCGACGGCTCGGAGCAACGACGAGCACAAGTTCACCAACGCCGATCTTCAATCAAAAGGTAACCAATTCGGTCGAACTACAGATACCCTCTAGATTAAGCTTCGCCTTTAATCTCGTGGATAGCCAGATTTCTCCTAGTAGATCTCACCCGCTCCGGCGATCCTCTCCTTCGTGAGTGTGATCCCCTCAGGCGCTTCGTTTCCTTCGTGAAACGAGCCCCTTTACATCTGTAGTTCCAGAACCCGGGTCTCTACCTGGATCGGGATTGCGCGGTGGTCCACGGACACAATAAGTCCCCGGCACAGGCAAAGAACCCACGCAAGCGAGGACCTCGACATAACAGAGATCCTCGTGTTTGTTCAAAAGGATAAAAAGTTGTAGTCTTTTTGATTTTCATTGTAAGCCTTAAAATAAAAGGCGACATTTCTTTTGAATTTTGTTGTAGGCCAAAGAAGCTGTAAACAAGATTCAAATCAATGACAATCATCCCAACTTTTACCGCGAACAGGGGTCATTACCCCAAAGCCGTCCAAAGAAAAAGGGCAAGTTTGAACCCAAAGGGGAAGGACCATTTGTGATGGACACACCCTATTCAAATGGTCCATATCGTCTAAATGACGATAGGCAATTAATGTCGATAAATGGGAAGTTCCTAAAAAAGTACGATCCTTAGTATATCCGGGATAACCCATTTTGACGAGAAGTTCCTCGTGGAATATTTCACCAATTGTCCTCGAGGATAACCCTAAATCTGTCCTCCACCATAAGTTCCCTCACTGATCAAATTTATTGGCGGTGAGTCCAAAAAATCTTTCTGGTCCAATCCACCAGCAAAATTCCCTCTTGATTTCTTCCATGAATAAGAGGTCCACTTTCAAAGCTGGGATCCCCTTTTGATAAATGAGAGGGCCCCACTTCTTTCACTTCGGTCACGCCTTCCCACGGTTAGGGCCGAAGTTGGAATTTCATCTCGATAAATGAGAAATTCACTTCCAGATCAAGTAACGAATCCTATAAAAGTGAAAGCTATCTGAATCTTTTCGATTCTCGGAGTGGAGATCCCACTCTTAGTCTCACCTCCCGCGATTCTCGAAGTGGAGATCCCACTTTTAGTTTCTTTTTTCCTAGAGAGAGGATATAAAATTCTTCCTCTCTTGTTTTGGGTTCGTCTTTACCCTTAAAAAGAAGACCTGGAGACAAGATATAAAATCCTTCCTCTCCATCATCGGAAGACAGAATATAAAATTCTTCCTTTCCCACATTAGTTTCACCATTTCGCCGGTTTAGTCTTTTCCGATTGAAGAAGACACCAGAATTCAAGTCTGTGGAATTTTATCCCGAAGCCTAAGTAGGGATAAGTCTACGTCTAACACGCGTGGCCGGTTAATCTTTCTCCGCGAAAAGGATACCAAGACTCATCTTGGGGAATTTTATCCCGGATCCTAAGTAGGGATAAGTCTCGCCCTATAGCATTCTTGGGATAGTTAAGTAACCGTCAAAAGAACAAGAGCCCACATATTCAAAATTATGGCAGGTTGTTATTAATAACACCACAATCCACGCATTACACGTGTGGGGAATTTTATCCCGAATCCTAAGAAGGGATAAGCCAACGCCTAACACGCGTTGCCGGTTTAGTCTTTTACCAATTGAAGAAGACACCAGAATTTAAGTCCGAAAAATTTTATCCCGAAGCCTAAGTAGGGATAAGCACGTATCTAATACATGCGTAGGGTAGTCTATTCCCGTGAGAAGGACGGCCTATGTATTCAACATCATAGCACCAAGTCTAAAAGAGTTTTATTCTTTTAGTACAGCGTCCGCGTCTTGAGCGGGTATAGATAATCCGCATGCTAGCACGATTCAAACGGTAATCGGTAAAGGCTCGTCAAATCCATTGAGGGTCGGAGGTTGGCCAATAACCCTAAAGCCAACGCCTAACACGCGTTGCCGGTTTAGTCTTTTACCAATTGAAGAAGACACCAGAATTTAAGTCTGAAAAATTTTATCCCGAAGCCTAAGTAGGGATAAGCCTGTATCTAATACATGCAGCCGGGTAGTCTATTCCCGTGAGAAGGACGAAGCCTATGTATTCAACATCATAGCACCAAGTCTAAAAGAGTTTTATTCTTTTAGTACAACGTCACGTGCGGAACGGGTATAGATAATCCGCGTGCTAGCCCAATTCAAACGGTAATCGGTAAAGGCTCGTCAAATCCATTGAGGGCTGGAGGTTGGCCAATAACCCTAAAGCCAACGCCTAACACGCGTCGCCGGTTAGTCTCTTGCCCGTAAAGATGACAAAGTTTATGTATTCAACATCATAGCATTAAGCCTAAAAGAGTTTCATTCTTTTAGCACAATGTCATGTGCGGAACGGGTATAGATAATCCGCATGCTAGCCCAATTCAAACGGTAATCGGTAAAGGCTCGTCAAATCCATTGAGGGCTGGAGGTTGGCCAATAACCCTAAAGCCAACGCCTAACACGCGTCGCCGGTTAGTCTCTTGCCCGTAAAAGATGACAAAGTTTATGTATTCAACATCATAGCATTAAGCCTAAAAGAGTTTCATTCTTTTAGCACAATGTCATATGCAGAACGGGTATAGATAATCCGCATGCTAGCACGATTCAAACGGTAATCGGTAAAGGCTCACCAAATCCGTTGATGGTTGAGGATTTGCCAAAAATCCTATGAGTATTGTGGTTGATTATTTCGAATGAAATGAGAAATCACAATAAACAGCGATAAAAAAAGGATAGAAGTTTATTCAACCAATGAAGGGACAAATGTTTCAATGAGGAGATTACAGTTATCCAAACATCAGGTTCACGACAAAAGATTGGTTATTGGACAACTCATCGTTGTTGGCGCTCATTCTGCAACTCAGCCTTGAAGGACTCCTCGCCGGCGTTCAATGTCTTCGCAGCTTTCTCCTCAACTTCAGCTAGTGTTTGTTCCGAGAGCTCCAGTTTCTTGGATATGGTAGTTAAGCACTACCTCCTGCGCTGACAAGGTCATCACCAGCCAGGACCCCGGATATTTTCAGCGGGGCTATCACCCATCGAGGGTCAATTTTCATCCGGTTCGGTTTATTCGGGCCGCAATCATACTCCAATAAGGTATACGAGTCTAAACTATTTCCTAGTTTTGTCGAGAAGTTTCTGGAGAATATTTTTATAAAATATTCTTAAGGATAACTCGACAATCCTCAATCCCCTCCCACGGTGGTTAGATACTCCAAAAAGGTATATGAGTATAAACTATCTCCTATTTTTGTCGAGAAGTTTCTGGAGAATATTTTTATAAAATATTCTTAAGGATAACTCGACAATCCTCAATCCCCTCCCACGGTGGTTAGATACTCCAAAAAGGTATATGAGTATAAACTATCTCCTATTTTTGGTGAGAAGTTCCTGGAAAATATTTTATGTTTTAAGGATAACTCGACCACCTCCGAACGGGTATATGAGGATAAACTAATTTCCGAAACTCCAGTGAACGTATGAGTGTAAACTGTGTTGACGCTGGCTAACGCGTCGTAATGAAAAAATCGCCGATTGAAGGTTGAATTTTAAGAGAAAATTTCTGACGCCGGTCAACGGGTCACATCTCAAGAAAATTCCTCCCGCTGTGGTCAGCACCGATTAAAACACAACCTCCAATTTTCTCCCACTGTGGTTAGTCCTACGCCAAGCGACGCAATGGAGAATTCGCCGATTCAAGATTAAATCTCATAAAATTGGATGGTCAGTTCGACGACAATTCACCAACACGAGCTAAAGCAAAAAGTCATTCACCAGCCTCGGGTCAAGATTTTGACAGCGGTCAAATAATAAATGCAGCACCAGCGATACTTTCAGTCATCCTACAAAGCACTGGATAGTTCGAAAGACTTGGAGAAATCAAGACTCGGAGCCATTTCCAGGTCCTGTTATATCGTCTGAAGGTTTGGGGCTATCATATCCAAAGTATTTCGGCTTCTTCTATAAAAGAGCGAGACCGAAATACTTTGGAGGGGGTATCTGTAGGCGTTAAAAATTGCCTATAAGTCCCCGAACGAGACTCGTGATGATGAGTTGATGATCGGCGAACTATCCGACGACATAACAACAAATCGTCGACGATGTAACAATAGGTGACTGCGACGCAAATGCATAAAGCGAGTCGACAAAACACATGAAGTGGGTCGACAAGGCGTCCAAGACAACAACGTGAATGGGCAAGGCGTACAAAGCCAACGAGGCAACGAATCACATGCGAGCGAAGGGATAAACCCAACTTTGAAGCTCCGGATCAGTGAAAACCGATAAACCTGAATCAAATTAGACTCGAAACACCGAAAGACGGTGAAAAAGACCGGAAAACAAGCCGCTTGGGCGGCTCGGCCAAAACCGAGCCACTCCCAAGTGGCTCGGCCAAAACCGAGCCACTTCTAAGTGCACGGTGGCCGAGCCACATGGAAGTGGCTAGGCGGGCTTTTGTGCCCAGTTCTGACCCGCATCCACATTGAAAGCTATAAATAGACCAGGGGGGTCTCATTTGGAGGGGGCTGGATTTTTTGCAAGAGGCCGAAGCTCTGCCAAATTGAAATCAAGCTTCAGATCTAGATCTCGAGAAAAGAGAGGACTTTTCGATGATCGTCTTCGACAACCAGATCTTAGCGAACCCCAGGACTATTATCCTCCTTCGTGAGATAATCCCCTGCGAAAGTTCGAGAGATCTCGTTCAGATCTACACCATTTTCTCCGGATCAAAACCTTATTTTTGATCCCGAGAAGAGCTTTGATCTCGCTTAGTCGATTTCATTAAGCAGGCTATTATTTCCCTCGTGAAATAACCCATTTTTACCGTGTAGATCTGTCATCGGATCGGACCACATGGCAGTCCACCTGACGAACAGAGTCCCCAAGACAGTAAAGACACTCCATCAGCTTAGGACCATAAACGGATCCCGCTTGTTTAGGAGAAAAGTTATAATTTTTACTCTTTTTCGTTGTAATCAGCCTTATAAAAAGGCGAGTTTTCTTTGAATTCATTTGTAATCCCATAAAGGTGTAATGAGTTCAGCAATGAAAAAGGTCCCGACTTTTCCCGCGAATAATTAATTCTATGAGTAAGCAGAAATTTAATGAAATTTCTGTAAATTGTGGAATAAAGGATCCTATTAATCCCATAGGGCTTGACAAACTTCAAGCCCTAGAGATAGAGAGGGCGGAGCCTGTTACTTAGGCTTATCCCCCCATCCCTAAGCAATTTATTTTCTTCTTTGCCCCCATGAAGATAGGATCATGGAATGTCAGAGGATTGAATAACCCTGCAAAACGTAGAATTGTTAAAGATTGCATCCAAATCTCTAAAGTTGATATCATTGGATTACAAGAAATCAAACTCAATTCGGTTAGGACTAGTACTTTAAAAGCCCTTGGTGGCAGTAGAACCTCATCATGGATTAATTTAGAAGCCTCTAAATCCAGAGGGGGTGTTCTTCTTGGTTGGGATGATTCCTTTTTCTCTTGCTCATCTTCTTCCATCAGTATCTTTACTGTTTCAGCTGTGCTCATTCACAAGTCTTCCAAATGGCAATTCATTGCTACATCTATTTATGCTCCTCATGACAAAGAAGACAGAGAATTCTGCTGGTGGGAACTCACTAGAATTAGAAATTCCTTTTCTATGCCTTGGGTGGTCTTTGGTGATTTTAATGAGATGAGAGAAGTGGCAGATCTGGGTCCATTAAGGACATCAATACCTTCAAATCTTTGATCGAATCCCTCCACCTTGTAGATGTCCCTCTTAGTGGAAGAAAATTCACATGGTCTAACATGAGAGCCAACCTTGCTATGGCTAGATGAAACAGATTCTTGATGACAAATGATTTTGAATCTCATTTTCCAAACCTTATTCAATATGCTTACCCCTCCCCATGCTCTAATCATTGCCCTATTCTTCTTTACCCTGGAGGTTCTTTCCCACACCCAGTCTTCAGGTTTGAGGCATCCTGGCTCTCTAATCCTTCCTTAAAACCTTTTGTTCAATCATGCTAGAAGTCCTTTTCTTATGAGCCCTCTGGCACTATATCCTTCAAGCTAAAACTTATTAACAGACGGCTCAAATGGTGGAAAAAACACTCATATGGTCTTTGAGACAAAACAAAATCAAAGTGCTAGCTGCTCTTGACTCCCTCCAAACCATTGAGGAACTCAGACCCCTTAATGAAGAAGAGACCCAATCTAGATTCAATCTTAAAGATAAACTCTTCAACATAGCTAAAAATAAAGAAATTTATTGGAAACAAAGATCTAGGGTGCAATGGCTAAAGGAGGGTGATTTAAACACCTTTTTCTTTCACAAATTTGCCTCCAATCACAGGAGAAGGAACTTCATTTCTAATCTTTTGATCTAAGGCAACCTCCTCACATCAAATCAGGATATTCAAGTACAAGCCTTCTTAGACTTTTTCTCCAACCTCTTTCTTGCCAGAGATAAATCTCTATTTGAGGTGGATTGGTCTCTTCTATACCCTCAAGACCATTTAGACCTATCCACCCTAGAATCCCCCTTCACTCAGGAAAAATTTAAGAAAGCTGTTTTCAACCTTCACCCAGACAAGTGCCCTGGGCCTGATGGTCTCCCAATCCTCTTCTTCCAGGAATTTTGGTCCCTGATAAAAAATGACTTATTCTCCTTGTTTCAATCCTTGTTCAATGATGCACGACCCCTCCACAGGATCAACTACTCATATATTTACCTTATCCCTAAGACAGAGGGAGCAAGCAATCCAAAGGATTTCACATCCATCAGTTTGCTTAACAGCAACTTCAAAATCTTCACCAAAATCTTAGCCAATAGGCTCAGTCTTTTTCTCTCTTTCCTCAGACAAAATCCAATCTGCCTTCCAAGGGGACAAGTCCATTCTTGACTCCATCCTTCTTGCTCATGAGATGATTCACCACTGTTCCTCTAGTAAAAAAGAAACTTGTGTCATTAAGATAGACTTTATGAAAACTTTCGATTGTGTGAACTAGGACTTTCTTCTATCACTCCTGAAGGCTAGGGTCTTTGCAACAAATGGTGCCACTGGATTGAACATGTTCTCTCCTCCTCTAAATCCTCTGTCCTTGTTAATGGCTCTCCCACCAAATACTTTCAATGTTATCAAGGCTTGAAATAGGGAGATCCTCTATCTCCTATGTCATTCTTGCTTGTCGTTGATGTCCTCAACAAAATGCTGATTAATAGTGTTCCATCGGGAGACCTTTCAAATCTTAATCTTAAAGGAGATCTTAATCTCATCAGATCTCTTCAATTTGCTGATGACACTCTTATTTTCAGCAAGGCCCACAATCATGACACATCTATTCTTAAAACCATATTCTACATCTTTGAAAACATATCTGGTGTTAGCATTAACTATGCTAAAACCAACCTCTTCTAACTTGGTAAAACCCCTCTCAAAGGTAATCGACTAGCCAACACCCTCAATTGCTCCCCTGGTGCTCTCCCTTTCAGTTATCCTGACCTCCCTCTCAAGAAAGGCTCCCTTTCCAGACGTGGTTGGCAATCTCTGTTAGATTCTTTCTCTAAAAAGCTCTCCATGTGGAAAAGTAAAGCTCTCTCTACTGGTGGTAGACTTACTCTCCTCAATTCTGTTCTATCTTCTCTCTCTCCCTATACTATATGTCATTTTTTAAATTACCGATCTGGCTCATCAAGGCTATTGATAAGATTAGGAAAAAAATTCTTATGGACTAACAACTAGCAGAATTCCAGACCCAAATGCTTAGTCAAATGGGAACAGGTTTGTAAATCCAAATAGGGGGGGATGCTTGGAGTCATTAATCTTCCTATTTTCCACCAAGCCCTTCTCTCCAAATAGTTATGAAAAATTCTTGATCGTAATTCCTTCATTAGCTGTGTCCTCAAATCTATGTACTCAAAACATCAACCCAACCCTCTCTACACACCTCCAAAGGGATCAGTCTCTAAGTTTTTTTCATGATTTGCACTCTATTCACCATGCTTTTTTCAGTCTAGTCCAGTGGAAATTAGGTGACGGAGCAACTATCCGCTTCTAGGAAGATAAGTGGACTGGGCATAACTCCGTAAGTAGCCTATTCCCTAAAGCTTATCAACTGGCTTTCTCGGCCAATTCTAATGTCAAGTCTCAAGGATATCACCACAACAACACATGGATGTGGCACCCTCTGCTTAGAAGAGGATCTTCCCCTGAGGAGAGAAATGAGATCACTGCATTGTATTTACATATTGAATCTGCCAGCAGACCTGATAACTCCTCTCAAGATAGTCTTTCGTGGCCTCTGCTCTCATCAGGAACCTTTTCGGTTAATTCATTTTACTCCCTAATTAACTGCGGAGGTAGTTTCTCTAACTCATATGCTTTCATTTGGAAGTCTTTCATACCTATCAAGGTGAAAATATTTTTTTGGATTCTCATTAAAAGGAGACTTCAAACTAAAGAAAACTTGCTAAAAAAAGGATGGACGGGTGACACAAATTGCCCCTTTTGCAATTTGGAGCTGGAATGTGACAGTCATCTATTCTTCGCCTGCCCTTACACCAAAGTTGCCTGGTCTCACTTTCTCCCTTGTTTTCTATCAATGTAATGGCAAGATGACTTTGATATCCTTATTGCTTCCAATGGTAGCTTCCTGCCAAATAGCAGACTTAAAACTCTATGGAAAGCACTCCTCCCTACCTTTTGTTGGTGCATATAGAATAGTCTAAACAATATTATTTTCAATGATTCTCATATTTTTTTCACAAAAGGTTGCATCTAATGTGGCACAATTTGTGTTATTCTGGACAGGATACTCTAATATCACAAAGGCTGAGCATGTTCATAGAACTGCATGTGATCTTGGAGTGAAGAAACTGCTGCAGGTTGTTGCTGAGGACGCCATTGGTGACAACTTCCCTCATGCTCCATAGCCACTGTTAGTTTTAGCGATCTTGACTACCTGGTTTTGGTTTATGTCAGTTGAAAATAATTTCTGTGTATGGATAATTTGTTCATAAATATGGATATGCTGGGTGTTCCAGCTTTTAAACAATCAGGTTCTTAGCTTTAATATGGGGTTTTTGTCAAACTTAACGAACGATTATTACTGTGCATTAGGTGACGGCAAGGTCCTCTTCCTAATCTCTAGTCTCTAATTATTTTGATATTTTTCTCTTCCCCCCATTTTTCCGTATGTATCCTCTATGACTATTTAATGAAATGAACAAGGCACCTTGCCCTGTTTTTTTTACTTAAAAAAAAAAAAGAGGGAAAGGTGCCTACTAGAATTTTAGAGAAGCAAACTCCTTGCCTTGGCTAAGGAACATTATGGACACCAGCAAAAATAAATAAGTATAAAATAATAAAAAAAGGCCAATGGAAGCACACAGGCTTCTATAACACGGTAAAATCTTAACAAATCTAATTTACATAACTTGAGCCGTACTTGTGATCTCTCCTTATTTTATTTCTTCATCCTCGATTCACCTCTCCATTTAAGAATCAATTGAACCCTTAAAAGAAGACAGTTAGAACTTCAACCTGCAGGTTTGGCATTCAAATTTGTATTAAATCCACCAAAACACATAATCATCACGTCACCATATCTTTTTGTACTTGCATAGATTGTGAAATAACAAAAAATTAGAGCTAATACATATGATCATTATATTACGTATCTTTTCTTGACTTGCATAGATTGTGACATAATGGACAATGGATGCAAAAATTAAGCTCAACCTATCTTCTCATGGACCCTTTCGACTACCTTAGAGCATTATAGACACTCCTTTCTCCTTCTGAACAATGATCATGACACATGAATTTATCTGGCATAATGCATTAGTAAAAGAAGTGTCTAATCCAATTTGTTAAAGTATAAAATTATCATCCTCAACCCTTACCATAACATCGAGTTTGGTGCATCACAGGACTTTAAGACAAACAATGTATGCATGTAATTATAAAGCTTCATTAAAATAGAGTTTTTAATCACATAATGCAAACTTGGAAATCTTTGCACTTCAATGATTGCAATATAAATGAACAAAAGTCTTCTACCATACAAAGAAATTTTAATAAATTTAATTTTCTCCTACATCTTCAATCATATGAACAAGATTTTGCATGTCAACCCATATTGTTCTAAATTTTTCAGCAAGAGCAAAATTTTCTCTACTGACAGCTCTTAGCTTTTCTTGCAACTCAGAGCATTCTTTCATTAGTGTTTCTTTCTCCATCATCCAATTTTCCTTCTCTTTTTTGAGCCTTTTCATTTCTTCTCCTTCTGTATTTGAGTAAAGCAAGTCGACAACTGCCACCTTTGGAGCGCCTTGTTCAGCTTCTTTCTTTGTTGATTTTCGGCTACCAATATACTTAGTATTTTCGATAATTACCACTGCAGTAAAGGTTGGCATATGATCTGGTCCAACTCTCTTCACCTTATATTTTGGATGTGGAATTTGCTTCCTTTCACAAAATTCTTGGATTTTGTTTTTGAATGAAACCCTCCCATGTGTCTTATGAGTACCTTCCATTTTTCTGACATAGAAAACAAAAGATTTTTGTTAGTTACTTTCAAAGCCCGTTCATTATTCTTGTTAATAAAAGTATATAAAGTTCTATACCATTATCACTCATATTACTAAAGGTTCCTCAGGATTGCAGTGCAATTATTTTCATCATTAGGTGGCACCCTACCAACATATAGCAACAGAATCTACGCCTTGTATATGAATGTTTAATCACAAACTTTACCACTAAGGATCTTTCTAATGAAAAGAATCTCATTCTCTATGAGTTTCAGAGAGTCTAGAGTTATGCCTAACTTCAATTCCCAGTAAAAGTTTTGAGCTTTCGTCATTTTAACAATTTTTTGTTAGGTCTACGTTAGGGGTAAATGACAATTTATAGGCAATCACACAAGTCTTGTACTCTCTTCTTATAGGGAAAAAAAAAGAAAAAGAAAAAAAAAGAAGAACAACACAAGTCTTGTAATCAAATACTAATAAAAGTCGCCGGATACATCCATTCTCTAATATAGATAAGAAGCATGACTATATATGCAATGTCTAAGTGGTATAAATTCACTCAGTGGAAGAAGAATTGTTTTAAATGCACACAACCGTTAATGATATTATTTTACCTTTGGAAAGAAATTATTAGTATATTATTTTGAAAATTATCCTATCTACTATAGTACCAAATTAAGGGGACTTTGTAAACTCTTTATAGATTTACCTCTTTCTCCCTCTTTTTTAATCAAGATCCAACCCCACAAATGAAACCGGTTAAAATAAAATCGGTTTCAGGTTCCTAGTGATCAAGGGAAGGGGAACACATAAGAGAATAAGGAGAGGGAAGAAGAAGACATTAATTTTTTTTGTTTGGGCGCGCGGACCGCGGAACCGTCGAGAGAAACCACCGCAAACAGAAAGCCAAAACACAATAAAAGAGTAAAGACACGAGATTTACGTGGTTCGCAAGTTGCCTACGCCCACGGGTAAGGAGGGGGATTTTCACTAATAGAAAGAGAGAATACAAATTAGGATTACAAGTTCTCACAAAGAAACCCTAAAACAAACCTCTCAATCTCTCAAAAGATCTCCTCTCCAAAGATGCACCAAACCCTCCAAAAGTCGCTCCAAATCGTGCTTGATTACTTTCAAATAATCGTTTAGGGTTATTTATAAACTCTAAACGAACCGGTTTAAAACCAAAACCCGCTGACCGCCAGATTAGTCGACTACTACCGCAGATTAGTCGACTACTACCGCAGATTAGTCGACTACTACCGCAGATTAGTCGACTACTACCGCAGATTAGTCGACTACAACACGCATTAGTCGACTACTACCGCAGATTAGTCGACTACTACCGCAGATTAGTCGACTACTACCGCAGATTAGTCGACTACAACACGCATTAGTCGACTACTACCGCAGATTAGTCGACTACAATGCCTAGTAGTCGACTACTCGCTCAAACCGCTTGTGCATGTTTTGTGCATGTTCTACAATTCTCCACCTCGCACATCATTTGATTTACCTCAAATTTTGGACCTAACACCGTAAGAACACCAAGAACATCTAGAGATCACCATTAGCCAATCAGGCCAATCCAGTACGTCACTACCCATTGCCTCACGTACCCTCCACGGGATCAAGCTCACCGTAGTTCACCTCAAATCATCTCCACCTTACCCATTACCGCAGAAGTCATGCCCTCTTGGGCAAATCAACAAGAGCCGATATGAAGCAAGTCTAAGCAATGCTTAAACTTACTACCGTGACCACCTTGGTTAACATGTCCGCTGGATTCTCATTCGTGTGCACCTTCATGAGAGAAATATCACCTTCCTCTATGACATCCCGCACAAAATGATACCGACATCGATATGCTTGGTACGAGCATGATGAACTGATTCTTCGCCAAGTGAATTGCACTCGACCGCCACACCACAAGTTCACGCTCGCCAATCCCCAAATCGCCTAGAAGACCCCATAACCACAATGCTTCCTTCACTCCCTCGCCATGGCCATGTACTCGGCCTCGTAGTAGAAAGTGCCATCAGAGCTCGCAACATCGACGCCAACTAACCGGAGCCCCATGTATCTTAAATACATAACCAGTAGTAGATCGCCGCTATCTAGATCGCCGCATAATCGAGTCCACAAACCCGTCAATCGACATGTTTCTCCACCAAAACACGGACCGTATCAAGCTGTACCCTTTAAGTACTGAGGACCCACTTCACCGCTTCCCGGCGCCTTTCCTGATTCGCCATGAATCTATCGACCACACTAACGCTGTGAAATATGCAGTGTACACCATTGCATACATTAAACCGCCAACCGCACTAGCATAGGAACCGCGCTCCATGTCGCCTTCTCTTCGGCGTAGTGGGAGATTGATTACCGTAAAGCCTAAAGTGTGGAGCCAATGGAGTCACCACCGACTTAGCACTTTGCATCCCGAACCTCGCGATCACCCGCTCTATGTAGCCCTTGACTCAGAACAATCGTCGATTAAGCCCGCTCTCTTCTAATCTCCATACCCGTATTTTCCTAGCGGCACCCATGTCCTTCATCTCGAACTCTTCACCAAGTTGAGATTTCAACCTATCTATCTCCACCCCGCTCTTAGAAGCAATAAGCATGTCATCCACATACAAAAGAAGATAGATAAAATTACCTCATGAAGCTTCGAATGTAAACACAACAATCATGATCGCCATGGAAAACCCATGCTTCAAAGATGAAGGAGTCAAATCGCTTGTACCACCGCCGGAGATTGCTTTAATCCATACGGTGACTTCCTCAAACGACACACATGATTCTCCTTATCCTCAACCTTGTAGCCCTCGTGTTGATGCATGTAGATCTCTTCATCCAAGTCTCCGGTGCAAGAGAATTTGTTTTAACATCGAAGTTGATCCACTCAAAATCACCATGAGCAACAATACTCAATAGCACCCGAATAGAAGTATGTTTCACCACCGGAGAAAATATCTCATTGTAATCCACACCCTCTTTGTGCAAAACCCTTAGCCACTAGCCTCGCCTTGTATCTTACACCACCGAAGCTCAAAGATCTTCCTTCCTTTTATACACCCACTTACAACCAATAGCTTTTCTTCTTCACGGGCAATGGGACCACCTCCCATGTTTGTTCTTCCAAGAGATTCCATCTCTTCCTCCATCGCAGCCCAACCAACTCTCACTATCCTTGTCCCGAATAGCTTCCTTTGAAGAAGACCGCTCGTCCTCCTCCACAGAGTCGTATTCAACCATATTAGCTCGCCCATAGTGCTTCAGGGGTTGATCAGCCCCGGCCGATGCACCTTGTATGCTCGCTGGCCTAGTGGAAGCCAAATTATCCACGAGCTCTTTGTTGTTGTAGTGCACGTGTATTTTCTGCTGAACCTCCTCCCCGCCAAGCTCATCATCTACGACTTCCCACTTGAGCACGATTAGAACCTAGTTGGTCTTTAGGTTCTATTTCAATAACTCAGACTTAGAAGTCTCACCACCATAACACCATCATCCTTGGGCCCTAGCAATCATGGATTTCTCATCAAAGGTAACATCCTGGCTGATCACTTAACTTTGAATCTTCCAGACACCAAAGGCGATAGCCTTTCGCCTGCATATCCCAAGAATATTGCCTTCTTGGCCCTCGCGTCAAACTTTCCCTCGTTGGCGTGATAGTAGGCGGTACATCCGAAAATTCGAGCCTATCATAATCGCATGCTCCCACGACCACACCCTATAGGGTGTATCACCATCCAATGTCGAATGTGGTGAACGGTTCACAATGTAACAAGCTGTAGCCACGCTTACGCCCACCATTAGTTGCCCAATCACGCATAAGATCGCATACTCCGCGCCTTTTCGCGGTGTTGGTTCGATCTCTCGCGACCCCATTACTGGCGTGGTGTAGACTGTTGTCGGTGTCGAACAATTCCCTCGATCCGAGAACTCCTTGAAAGCACCATCGTATACTGCATGCCGTTATCGGATCTCGGCGTCTTCAATTTCTTTCTGTCACGTTCTCAACCATTGTTCTCCACTTCTTGAATGTCTCAACACCTCATTCTTATGCTTCGAAAGTAAATCCAAGCATACCTAGAATAATCATCTATAAACGACATAATACCTGAACCACCCTTGAAGTTATCGAGCCGGACCCCAAACATCCGTGCACATAATCTAGTATCCCTCGCTCTTAGACTTGCGTTGAAACTTGACCACGTGTGACTTTCCATACACACAATCCTCGCAAAAATCCATCTTTGGGTTCCTTGATTCTTCAGAGACCCTCTTTACCAAGCGTAACTAGACCCTTCTCGACATATGCCCAAGCCGCCTATGCCATAACCGTGTGTGCTCACATGGGTCTCCACCACTTCCTTAGGTTCCAACGGCGCATCTCCTGTCACCGTCGTGCACGAGAGTATATAGATTACCGTGGCGAACACCCTTCATCACTACTAAGGAACCACGAACAACCTTCTTCACTCCGTTTTCCGTCACAATCCTGCAACCACGAGTCAAAGCACCAAGCGAGATAAGATTCTTCCGCAAGTCGGGAACATGCCTCACATCCGCCAAGGTTCGAACCACTCCATCATGCATCTTGATTTTGATATTACCTAGCCCCACTGCTTTACAAGCATGGTTATTCCCCATCAATACAGTTCCCCATCAATCCCTCGTTGGCGTGATAGTAGGTACATCCGAAAATTACGAGCCTATCATAATCGCATGCTCCTGACCACACCCATAGGGTGTATCACCATCAATGTCGAATGTGGTGAGCGGTTCACAATGTAACAGGCGTAGCCACGCTTACGCCCACCATTAGTTGCCCAATCACGCATAAGATCGCATACTCGCGCCTTTTCGCGGTGTTGGTTCGATCTCTCGCGACCCCATTACTGGCGTGGTGTAGACTGGTGTCGGTGTCGAACAATTCCCTCGATCCGAGAACTCCTTGAAAGCACCATCGTATACTGCATGCCGTTATCGGATCTCGGCGTCTTCAATTTCTTTCTGTCTGTTCTCAACCATTGTTCTCCACTTCTTGAATGTCTCAACACCTCATTCTTATGCTTCGAAAGTAAATCCAAGCATACCTAGAATAATCATCTATAAGCGAGACATAATACACGGAACCACCCTTGGAAGTTATGCGGCGGACCCCAAACATCCGTGTGCACATAATCTAGTATCCTCTGCTCTTAGACTTGCGTTGAAACTTGACCACGTGTGACTTTCCATACACACAATCCTCGCAAAAATCCATCTTTGGGTTCCTTGATTCTTCAGAGACCCTCTTTACCAAGCGTAACTAGACCCTTCTCGACATATGCCCAAGCGCCTATGCCATAACGTGTGTGCTCACATGGGTCTCCACCACTTCCTTAGGTTCCAACGGCGCATCTCCTGTCGCGTCGTGCACGAGAGAGTATATAGATTACCGTGGCGAACACCCTTCATCACTACTAAGGAACCACGAACAACCTTCTTCACTCCGTTTTCCGTCACAATCCTGCAACCACGAGTCAAAGCACCAAGCGAGATAAGATTCTTCCGCAAGTCGGGAACATGCCTCACATCCGCCAAGGTTCGAACCACTCCATCATGCATCTTGATTTTGATATTACCTAGCCCCACTGTTTTACAAGCATGGTTATTCCCCATCAATACAGTTCCCCATCAATGCCTCGTAGGTAGTAAACCACTTCCTATTTGGACACATATGGTAAGAGCAACCGAATCAAGTATCCACTTCCGGAGATCTCCTCGCCACCCGTGGCGACATAGCATTCCTTATCGCTCCCTTCCTCTGGCGTGGCTTCGCTTCTTCCTTGCCCTCTCCTCTCGGTCTTGTTGTTGTTCTTCTTTCCACCTACTCTCTTATTTGGACGGTCGACTTTGAAATGTCGGCTTCACGCACTTGAAACATCCTTTTCCATAAGAGGTCTTGATTTAGATCTAGACTTTCCTCCCTTGCCTTTTCCTCGCTCATTGCTCCTTCCTCTTGCAAACAATCCTGCGCTTGTTCCTGTTACGCCGGTGGCCATGTCACTAGTTGCGGTCTTAGAAGGTCGTCAGCTAGAAGTGCCGTTCTAGTCTCATCCATCTTGATTTTCTCCCACAAGCCTCGGTGTTTGCACGGGTTCTCATAAGACTTGGAGAGAGCAGTAGTAGAAGCGCTGATCCTCGTCTCCTACTTTAGCGTCTATGTCTTTCAAATCGATATGATCCTATCAAACTTGTTGATGTGTTCCGGATTGATGAGCCCTCCTCCATCTTGCAAGTATACAATTTGGATTTTAAGTAGATCCGGTTAGTTAGACTCTTAGTCATGAAGGTACCCTCTAACTTCTTCCACCGCATGTGGTTTCCTCTCCATCTACCAAGAAAGCTACATCCCTCTCGAGGCATAGGATGTCGGCCCGTGTTTCGAGATCAACTCCTCCCAATCCTCATCGGACATATCCTTGTTCTTCTTCTCCTTTCCATCCAAAGCCTTGTGCAATTTTGCGAAATTAGAAAGTTTTTCATCGCATCCTCCAATAAGAAAAATCGTTCTTCCCATTGAACTTTTCAATCTCGAATTTTCCCACTTTGGTGATTCTTGGTTGGCGCCATCCTCTGTTTGTCTTAGTGAATCCGCTTCTCTTAGGAATCACGAACACCCCTCAAATTAGAAATTACACCACTTCCAATCGAACAATAGCTCGATACCAATTGTTTGGTAGCGGACCGTGAACGTCGAGAGAAACCACCGCAAACAAAAGCCAAAACACAATAAAGAGTAAAGACCACGAGATTTCGTGGTTGACAAGTTGCCTACGTCCCGCGGGGTAAGGAGGATTTTCACTAATAGAAAGAGAATACAAATTAGGATTACAAGTTCTCACAAAGAAACCCTAAAACAAACCTCTCAATCTCTCAAAAGATCTCCTCTCCAAAGATGCACCAAACCCTCTGAAAAGCTGCTCCAAATGCGTGCTTGATTACTTTCAAATAATCGGGTTTAGGGTTATTTATAAACTCTAAGCGAACGGGTTTAAAACCAAAACCCGTTTTGAATCTGCCAGTTAATTAGAGCTACTACTTGATTAGTCGACTACTCATAGATTAATTAGAGCTACTACTTGATTAGTCGACTACCGGACTAGCAATACACCTTTACGTAGATGCGGATTAGTCGACTACTACTTCAGTTAGTCGACTACTCTGTTCCCGGCCAGAAAACACGTTTTACGTCATTTGCCAGATTAGTCGACTACAATGCCTAGTAGTCGACTACTCTGTTCTGAAAACTGTTTGTGCATGTTTTTGTGCATGTTCTACATTTTTTAGAATCATTCCTTGATCCTTTGTTTAACCATAATTTTTTAGAATGATTAACAAAATAATTACAGCGTTGTTAATAGTTAAAAGATAATCTTTATGTGATAGTAAAATAAGTATTTTCGGATATACTTATCTTTTAGTAGATATAACCAATTCTTAATAGTTTTATAATTTACTAAAGACTAAATAAAACTCGTATAGTAACTTATGATTCATTATTATGAATTTTTAAAAGAAAATAAAATCTATTTTATATACTTGTAGTTAAATAGTGAATTGATCTCAATAATTTTACAAAAAAAAAAAAAAAAACAAGACTAAACATGGATAATAGATAAGAGCATTTTTTCCTACATTTTGTGGCGTTGAAAAATACTTACAAGATCCCGAAACCAACTTCGTGGCGAAGTCGTGAATGACAACCCATCGAATGATCTGGACGTCGAATCGTTAAGGCAGCGAACTTCGGCGAACCACGGCGTCAAAACACGGTTTAAACCGGACTTGAATACGATCGGATCAGGGACCGTTGAGCCGGAACAAACCAAGAGTTAGTCCGGAACCAAATCGAGACGGAACCTAAGTCGAAGAAGGCCAAAAGTCGAGAATGGGGCGGGTAAACCGAGAGAAGAAAAGCGGTGAAGCGGGAAAAAGCGGCGAAGCGGCGCTCGGCCAACTTGGCGGATTACCTCGGCAGTGGCGAAGTGGCTCGGCCACAATGGTCGAACAACTTGGCAGAGGTGCCGGCCAAGTGGCCGGCGACTCGGCCACCATGGCCGAGTCGCCTCGACAGGCGGTGCACCGGGAGTGGCCGGAGGCTCGACCACCATGGCCGAGGCAGCACCTGGCCGACTTGGCGGGTGCCTCGGCCAGGTGGCGAGGCTCGGCCCATGGCAGAGCCACCTCGACCAGCAGGGTTTGCGAAATTAGAAAGTTTTCATCGCATCCTCCAATAAGAAAAATCGTTCTTCCCATTGAACTTTTCAATCTCGAATTTTCCCACTTTGGTGATTCTTGGTTGGCGCCATCCTCTGTTTGTCTTAGTGAATCCGCTTCTCTTAGGAATCACCGAACACCCCTCAAATTAGAAATTACACCACTTCCAATCGAACAATAGCTCGATACCAATTGTTTGGTAGCGGACAGCGGAACGTCGAGAGAAAACCACCGCAAACAAAAGCCAAAACACAATAAAGAGTAAAGACCACGAGATTTCGTGGTTGACAAGTTGCCTCGTCCACGGGGGTAAGGAGGATTTTCACTAATAGAAAGAGAGAATACAAATTAGGATTACAAGTTCTCACAAAGAAACCCTAAAACAAACCTCTCAATCTCTCAAAGATCTCCTCTCCAAAGATGCACCAAACCCTCTGAAAAGCTGCTCCAAATGCGTGCGATTACTTTCAAATAATCGGGTTTAGGGTTATTTATAAACTCTAAGCGAACGGGTTTAAAACCAAAACCCGTTTTGAATGCCTTGATTAGTCGACTACTACTTCAGATTAGTCGACTACTCACTGTAGATTAATTAGGCTACAACAGTTAGTCGACTACTCGGATCTTGCGAAATACACCTTTACGTAGTCTGCAGTTAGTCGACTACTCTGCGGATTAGTCGACTACTACTGTTCCCGACCGAAAACACGTTTTTCGTCATTTGAGATTAGTCGACTACAATGCCTAGTAGTCGACTACTCTGTTCAGCTGTTTGTGCATGTTTTTGTGCATGTTCTACATTTTTAAGAATCATTCCTTGATCCTTTGTTTAACCATAATTTTTTAGAATGATTAACAAAATAATTACAGGCGTTGTTAATAGTTAAAAGATAATCTTTATGTGATAGTAAAATAAGTATTTTCGGATATACTTATCTTTTAGTAGATATAACCAATTCTTAATAGTTTTATAATTTACTAAAGACTAAATAAAACTCGTATAGTAACTTATGATTCATTATTATGAATTTTTAAAAGAAAATAAAATCTATTTTATATACTTGTAGTTAAATAGTGAATTGATCTCAATAATTTTACAAAAAAAAAAAAAAAAACAAGACTAAACATGGATAATAGATAAGAGCATTTTTTCCTACATTTTGTGGCGTTGAAAAATACTTACAAGATCCGAAACCAACTTCGTGTGAGGGAATCGTGAATGACAACCCATCGAATGATCACGGACGTCGAATCGTTAAAGGCCTTGAACTTCGGCGAACCAACAGCGTCACAAGCGGTTCGCCGGACTTGAATAGGCGATCGGATCAGGACCGTTGAGCGGAACAAACCAAGAGTTAGTCCGGAACCAAATCTGAGCGGAACCTAAGTCCGAAGGCCAAAAGTCGAGAATAAGCGGGGCTAAACCGAAGACCGAGAAGCGGCGGAAAAAGCGGTACCGACCAACTTGGCCGAGTTACCTCGAAAAGTGGCGAAGTGGCTCGGCCACAATGGTCGAAACCACCTCGACCAACTTGGCGAGGTGCCTCGACAAGTGGTAGAGGCTCGGCCACCATGGTAGAACCACCTCGACAACTTGGTAGAGGTGCCTCGGCCAGTGGTGGGAGGCTCGATCTGGCGACCACCTCGACAACTTGGCGAGGTGGCTCGACAAGTGGTGACGACCCCTTGTATAAATAGGGGGTCTTGTTGAAGAGGGGAGGATTTTTGGACTTGGACTTGGGCTTCTTGGAGAGGACTTGGGCTTGGGATTTTCGAGGATTTTGGAGGAGTTCTCCACGAGATCCATGAGCCGTCGGCCTTACCGTTCGAACACCGTGAGCACAAGTCGATCGGCGTCGATCTACAGCGGAAGGTGGCGGGTGGTCGATCTGAGATGCCCTCTAGGTTAAGCTTCGTCTTAACCTCGGGGATATTGTGATTTCTCCTAGTAGATCTCACCGCTCGGCGATCCTCTCGCCGTTGAGTGTGATCCCATGGCGATCCTCTCGCCGTGAGTGTGATCCCTCGGTAACCGTTTCCTTCGTGAAGCGAGCCCCGCTGCGTCTGTAGTTCGAACCGGGTCTCTATCTAGATCGAATTGCGGTGGTCCACGGACACAAAAGTCCGACGGGCAAAGAACCCGCATGGCGAGGACCTCGATATAGAGAGATCCTCGTGTTTGTTCATAAAGGAAAAGTTGTAATCTTTTGATTTTCATTGTAAGCCTTAAAATAAAAGGCGATATTTCTTTTGAATTTTGTTGTAGGCCAAAGAAGGCGTAAGCAAGTTCAAATCAATGACAATCATCCCAACTTTTACCCTAACAAACTGGCGGTGGGAGCCACCGACCTCGATCAGGTCGTCGTGCCGCAACCAGCGGATCCCTATCGGTGGAAGAAAGGTCGAGTTCGAGTTCGACCGGAGAAGTTCGAGGAGTACCTATCCTCACTCTCCTCGAGATCCGGTTCCCCTGCGCTCCAAGAAGGTCTCCGCTGCAGGAGAACCGATGGGCTTCGATGTAGAGCCCGGGGCGGCGAGTCAAACCCGCATGGTGGCGAAATCCCGCCGGCGAAGTCGGATGGCGCCGAGATGAGCGCCGACGATGCGCGGCGCTCTCAAGCGAGCTTCGCCAAAGCGGCGACAAAGCATGGCGCAAGCTTGCCAGGCCATGCAATCCGTGGATGGGGTCGCTCTGGCGGATCTAAGATCGAGCTTCGCGAGAGCTTGACCTCAAGTGATCGGCAGTTTATCAAGCCGTCAACCAGCGAGTGGGTCCGTGTCAAGCGGAACCGCTCCACCTCCGAGGGCGTCACAGGCGCCCGCGCACTCCTTAGCGAGCGAGCTTTGGTGCGGCGAGGCTCGTGAGTTGAAGAAAGAGGTGAGGAAGAAGCGCTAACATACCACGGGTTTGGAGGCCCAAGTCTAGCGGTGCCCCAAACCCGGTTGCCACGTTCTGTCACCGGCACTTAAGCCAAAGCGTCGAGCGTTACAAATTCAGCGCCAAAGTTCAAGTCGGCCGGCGCCTCAAGGTCAAAGGTGCACGGCCCGTGGTGAAGCCAATTCCGTCACCACCACCAAACCAACTATCAAAGATGGCTTGGGTCCTCTGAAGGGATCACGGGTCACTCCTCATACGGAGAGTGCACCCGTTCCATAAGGACGGGAGATTCTGCGACATCTCCAGCGGATTAAAGATCGAAGTCAGAGTCCCACGAAACTTCAGCTCACATAGCGGAAGTCAAAGGCGAGTTACTTTCGGTAGTTTTGGCCATTCTCGGAAGGGCTCTCGTCGATGGCGGCGGCGTTATACAGAGATTACGCCAACCGCGGCGGTTGCTCCGGTACACCACAGCCGAAATGTATACTACGTGCAAAGTGCGAAAATCTCGAAGGATTCCCCTAAATTAGCGATCATGCTTGTGCTCAAGCTCATCAAGGCGGTGCTCTCGGTGCAATTGCCATCAAGCTCTAGAAAGGGTGTCGGTCTTCGAGACTTAGCACAAACACGCCAAGACCTAGGTCAAGGCGATTCATAAAAGATGACATCGAGAGGATGAGTTGCGAGAGGTCACTAATAATATGACCCGACAAAGAACCATCGTCACGGGCTATTCCGGCGCGCCATAGCGGCTAACTTCGTTTGCGGTCGGGACTATCGGCGGTCAGTCGATAAACCGAAGGGAATACCCGCGGAAGATGATCGTCGGATATTGGCTCCTGTCGCATCGATCATCTTGTATCTAGCGAAGCCCCAAGCGCTTATGATCGATGCAGATCAAGTGGCCAAAATGCTAGGCGAGCGTTGAATAAACAGGGAAAACTTCAAGTTAGAAATGGAGTTGGCCATGCGAGGCGATGAGAGAAATGCATGACCAACAGATCCAAGCCTTGTGAAACATCAAGGTGAATCAGTCGGCATCAACGTCGATGAAGATGATAGCGATTCGGATCGGGAGGAAGCACAAGAAGATGATAACCCTCACGAACCCCTTAGCGGGCAAAACATAGATGTTGTTGCTCGGGGAAAGCGAAGATCAAAGACTTGGAGAGCAAAATCAACTCATTGATTTCGCTCAAGAAGTAAAAAGGCGGTATTCCTTGCCCATACCGAGGAGTGGGAATCAATCCGTACCGTCGAAGTTTAACTTAATAAACTTCACACCATTTGGGAAAGGTTCCCGACGCAGCACTTGATTTATTTCAAGTCACACCTCGGAGTTATTTACGGCGAACCCACGATGGTTCGGTCATTCGTCGGCACCCTTGGGGGGCGCCGAATGGTACCGCCGTCTCAAGCGGGGAGCATTCACATTTGGGGCGACATGGAGTCTAGCTTCCTTACCAATTTCTTTGATGGCGATACCGAGGTATCGATCGGGACATGCTCGGCGAAGCGAGAAAGATGGAGAAACGTGGATATCTTTGTCAAGCGATTCGGAACAAGGCAATGAAGCCGGGATCAATAGCGAGAGGAGTTCATCCTCAAACACCCACGATAACTTATCGATAGATGTGCTTGAAGCAATGGGTACAGCACCATCGATAGCGTGGAAGGACCTGAAGGTTCGTGGAGAACAAGCAGAGGTTCATCAAAGGAAAAAGCGAGAGAGTCGGCCAGACAGCGGAGCTCGGCGTAACTTTGTCCAGCGGCAAAGGGAAAGAGCAAGCCAAGGCGGCGGTTCGCGAACAAGCGTTCAACTCAACCCGGCAACGGCAGCAGCAGCAGCAACAGCGGGCGCCGCAACAGGCACAATCAACGTGGCAACCTGGGCCACAAAAACAGAAGGCCTTAGAGCCGAGATTCCCGAAGTCCTATTCCTTTAGGGACGACGAGATTCCTGGTCTCTTCAAATATCTTGTGGAAAATAACAAGATCAAGCTCCCTCCGATTCAGAATCAAGAGGAGGCAATGAAGACGAATGACCCAAGATACTGTGCGTACCATAGGGCAGTTCATCACCCCACTAAATCCTGTTTCAGCCTTAAGGACAAAATCAAGCTTTAATTGATGTAGGGGTCATCACTATGAAGCCGTCCAAAGAAAAGAAGGTCGGAGCGAATGCGGTCCATGCTTCGGTCGGTGCCGTTGACATGGTTTGAACTGAACCGGTGGTCAAAGTCGCGATGAAGGCGGTAAATGGCGACCCACACAAGCAGCGAGAAAGGACTTGTATCATTATCTGACCCGAATGGCGAAGTCTTGTGGGTCCACCGAACCTACTTGAAGATGAGCAATGGGTAGCCTCTTCTTGAAGAAAAAGCGAGCGAAGGGAAAGGCATGCCATGCTACTTCCGCCAGTGCGGAAGGAGGCGATGAGCAGTGGTAACATTCCGGTGTCGAAGGGAACACAAGCCCAGCGCCACCGAGGAGTGGACACGAGTACAAATACAAGTACCACGAAATCTCGACCCAAATGCCAAGGCTTCTCGAGTGGGGGTACCAACAACACCCTCACTCGCCTTGAAAGATAAGCGACCACGAGGAAGTTCAACTCGGCGGTCTCGATTGGTCGCCCGATTGGAAGAGATAAGCGGGAACTTGAACTCTATAAGCCGTGATGGCACAATTGGCTAATATTCCGCAAGGATCACTCTATCTGAGTTGTTGCGGTTATCAAAAGAGCGAGAAGCTCTTCAAAGCCACGGCGATTCGAGGTTTTCCTCACAGTTGACCAAGTTCGGGAAAGTGGCCCGGCAATGCAACCTTGCGACTAAACACTTCCCTGCATCACTTTTACAAAGGAGGATATGCAGGCGAGGAATTCAAACACGATAGGCGCTATACTTCACGGGTATATTGGCTCTAGTGAAGTTAGCAGGATCCAAGTCGATCAGGGTTCATTTAATGAGCATCATGCCCTAGCCTCATGTATCATCTCGAATTCACGCGATGGTGGCATCAGCGAGCACAATGATTTATGGATTTAACACCGGTAGTCTCGGCGCTTGGTAAGATCGGATAAAGTGCCAAATGGGGGACTTAAATTCGAAGTCACACGCTATGTGATTGGCGGAGACTTCCTATAACTTATTGTTGGAGTGCGACCTTGGATCCACAATAATGTTATAGTCCCTCTACTCTTCATCGGTGTCTCAAATATGTAGACACGAATAATGAGTCAAGGCGGTGGTCGCGGACAAACAACCGTTTAAGGGGATGGAGAATTATTTCAGCGATTCTCTCCTCTACGATAATGAGTCGGCGAATCATCGGCCCAGTGCGGACAGCGGTGAAGAAGGCGATACCAAACGGGCTTGGTTATAGTGGAGGTTTTGTTTTAAATGACATTGTACCTTGTAATCAATCTTGGCGATGAAGAATCGTCGGATGAACATTATAATTGGCAAATTGCCGATGAATCAATAAATGGCGATTTAGAGTATCCTTTATCTTTGAATGATGTGATGGCAGGTTTATACAACAATTGAGTTTCACTTACCAACTTCGGTCATCTTGCTTTACACAAAGCGTTCGAGACTCTTTTGGGACAACACTTTCGTCATCCCACGAAGATCAAGTAGTGAAAAAGACTTGGTTTTACGGAAAAGGAGACAGTTCAGCCGAATCATTTCTTAGAAGAAGATGAAGATGACAATGGGCCTATCCTCCACACATTCCTATATAGTCGGAAATCGGGTATCATGAAGAGATGGGGTATGACTTGACGAGGGAAGGTCTATGTTTGGACGAGGCCCTCGAACCCCTCCTAAGCGGCATATGTCCCAAAGGGAAGCGGATAACTACTATGCATTTAGAAGGGGATTGGGATCTGAATCCTCCTCGGAAGATGAATGCTCGTGGTGATTGATAATAATCCACCGGTGAGAGCGGACATTAGTGCGATTCTTGGCGTGGGATTACGACACCGACCTTGGACAAGCTTTCAAGGCTTTGATGTCAAATATGGCTACGGTCGATCCACTCTTGTTGAGAGTGATGAAGACATGCCAACATGGGAAGACCCATGGATCCATCAACTCCAGAGCGGTTTGGGGCGAGTTGAACAAAGAACCCCCACTAAGGATGAGGTAGTCGGGTTAATATGGGTAATGAAGAGCATCCTAAACTCATTAACATCAGCAATACGCTCCCCTCGGAAGAAAAGGAAGAGTTGATTGCCCTAATCAGGGAGTATATCGATGTATTCGCCTGGAGTTACGAGGACATGCCAGGACTCGACCCTAATGTGGCAACACATCGCCTCAACATCAAGGCGGATGTCAAACCTGTCAAGCAACGGCAAAGGCGGTTTAGATCCACAAATATTGGAGGCAATTGTTGTGAAGTGAAGAAACTCATAGAATCGGGATTCATCGAGGAAATTCAACATCCGGATTGGGTGGCGAATATAGTCCCGGTCATGAAGAAGAATGGCTCAATTAGGATCTGTGTCGATTACAGAGATCTGAACGCTGCTTGCCCAAAAGATGACTTCCCTCTTCCAATCACTGATGTCATAGTTGACAATACGTGTGGATTTGAAAGAATGTCCTTTATGGATGGCTTTTCGGGGTATAATCAAATCAAGATGCACCCGATGGCCTACAGCGTTGAGCAGCCCATCGGCATATATTGCTACGGTCATGCCGTTCGGCCTCAAAATCGGTAGCAACATACCGGCGAGCAATGGCGAGATTTTCGGGATCATCTTGGAAAAGCGGTCGAATGCTACGTCGGCGATTTGATCGTGAGCCGTGACAAAGGAGATCACATCAAAGATCTTAGAGCGGTATTGAACTCATGCGAACTCATCGGTGAAGATGAATCACCAAATCCTTCCTTGGGATGTCGGTGGCAAGTTCCTTGGCCGTCGTCACCGACAAAGGAATTCCGCGTCGATCGACAAAGTGAAGGCGATTCAAGAATTGCAACCTCCGAGAAATCTGAGAGAACTCAGGGGGTTACAAGGGCGATTGGCGTACATCCGACGGTTCATATCGAACTTATCTGGGAAGTGCCAACCGTTCTCAAAATTGAATAAGAAGGGCGTGTCATATATTTGGGGCGGCCTTTGCGAGCATTGAAGAGATCAAGTCTTATCTCGCTAAACCTCACATTCTTGTTGCACATGATGGAAAACCATTTTGATCTCGTCAAGACAGCGGATCACTTTCGTTAAAGCGCTTTACTCGCGCAAGGCGGCGGCGAGTCCGAAACGGCGATGTATTACGGCGAACATTAGTGGTCGAGTCTCGATATCAATGGTGAAGCGGTGCCTTACATTAGTGTTCGCAATTGAAAAATCGGCACTATTTAGTCGGACGGGCGATTTATGTTATTTCGCGTAAATCCGGTCGGATATTTATATTGGCCGGCCCGATGAGTTGGCGTTTGGCGAAATGGGCCTTGCTCTTGTCCCAATATGACTTACACTTCAAACAACGAAGTCGGTCAAAGGACAAGCGATTTGCGATCTCTTGAGCGCCGAGACAGCGGATCTTGGTTGAGCTATATGATGATCTTCGGATGAAGTCCACGAAGTTAACACTACATCGCACCAACAAATATGGCGTACTTTGTGGAGCTTCTCGAGCTACCAGCGTGGCAAGTGCCCCGGATGTTCTAAGATTTCCGCGGTCGGGGTTGTCTTAGTTTCCCGAGGAATCATGTCATGCCCGTGCTTATTCACTCGAACCTTGCTCTAATAGCGTGGCTGAATACAATGCGCTACTTATTGGACTTAGTTCGCCAAGAGGGGGTCGAATATCTCGAAGCGTCTGGCGATTCGCAATTGATAGTTAAGCGAGGTTAAGTGGTGACTACGAAGTCGAGAATCGGATCTAATCCCTATCATCGGATAGCGTTGAAATGGCGGACTCATTGAAGAGTTTTCATCGAATATATCCAGCGCCTCCAAAAGCGCTTATGCGGATGCAGCTGGCGGCGTTAGGCGTATCGTTAGCACAACCTTAGAGACCGAGCAACTAGTTCGGTCGGGACTCACCAACTCTTACGTACCATTATCACGATGAAGTACAAGAAGATAAGGGGTAGTTACCAAAAGTACATGCAACCCAAACCAAGTTGGAGCCCGAGATTGGCTTTCCTATCATCGACTATGTCTTACATGGCATTTTCTTGGGAAGGCGTGAAGGAGAGAGTCAATCGGCGAAGAGCTCAAGATTCTTTATGACACTCAAACCCGGGCGTTATATGCGTAGAAGTGCGATGGTCTTTGCTCGATGCCTCTCAAACAAAGAGGCGGAGAGGTCCTAGGAAGCACGAAGGTGAATGTAGTGCGCACGGCTGGTCCCAAGCTCTGATGAATCGGGAGAATGGGCTGCCGGCCAACAATGATTAATGGCGGTCGATGCGGCTCGGAAATGCCGCGTGTCAAATTCCGCGAATTATATGCATCGGCCTCTGGCGATTGCATCGCCGGCCACATCACGGCCATTGAGACATGGGGAATGGGCGTCGTAGGTCCCATTTTCCTCCGTCGGTCAAAGCGTCGGTTTATTCTAGCGATCACCGATTACTTCTCCAAGTGAAGCGAAGCAATCCGCTAAAAGAAGTCAAAGCGATACGTCGTCAAATTTATCAAACACCATGTCATTTATCGACATGGTGTCCCAAGCGGATCGTCCATGACAGTGTTCGCGATTGAAAAATCGCGGCACTATTTAGTCGGACGAGGCGATTTATGTTATTTCGCGTAAATCCGGTCGGATATTTATGACCGTAGGCCTCGATGAGTTGGCGTTTGGCGAAATGGGCCTTGCTCTTGTCCCGATATGACTTACACTTCAAACAACGAAGGGTCAAAGGACAAGCGATTTGCGATCTCTTGGCGCCCGGCCCGACGGATCCGGTTGAGCTATATGATGATCTTCGGATGAAGTCCACGAAGTTAACACTACATCGCACCAACAAATATGGCTGTACTTTGGCCAGACTTCTCGAGCTACCAGCGTGGCAAGTGCCCCGGATGTTCTAAGATTTCGCGGTCGGGGTTGTCTTAGTTTCCCGAGGAATCATGTCATGCCCGTGCTTATTCACTCGAACCTTGCTCTAATAGCGTGGCTGAATACAATGCGCTACTTATTGGACTTAGTTCGCCAAGATGGGGTGAATATCTCGAAGCGTCTGGCGATTCGCAATTGATAGTTAGAGGTTCGTGGTGACTCACGAAGTCGAGGAATCGGATCTAATCCCTATCATCGGATAGCCGTTGAAATGGCGGACTCATTGAAGAGTTTTCATCGAATATATCGCGCTCCAAAAGCGCTTATGCGGATAGCGGCGTTAAATCGTTAGCACAACCTTAGAGACCGAGCAACTAGTTCGGTCGGGACTCACCAACTCTTACATTACCATTATCACGATGAAGTACAAGAAGATAAGGGGTAGTTACGAAGTACATACAACCCAAACCAAGTTGGAGCCAGATTGGCTTTCCTATCATCGACTATGTCTTACATGGCATTTTGCGGGCGTGAAGGAGAGAGTCAATCGAAGAGCTCCAAGATTCTTTATGACACTCAAACCGGGCGTTATATGCGTAGAAGTGCGATGGTCTTTGCTCCGATGCCTCTCAAACAAAGAGGCGGGAGGTCCTTAAGGCACGAGGAAGGTGAATGTGGTGCGCACGGCTGGTCCCAAGCTCTGATCGAATCGGGAGAATGGGCTACCGGCCAACAATGATTAATGGCGGTCGATGCGGCCGGAAATGCCGCAGCGTGTCAAATTCCGCGAATATATGCATCGACCTCTGGCGGTTGCATCCCGGACACATCACGGCCATTGAGACATGGGGAATGGGCGTCGTGGGTCCCATTTTCCTCCGTCGGTCAAAGCGTCGGTTTATTCTAGCGATCACCGATTACTTCTCCAAGTGGGCGAAGCAATCGCTAAAGTCAAAGCGAGTACCGTCGTCAAATTTATCAAACACCATGTCATTTATCGACATGGTGTCCGCGGATCGTGCATGACAGCGGTCCCCAATTCATCGGCAATTCCTTCATCGGGTTTTGCGAAAAGTTCAAAATACAAGATGTCGTCGGCGACCTATAATCCGGCGGCAAATGGATTAGGCGAGGCATTCAACAAGGCGATTATCAAATTGCAGCCGAAGCTTGTGAAGAATAACAAGGCTGGGATGATAAACTTCGGAGCACTCACGGGCATATCGCTGCTTGATGCATACGCCAGCTGGGCGACCCGTACTCCACGGTTTCAGGGTCGGCGATTCTCCGTTGAAATCAGATTCCGTCGCCCGCCGCCCTTTCAGAGATGGCGGCCGAAGAACAACATCAAAAGCGTCTCGAAGAGCTTGAGATGTTAGATGAGAAGCGCTGGAGGCTCAACAATGCATTGAGTTCTATCAAGCTAGGATGTGAGGGCTTTCAACAAGAAAGTTGACGAGAGAACCTTTAGAAGGAGATTTGGTCCTATTTGCTTTCGGGCCAGATAATCCTCACTTCCAAAAAGGTAAATTGAACCTAAATGGGAGGGCCGTTTGTAATAAAGCGGTCTACTCAATGGTGCGTATCGCCTAATTACCTAAATGGCGGCGGCAATTAATGCGATAAATGGGAAGTTCTGAAGAAATACTACCCTTAGTATCTTGGGATAACCGTTCAGCGGGAAGTTCCTCGTGGGATGTGTTATCCACTTTCCTTGAGGATAACCCTAGATTTATCCTCCATCATAATCTCCTCTTGATTCCTTCTATGAACAAGAGGCCCATTAAAATCCCTTTGTAGATAGAATATAAAATTCTTCCTCTCAGAGCATCAGACCCTAAGTGATAAGCGGAGGGTTCTTTCCATCTTTATCTCGGTAGCGCCGGTGAAGGTATCGTAGGGATTTTCAGAACCGGGTTGTCGGTGAAGGTGCGCTGAGTCTCCGGTTCTCAGTGGAGATCCACTCTTAGTTCCATCTTCATCTCGGGTAGCGCCGGTGAAGGTATCTTGTGGGATTTTCAGACCGGGTTGTCCGTGAAGGTCGCTGAGTCTCTTCGGTTCTCGTGGAGATCCCTCTTAGTTCCATCTTCATCTCGGTGGCGCCGGTGAAGGTATCTTGTAGAGATTTTCGAACCGGGTTGTCCGTGAAGGTGCTTCGAGTCTCTTCGGTTCAGTGGAGATCCTCTTAGTTCCATCTTCATCTCGGTAGCGCCGGTGAAGGTATCGTAGGGATTTTCGAGACCAGGTTGTCCGTGAAGGTCGCTGAGTCTCTTCGGTTCTCAGTGGAGATCCCACTCTTAGTTCCATCTTCATCTCGGTAGCGCCGTGAAGGTATCTTGTAGAGATTTTCGAACCGGGTTGTCCGTGAAGGTCGCTGAGTCTCTTCGGTTCTCGGTGGAGATCCTCTTAGTTCCATCTTCATCTCGGGTAGCCGTGAAGGTATCTTGTGGGATTTTCGAGACGGGTTGTCCGTGAAGGTGCTGAGTCTCCGGTTCTCGGTGGATCCACTCTTAGTTCCATCTTCATCTCGAGTGGCCGGTGAAGGTATCGTAGGGATTTTCGAGACGGGTTGTCCGTGAAGGTCGCTGAGTCTCTTCGGTTCTCGGTGGAGATCCTCTTAGTTCCATCTTCATCTCGGGTAGCGCCCATGAAGGTATCTTGTGGGATTTTCGAGACGGGTTGTCCGTGAAGGTCGCTGAGAGTCTCTTCGGTTCTCGGTGGAGATCCCTCTTAGTTCCATCTTCATCTCGGTAGCGCCGTGAAGGTATCTTGTAGAGATTTTCGAACCGGGTTGTCCGTGAAGGTCGCTGAGTCTCTTCGGTTCTCGGTGGAGATCCTCTTAGTTCCATCTTCATCTCGGGTAGCCGTGAAGGTATCTTGGGATTTTCGAGACGGGTTGTCCGTGAAGGTGCTGAGTCTCCGGTTCTCGGTGGATCCACTCTTAGTTCCATCTTCATCTCGGTGGCCGGTGAAGGTATCGTAGGGATTTTCGAACCGAGTTGTCCGTGAAGGTCGCTGAGTCTCTTCGGTTCTCGGTGGAGATCCTCTTAGTTCCATCTTCATCTCGGGTAGCGCCCATGAAGGTATCTTGGGATTTTCGGACGGGTTGTCCGTGAAGGTCGCTGAGAGTCTCTTCGGTTCTCGGTGGAGATCCCTCTTAGTTCCATTTTCATCTCGGTGGCGCCGGTGAAGGTATCTTGGGATTTTCGAGACGGGTTGTCCGTGAAGGTGCTGAGTCTCTTCGGTTCTCGGTGGAGATCCACTCTTAGTTCCATCTTCATCTCGGTGGCGCCCGTGAAGGTATCTTGTAGGGATTTTCGAACCAGGTTGTCCGTGAAGGTGCTTCGAGTCTCTTCGGTTCAGTGGAGATCCCTCTTAGTTCCATCTTCATCTCGAGGTAGCCCGTGAAGGTATCTTGTGGGATTTTCAGACCGGGTTGTCCGTGAAGGTGCTGAGTCTCTTCGGTTCGGAGTGGAGATCCCTCTTAGTTCCATCTTCATCTCGGTGGCGCCGGTGAAGGTATCTTGAGATTTTCGAACCGAGTTGTCCGTGAAGGTCGCTGAGTCTCTTCGGTTCTCGGTGGAATCCACTCTTAGTTCCATCTTCATCTCGGGTAGCATGTTGAAGGTATCTTGTAGGGATTTTCGAGACCAGGTTGTCCGTGAAGGTGCTGAGTCTCTTCGGTTCTCGGTGGAATCCACTCTTAGTTCCATTTTCATCTCGGTAGCGCCGGTGAAGGTATCTTGTAGGGATTTTCGAGCCGGGTTGTCCGGTGAAGGTGCTTTGAGTCTCTTCGGTTCTCGGTGGAGATCCACTCTTAGTTCCATCTTCATCTCGGGTAGCGCCGGTGAAGGTATCTTGTAGGGATTTTCGGACCGGTTGTCCGTGAAGGTGCTGAGTCTCTTCGGTTCTCGGTGGAGATCCCACTCTTAGTTCCATTTTCATCTCGGTGGCCGGTGAAGGTATCTTGTAGGATTTTGAGCCGGGTTGTCCGTGAAGGTGCTTTGAGTCTCTTCGGTTCTCGGTGGAGATCCCTCTTAGTTCCATCTTCATCTTAGGTAGCGCCCATGAAGGTATCTTGTGGGATTTTGAGACCAGGTTGTCCGTGAAGGTCGCTGAGTCTCTTCGGTTCTCGGTGGAGATCCACTCTTAGTTCCATCTTCATCTTAGGTAGCCCGTGAAGGTATCTTGTGGGATTTTCAGACCGGGTAGTCCGTGAAGGTGCTGAGTCTCTTCGGTTCTCGGTGGAGATCCCTCTTAGTTCCCCTCTTATCTTAGGTAGCGCCGTGAAGGTATCTTGAGATCTTCGGACCGGGTAGTCCGTGAAGGTCACGAGTCTTTTAGATTCCTCACGACAGGAATCTGTATTCATCAGGAAATAGAACACATTCTTCCTTTCCCACCTCAATCAATCTTAAGCGGTTCGGTCATTCTCGGTCAAAGAAGACACCAAGATTCATCTTGGGGCATTTTATCGGCCTAAGAAGGGATAAAGCCAGCGCCTCACAGCGTTGCGGTTTAGTCTTTCTCGATTGAAGACACGAGTTGATTACAGGGCATTTTATCCTGAAGCCTAAGAAGGGATAAAGCCAGCGCCTCTGCAGCGTTGCGGTTTAGTCTTTCCCGATTGAAGAAGACACGAGTTGATTACGGGGCATTTTATCGAAGCCTAAGAAGGGATAAAGCCAGCGCCTCACAGCGTTGCGGTTTAGTCTTTTTGATTGAAGACACGAGTTGATTACGGGGCATTTTATCCAGAAGCCTAAGAAGGGATAAAGCCAGCGCCTCCTCACAGCGTTGCGGTTTAGTCTTTTCGATTGAAGAAGACACGAGTTCGATTACGGGGCATTTTATCCGAAGCCTAAGAAGGGATAAAGCTAGCGCCTCACAGCGTTGCGGTTTAGTCTTTCTCCGATTGAAGAAGACACGAGTTAGATTACAGGGCATTTTATCCGAAGCCTAGAAGGGATAAAGCCAGCGCCTCACCGCAGCGTTGCGGTTTAGTCTTTTCGATTGAAGAAGACACGAGTTGATGCAGGGCATTTTATCCGAAGCCTAAGAAGGGATAAAGCCTACGCCTACCAGCGTTGCGGGTTAGTCTTCGAGTGAAAAGGCGAAGCCTCATTATTCAACATCGTAGCATTAAGTCTAGAAGAGTTTCATTCTTTTAGCACAGCGTCCGCGTCGGAGCGGATCGGATAATCCAGCTAGCCCAACTCAAGCGGTAGTTGGTAAAGGCTCATCAAACCCGTTGAGGGGTTGGCCAATAACCTAAAGTCAGCGCCTCCTGCAGCGTTGCGGTTTAGTCTTTCTCCGATTGAAGAAGACACGAGTTGATTAAGGGCATTTTATCCGAAGCCTAAGAAGGGATAAAGCCAGCCTCACCGCAGCGTTGCGGTTTAGTCTTTTTCGATTGAAGAAGACACGAGTTCGATTACGGGGCATTTTATCCGAAGCCTAAGAAGGGATAAAGCCAGCGCCTCCTGCAGCGTTGCGGTTTAGTCTTTCTCCGATTGAAGAAGACACGAGTTGATTACGGGGCATTTTATCCGAAGCCTAGAAGGGATAAAGCCAGCGCCTCACCGCGTTGCGGTTTAGTCTTTTGATTGAAGACACGAGTTGATGCAGGGCATTTTATCCGAAGCCTAAGAAGGGATAAAGCCTAATACTACAGCGTTGCGGGTTAGTCTTCGAGTGAAAAGGCGAAGCCTCATTATTCAACATCGTAGCATTAAGTCTAGAAGAGTTTCATTCTTTTAGCACAGCGTCCGCGTCTTGGAGCGGATCAGAATAATCCAGCGCTAGCCAACTCAAGCGGTAGTTGGTAAAGGCTCATCAAACCCGTTGAGGGGTTGGCCAATAACCTAAAGTCAGCCTCACCGCAGCGTTGCGGTTTAGTCTTTCTCGATTGAAGAGACACGAGTTCGATTACGGGGTATTTTATCGAAGCCTAAGAAGGGATAAAGCCAGCGCCTCACCGCAGCGTTGCGGTTTAGTCTTTTCCGATTGAAGAAGACACGAGTTCGATTAGGGCATTTTATCCGAAGCCTAAGAAGGGATTAAGCCAGCGCCTCCTGCAGCGTTCGGTTTAGTCTTTCTCCGATTGAAGAAGACACGAGTTGATTACGGGGTATTTTATCCGAAGCCTAAGAAGGGATAAAGCCAGCGCCTCACCGCGTTGCCGATTTAGTCTTTTCGATTGAAGAAGACACGAGTTGATTAAGGGTATTTAGTCCGAAGCCTAAGAAGGGATTAAGCCAGCGCCTGCAGCGTTGCGGGTGGTCTCTTGCGGTAAAAGAGTCAGAGTCTATGTATTCAATATCATAGCAACGAGTCTAGAAGAGTTTTATTCTTTTAGCACAGCGTCGTGTCTTGAGCAGTTGGACAATCCATACGCTAGCGATTCAAGCGGTGTCGGTAAAGGCTAATCAAACCCGTTGATGGTGAGGATTTGCCAAAAATCTTATAAGTATTATGGTTAATTATTTCAGACGAAATAAAAGAATCATAATAAATAGTGAAAGGGATGGATCTTATTCATTTGAAGCAAATATAGAAGGAGCTACAATTGTCGAGACAATTGATTCAAGCAAAGTTATGATAATACATCTAAATAAAAATAAATGCGACTGGTGAACAAAGAAAACGAGAAAAGTCTCGCTGACACATGAGACTTCATTGGCGCAATCGGTAATGTGAAGGAAGCAAGGTCAGCCTTGGCGGCTAATTTTCCTCTGGATCGCTCGAACCCGAGCCTTGGCTTCCTTCTCAAGTTCCTCTTGAGTTAGCGGCAATAGCGGCCGCATGTTCCGACATCGCCTCGAGGACTTGCTTCTCCCGTTGATGACATCACGGATTCTTGTGCACTCCAGCGTGAAATTCTTCAACGTCTTCTCCTTGAGCAGTCGATTCACATGCGTTCGACATGGGTGTGGTACAAGTTTATCTTCTGGCGCAAGCGGCATTTGTCGCTCATATGAGTTCGAAAAAATGATCTCTTGCTCGATATTTTCCTCTCGCGAGCGTTCACGAAGCCTTGATCCGAGCCGTCGATGAGTCGTATCACCTCATCATGATTCAAAAGGCTAAATCCTCCACCGATGCGCAAGAGTTAGCCGACTAGTGAGCTTTGCTCACAGCGATTAACTAGGCGAGGGCCACCAACCGCTGAATTTCCTCCAAGATACTCAATATGAATGGGCGAAGACCATAAAATTAAGCCCATCTAACCTCGATAATAGAGATGCTGTTTCAAACCATTCTCCAACAGTGAAGGAGACCCATCCAGGAGCAGTCGAGGGCAGATTTTTGGCGGGGCAATCTGGCGATAGGTTGAATCGTGGAAGTGGTCCGTCAAGATTAACACAGGGCCTCCACCGCGCCCTATACTCGAAGGGTCGGAAATCCGTTCGGCCAAAGGAGCAAGGGGCGGTGGAGGCGGATGATGGAAGCGATCCCTCAAACTTCGTCATCAGAAATTATGATAGTAGGCTCGGGCTTAGCGGGTTTCTTCATGCGGTGTTAAGCCTGGCTGATTCGCTTCCTCGGTGGAAAAAGGCCTTCTCGGATGACCTTAAGAATCGAGACTTGACATTGGAGCCTTGAAGTAGGCGAATAATCATGGAGCATCCATACCACAAGAGAACAAAGGGTTAACAGATCATTTAGGAGGAATATCTTGAAAAAGGAAACAGTATAAGGCGTAGAACTCTTCTTAGAAACCCATGAGATTGAGTCCGACCTTATAGCGAATGCGGCGATTTCACCGTACGAATACGGGAGAAGCGATAAATATAGTCGCATAAACAAGCGACAATATATATCCGTTCTGTGAAATAAAGTCGATATGAAATCGCTCCCGTTAAAACGAGTGCTTTGAAGCCTCAATCCTCCACGAGGAGAATCTCGGCTCTTCCCAATCGCCTCACAAAGGAGAACGGCGGGGATGCGTATATATACGTGAAGGTTACAAGTTAGCGCACCACCGAAAGAAGGCGTGCATTCCGCGCGGCGTCTTGGTCGGCCGGCTCCTCGGGCAGCGTGATCTCCCGGCGACATCGAGCTGCAAAAATACAACAAAAGTCGGATACATGGCTAAAAATTAGCAAATAAAGTGTCCGCGATCGATCCGAGAACCAACTGGCCCGGCGTGTGAGACGCCAATGACGCCAATTGCCTGGCCTTGATCATCGCGCCTGGCCTTGACAGCGGCGTGGTATTTGGCGCCTAACGCCCGGCAGCGTGGCCCAGGCATACTTATCCAGTAACCCGCCCGCCCGCCCAGCAGCATCCATATGGACCCGCCCACCTCGCCGTTGACCCCTTTCCCTCGTGGTCAGCGTTACCTGCCGCACAAGAAAAAAAGGAGAAAAAGAACTTCGTAAGGCTCACGTATGCATACCTTGATCGAGAAGAAAAAGGCGAAGCGAGATGAAAACAAGAGAGACAGAGGCGACCTAGAGTGGGAAGAATAGGAGGATTATGGGTATTTATAACAACCCCATATGGACCCAATCCTCTTTAAATAAGGACTCTATTTGGCGAAGTAGGAATTCTAGTGGAGCCCAATCAATTCTAGTGGGACTCTAATCAGCCCTAATTAGGAGTCCTAGTGGAATCTTATCGGATGTCAAAATAGTGCCAAATCAGTCCGTTGATTGGCTCCTACTCCTTAGCCAAGCTTGGAAAAGTTCATGAATGCCATCATCGGCCTTGATCAGCATCGCCTAATCCTACTCAACTAGGATTACAGTATAAAGCTGTTTCCTAAATTGTTAGAAGTTCCGGAAGAATATTCTCACAAAGAAATATTCTTAGGGATAACTTCGATCGTCGGTTACCGGCGTAATCAGCGTCGCTAATCCTACTCAACTAGGATTACGGTATAAACTGTTTCCTAAATTGTTAGAAGTTCGGAAGAATATTCTCACAAGAAATATTCTTAGGGATAACTTCGATCGTCTTGATTACCGGCCAATCAATTCCTAATCCTACTCAACTAGGATTACGTATAAAGCTGTTTCCTAATTTGTAGAAGTTCGGAAGAATATTCTCACAAAATATTCTTAGGGATAACCTCAATCCTCGAGGAGAATCTCGGCTCTTCCCAATCGCCTCACAAAGGAGAACGGCGGGGATATAGCGTATATACACGTGAAGGTTACAAGTTGGCGCACCCGAAAGAAGAGGCGTGCATTCACGGCGTCTTGAAGTCGAGAGCTCCTCGGTAGCGTGATCTCCCACGACATCGGGCGCAAAAATACAACAAAAAGTCAGATACATGGCTAAAAATTAGCAAATAAAGTGTCACGATCCGATGCCGAGAACCCGGCAGCCGTCGGCCCTTGAAGACGCCAGCAGCGACGCCAGCCTTTACCAGCCGGTCTTTTGCTACAGCCGCCAATACCTTGGCGATGAAGCTGGCCACCAGCCTCAACATGGCGCTGGCATGCTTATGTGCGCCGCCCGCCCAGCAGGCCGCCGCCACCTCGCCGCTTCGGCCCTTTCCCTCGTGGTCCAGCGTTACACCGCACGCACAAAGAAAAGAAGAAAAAGGAGAACTTCGTAAGGCTCTCATTATGCATACCTTGTTGATCGAGGAAGAAAAGCGCGAAGCGAGATGAAAACAAGAGAGAAACACGAGTGGGTTGGAAAAATAGGAGGATTATGGGTATTTATAACAACCCCATATGGACCCAATCCTCTTTAAATAAGGACTCCTATTTGGCAAGAAGTAGAATTCTAATTGGAGCCAAATCAATTCTAATGGGACTCTAATCAACCTAATTAGGAGTCCTAATTGAATCTTATCCGGATGTCAAAATAGTGCCAAATCAGTCCGTTGATTGGCTCCTACTCCTTCGCCAAGCTTGGAAAAGTTCATGAATGCCATCATCGCGCCAATCAGCGTAGCCTAATCCTACTCAACTAGGATTCAGTATAAGCTGTTTCCTAAATTATTAGAAGTTCAGGAAGAATATTCTCACAAAATATTCTTAGGGATAACTTCGATCGATCTTGGTTACGCAGGCGCCAATCAGCGCGTCGCTAATCCTACTCAACTAGGATTACAGTATAAATGTTTCCTAAATTGTCGAGAAGTTCGGAAGAATATTCTCACAAAGAAATATTCTTAGGGATAACTTCGATCGTGCGGTTAGGCGTAATCAGCGTGCGCTAATCCTACTCAACTAGGATTACAGTATAAGCTGTTTCCTAATTTGTCAGTTCGGAAGAATATTCTCACAAAATATTCTTAGGGATAACTTCGATCGTCGCGGATTACATCGGCCGATCAGCGTTGCCCAATCCTACTCAACTAGGATTACAGTATAAAGCTGTTTCCTAAATTGTAGAAGTTCGGAAGAATATTCTCACAAAGAAATATTCTTAGGGATAACTTCGATCGTGGGATTGCGGCCGATCAGCGGTAAGCCTAATCTCAACTAGGATTACAGTATAAGCTGTTTCCTAATTTATCGAGAAGTTCGAGAAGAATATTCTCACAGAAATATTCTTAGGGATAACTTCGATCGTGCGGATGCACCGGCGCCGATCAGCGGCTCGCCTAATCCTACTCAACTAGGATTACGGTATAAGCTGTTTCCTAATTTGTCGAGAAGTTCGGAAGAATATTCTCACAAGAAATATTCTTAGGGATAACTTCGATCGTCGCGGATTAATGGCGCCCGATCAGCAGCGTCGCTAATCCTACTCAACTAGGATTACGGTATAAGCTGTTTCCTAAATTGTAGAAGTTCAGGAAGAATATTCTCACAAGAAATATTCTTAGGGATAACTTCGATCGATGCGGATTGCACGCCCGATCAGCAGCGTCGCCTAATCTCAACTAGGATTACAGTATAAAGCTGTTTCCTAATTTGTCGAGAAGTTCAGAAGAATATTCTCACAAGAAATATTCTTAGGGATAACTTCGATCGTGCGGATGCACCGGCGTAATCAGCGTCGCCTAATCCTACTCAACTAGGATTACGGTATAAAGCTGTTTCCTAATTTGTCGAGAAGTTCGGAAGAATATTCTCACAAGAAATATTCTTAGGGATAACTTCGATCGATGGGATGCATCGGCGCCGATCAGCGTCGCTAATCCTACTCAACTAGGATTACAGTATAAATGTTTCCTAAATTGTGAAGTTCGGAAGAATATTCTCACAAGAAATATTCTTAGGATATAACTTCGATCGTCTTGGTTACGGCGGCCAATCAGCAGCGTGCTTCTACTCAACTAGGATTACGGTATGTTTCCTAATTTGTGAAGTTCGGAAGAATATTCTCACAAGAAATATTCTTAGGGATAACTTCGATCGTCGCGGATTGCATCGGCCGATCAGCAGCGTCGCCTAATCCTACTCCAACTAGGATTACAGTATAAATTGTTTCCTAAATTGTCGAAGTTCAGGAAGAATATTCTCACAAAGAAATATTCTTAGGGATAACTTCGATCGTCTTGGATTGCCCGGCGCCAATCAGCGTCGCCTAATCCTACTCAACTAGGATTACAGTATAAATTGTTTCCTAAATTGTCGAAGTTCAGGAAGAATATTCTCACAAAGAAATATTCTTAGGGATAACTTCGATCGTCTTGAATTACCGGCCAATCAGCAGCGTCGCTAATCCTACTCAACTAGGATTACGGTATAATGTTTCCTAAATTGTTAGAAGTTCGGAAGAATATTCTCACAAGAAATATTCTTAGGGATAACTTCGATCGATGGATGCACCGGCGCCAATCAGCAGCGTCGCCTAATCCTACTCAACTAGGATTACGGTATAAAGCTGTTTCCTAATTTGTAGAAGTTCGGAAGAATATTCTCACAAGAAATATTCTTAGGGATAACTTCGATCGTGCGGATGCATCGGCCGATCAGCGTAAGCTAATCCTACTCAACTAGGATTCACAGTATAAATTGTTTCCTAAATTGTCGAGAAGTTCGGAAGAATATTCTCACAAAGAAATATTCTTAGGGATAACTTCGATGTCGCGGATGCACCGGCGTAATCAGCGTCGCCTAATCCTACTCAACTAGGATTCAGTATAAAATTGTTTCCTAAATTGTCGAGAAGTTCAGGAAGAATATTCTCACAAAGAAATATTCTTAGGGATAACTTCGATCGATGCAGTGCACGGCGTAATCAGCGTCCTTCAAAATCTCAACTAGGATTACGGTATAAATTGTTTCCTAAATTGTGAGAAGTTCGGAAGAATATTCTCACAAGAAATATTCTTAGGGATAACTTCGATTATGCGGATTACTTAAGGCGCAAATCAGCGTCGCCTAATCCTACTCAACTAGGATTCAGTATAAAAATGTTTCCTAATTTGTGAAATTCCGGAAGAATATTCTCACAAGAAATATTCTTAGGGATAACTTCGACCGTCGCGGATTACCTTCAATCAGCGTAAGCTAATCCTACTCAACTAGGATTACGGTATAATTGTTTCCTAATTTGTCGAGAAGTTCGGAAGAATATTCTCACAAAATATTCTTAGGGATAACTTCGACCGTGCGGTTCTGCGGCGCCAATCAATCGCCTAATCCTACTCCAACTAGGATACGGTATAAGCTGTTTCCAAATTTTATTGAGGAGTTCACGGAGAATAAATCCATATTCTTAAGGATAACTTCGATAACCCTTAATTTCCTCCCACATAATATCCAAGAGAGGAATAATCGGCCAGTGAAGTCGCGGCAGGACAATATGTCCGGTGAAGAAACTTCACCCAGGTGGATAATCATATCCCAACAACGGTCAAAAGCGCTTTCGCCCGTGAGAGGCTAGGGCGATGGTTGAAAGCCAAATGGTCTCTGTCTCCACGGGGAATCCTCGGAGGATATCTCCATGAAAGATCGTCCTCGGCGTGGTTAAACCATCAACACGTGATGATGGAAGAATAACGGTGAGGGTTATCAAATTCCATGTACTCGACACAACCAACAACAAGGAGTTCGCCGACATACGGATAAGTCAAAAGTCAGATGGTTAGTCAAACAAAAGCCAAACCACGAGTTACAAGCAAAACTCACCCACCGGCTTGAATCAAGATTTCAACAAGCGGTCGGACAATAAATGCGTGCATTGATCTTATCGAGGAATCCTACAAAAGCTGGATGATCGAAGAATCGAAGACTTGAAGCTATCTCTTGGGACCCTCGGCCATTGGTAGAACCATCATGTCAAAGCATCGGACTCATAGAATTGAGGCGAGGCGCTTTGGAGAATATCTGTGGCGTTGAAAAATACTTACAAGATCCGAAACCAACTTCGTGGCGGAAGTCGGCGGGACAACCCGCCATCAGATAATCACGGGCGTCGAATCGTTAAAGCCTTGAACTTCGGCCAATGAACCAACAATACAAACAGTTTCGCCGGACTTGATAGGCAATCGGATCGAGAACCGTTGAACGGAACAAACAAAGTTAGTCCGGAACCAAATCGAGCGGAACCTAAGTCGAAGAAGCCAAAATCGAGAATAAGCGGGGCCTAAACCGAGAGAGCCAGAGAAAAAGCGAAGCTTGGCCCGGAAGCGGCCCACCACCAACTGGCGGGTCCTCGGCAAGTGGCGGTAAACTCGACCACAATGGTGAGCCCCTCGACCAACAGCGAGGTGCCTGAAAGTGGCGAGGAGGCTAAACCACCATGGCGAGCCACCTTAACTTCCAGGCGAGGTGGCCGACAAGTAAGTGACGACCGCACCCCCTTGTATAAATAGGGGGTCTTGTTGAAAGGAGGATTTTTGGACTTGGACTTGGGCTTCTTGGAGAGGACTTGGGCTTGGGATTTTGAGGATTTTGGAGGAGTTCTCCAAGATCCGAGCGTCGGCCTTAGTTCGAACACCGTGACACAAGTCCGATCGGATCGATCTGGCGGAGTGGCGAGTTGGTCGATCTCAGATACCCTCTAGGTTAACCGTCTTAACCTCGGGGATAGCTTTGTGATTTCTCCTAGTAGATCTCACCGCTCGGTGACCTCTCCCGTGAGTGTGATCCCATGACGATCCTCTCGCCGTGAGTGTGATCCCCTCGGTAACCGTTTCCTTGTGAAGCGAGCCCCGCCGTCTGTAGTTCGAGCACGGGTCTCTATCTGGATCGGAATTGCGCGGTGGTCCACGGACACAAAAGTCCGCAGGCAAAGAACCCATAGCGAGGACCTCGATATAGCGAGAGATCCTCGTGTTTGTTCATAAAGGAAAAAGTTGTAATCTTTTTATTTTCATTGTAAGCCTTAAAATAAAAGGCGATATTTCTTTTTGAATTTTGTTGTAGGCGGAAGAATATTCTCACAAGAAATATTCTTAGGGATAACTCGATCGCGCGGATTGCATCGACGCCAATCAACGCTGCCTAATCCTACTCCAACTAGGATTACAGTATAAACTGTTTCCTAAATTGTCGAAGTTCCCGAAGAATATTCTCACAAAGAAATATTCTTAGGGATAACTCGATCGTGCGGATTGCACCGACGCCAATCAACGCTGTCGCCTAATCCTACCCAACTAGGATTACAGTATAAACTGTTTCCTAATTTGTCGAGAAGTTCCCGGAAGAATATTCTCACAAGAAATATTCTTAGGGATAACTCGATCGCGCGGATTGCACCGACGCCAATCAACGCGTCGCCTAATCCTACTCCAACTAGGATTACGAGTATAAACTGTTTCCTAATTTGTCGAGAAGTTCCCGGAAGAATATTCTCACAAGAAATATTCTTAGGGATAACTCGATCGTACGGATTGCATCGACGCCAATCAACGCGTCGCCTAATCCTACCCAACTAGGATTACAGTATAAATTGTTTCCTAAATTGTGAAGTTCGGAAGAATATTCTCACAAGAAATATTCTTAGGATAACTCGATCGTATGGATTGCACCGACGCCAATCAACGCTGCCTAATCCTACTCCAACTAGGATTACGGTATAAACCGTTTCCTAATTTGTCGAAGTTCCGGAAGAATATTCTCACAAGAAATATTCTTAGGGATAACTCGATCGTGCGGATTGCATCGACGCCAATCAACGCGTCGCCTAATCCTACTCCAACTAGGATTACGAGTATAAACTGTTTCCTAAATTGTCGAGAAGTTCCCGGAAGAATATTCTCACAAAGAAATATTCTTAGGGATAACTCGATCGTGCGGATTGCACCGACGCCAATCAACGCGTCGCCTAATCCTACTCCAACTAGGATTACGAGTATAAATTGTTTCCTAAATTGTCGAGAAGTTCCCGGAAGAATATTCTCACAAAGAAATATTCTTAGGGATAACTCGATCGTGCGGATTGCACCGACGCCAATCAACGCGTCGCCTAATCCTACTCCAACTAGGATTACGAGTATAAACTGTTTCCTAAATTGTCGAGAAGTTCCCGGAAGAATATTCTCACAAGAAATATTCTTAGGGATAACTCGACCGTGCGGATTGCACCGACGCCAATCAACGCTACGCCTAATCCTACCCAACTAGGATTACGAGTATAAACTGTTTCCTAATTTGTCGAAGTTCCCGAAGAATATTCTCACAAGAAATATTCTTAGGGATAACTCGACCGTATGGATTGCATCGACGCCAATCAACGCTGTCGCCTAATCCTACCCAACTAGGATTACAGTATAAACTGTTTCCTAATTTGTCGAGAAGTTCCCGAAGAATATTCTCACAAGAAATATTCTTAGGGATAACTCGATCGTATGGATTGCACCGACGCCAATCAACGCTGCCTAATCCTACTCCAACTAGGATTACGGTATAAACCGCTTCCAAATTTTCGACGAGGAGTTCTCGAGAATAAATCCATATTCTTAAGGATAACTCGATAACCCTTAATTTCCTCCCACCATAATATCCAAGAGAGGAATAATCTGACGAGGCGTGAAAGTCACGGCGACACCGGACAATATGTCCAGCCCCGAAGAAACTTCACCCACCGTGGATAATCATATCCCAACAACGGTCAAAGCGTGCACTTCGCCCGTGAAGGCTAGGACGATGGTTGAAAGCCAAATGGTCTCCTGTCTTAACAGGGAATCCTCGGAGGATATCTCCATGAAAAGATCAGTCCTCCCGCTGTGGTTAAACCATCAACACACGTGATGATGGAAGAAATAACCGACTGAGGGTTATCAAATTCCATGTACTCGACACAACCAACAACAAGGAGTTCGCCAACATACGGATAAGTCCAAAAGTCCGATGGTTAGTCAAACAACGACCAACCGACACGAGTTACAAGCAAAACTCACCCACCAGCTTCGAATCAAGATTTCAACAAACGGTCAGACAATAAATGCAGTACCGTGATCTTATCAGGAATCCTACAAAGAACTGGATGATCTGAAAGAATCGAAGACTTGAAGCTATCTCTTGGGACCCTCAGCCGACTGAAGGCCGAGAACCATCATGTCCAAAGCATCCCAGACTCATTAAGAATTGAGACTGAGACGCTTTGGAGGGGTATTCAGAGGCGCTGAAAAATACTTACAAGATCCCCGAAACCAACTCGTGACAGAAGTCGGCGAATGACAACCCATCGAATGATACTGGACGCCGAATCGTTAAGACGTAACTCGACGGCTAACCCATTGCCACAAGCACGCTTAAACCGGACTTGAATAGACGATCGGATCCCAGACCGTTGAACCGAACAAACCAAGAGTTAGTCCCGAACCAAATACGCACGGAACCTAAGTCCGAAGAAGGCCAAGAGTCGAGGGCGGGGGCCTAAACCGAGGCAAAGCGGCGGCGGCGGAAAAAAGCAATGGCGGCCCGACCAACTTGGCGAGTTACCGGCCAAGTGGCGAAGTGGCTCGCCACAATGGTCGAGCCACCTCGACCAACTTGGCGAGGTGCCTCGACAAGTGGGAGGCTCGGCCTGGCGAGCCACCTCGAACAACTTAGAGTGGCTCGCCAAGTGGCCGAGCAGCCAGACCCCCTTGTATAAATAGGGGGGGTCTTGTTGAAGAGGGGGGAGGATTTTTTGGACTTCGGACTTCGGGCTTCTTGGAGAGAGGACTTCGGGCTTGGGATTTTCGAGGATTTTCTGAGGAGTTCTCACGAGATCCTGACGTCGACCGTTCGAACACCGTGATCACAAGTCGATCGGCGTCGATCTACAAGCGAAGGTAACTGAATTGGTCGATCTACAGATACCCTCTAGGTTAAGCTTCGCCTTAACCTCGTGGATAGCTGTGATTTCTCCTAGTAGATCTCACCGCCCGCGAACCTCTCCTTCGTGAGTGTGATCCCCATGGCGATCCTCTCCTTCGTGAGTGTGATCCCCTCGGTAGCCGTTTCCTTCGTGGCGAGCCCCCGCCGTCTGGTTCGAACGGTCTCTATCCGATCGAATTGCGCTGTGGTCCACGGACACAAAAGTCCGGCAGGGCAAAAGAACGCATGCGGGACCTCGATATAACAGATCCTCGTGTTTGTTCATAAAGGAAAAAGTTGTAATCTTTTTATTTTCATTGTAAGCCTTAAAATAAAAGGCTTATATTTCTTTTGAATTTTGTTGTAGGCCAAAGAAGGCGTAAGCAAGTTCAAATCAATGACAATCATCCCAACTTTTACCGCAAAACACATTTTATATTAGATGTACTTTATTAAGTATTTTTATGTTAAATATTTTCAATTTAAAACAAGCCTATACCACTACAGTATTGAAGAAAAGAGCATTGTTGCCAACAAACGGTTACATGCTAGATGCGTGGAAAGTTTCTTGATGGTGAGGTTACAAAGGTGGTCTTTAAAAATCCATGCAAGTTGTGTACAAAGAACATACATCATAATTGTTTGAAATTTAACCAGAACATATCCTGAAATCTCTAGCTCCTGCTAACAATATGTTACTCAAAAATTTTCATGCATCCATAAAGATAAGGTCCCTAGCTAGATGTTCCCAACTTTAGTTTAACAAAGCTAGAGACTTATTTGGGATAACTTAAATGGTTTGACCGATTGAATAGAAATATTAAACATATATATAATGGATTACTATCAAACGAATGATGTCAATTGATAAAAGTTACTTTTATGAGAACAGTAACTTTTAGATTGCTTTAGAATATAAGACTATCCAGATTCAAAGCTATGAACTCCATAGGTAAGCAATTAATTTCAGAAACTACCTTGTCATTTAGTCTTTCATTAGAAATTCTCTATTTTACTTCGCCTAATGGAAAGCATAAAGATGCATGACCCACTTCTGATAGACAAACAAGATAAGAAATTTGATGTTAAAAGAAGTGTCGGGTGCCATCAGAATGTTGCACACTGTCTTACTTTGTGACCTAAATAAATTTAACATGTTGAAAGTATTGTCACACACTACTGATGAAATGTTTAAAAAAAAAGTACCTTGAAAAGATGAAATATATTTTTCTTGGAATCTAACTCCAAACCTTGACTAGTGGACTGAGCAACTCTATGGTGACCGGCAAAACAAACTCCAGATGGAAGTATAGGGGACCAGTGAGCTATGACTTTCTCTAAATGGCTCTCACTGCTTCATTCTTTGTGTCATCTCCTGTCCAATTTATAGACCATTGAAAATATTAATTCAGAGCCCCTAGAAACTTCAGTATAAAGGTTTCAAATTGGAATCACCATATCTTTTTTATTTATTGAGTGCATGAACATGAAATGCACACAAATGGGTACATCCAACAGAAATATGCTGAGATATCTTCGTACATCTCCCATTAAATCAAAGTTTATACTTGCCATTTTTGTTAGAACTTTCATGCATAGTATATGTATTAAATTTTTTTATTCGAGCCTGAGTTCTCTGATACTTCCTCTTTATCATTGTCCAAGTTTGATGTACATATGTAATTGCAGTTCATATACAGCTGGGAGATGATAATGGTATCAGGAGTGTTCATGGATCATCGTACTTGGACACAACTTTGGCAGGTGTGCACCCCTCTCCCCTCTTTGATCCAATCATCCAAGGCTTGAATTTCAAATAATTGAGCCTGATATCATACGAAAAGGTTAAGATAAAGCTATTTGTTGAGAGTTATTTCTTTATGTTAGATAGGAATAGACCTCTTTTGTTTAGTCCCACATCGGATAGAGTAGAAGAATGAGACCACTCTTCTTGTATATATAGACCCCAACACTAATGAATAATCCTCTCGACTTGATCCTCTAGATCAAACCTTGCTTTGATCCCGAGAAGAGTGGTGATTTCGCTGGTCGATTTCACTCACTTTGACGATTATTTCCTTTGTGAAATTATCCCTCTCGACTTGATCCTCTAGATCAAACCTTGCTTTGATCCCGAGAAGAGTGGTGATTTCGCTTGGTCGATTTCACTCACTTTGACGATTATTTCCTTTGTGAAATTATCCCTCTCGACTTGATCCTCTAGATCAAACCTTGCTTTGATCCCGAGAAGAGTGGTGATTTCGCTTGGTCGATTTCACTCATTTTGGCGATTATTTCCTTTGTGAAATTATCCCTCTCGACTTGATCCTCTAGATCAAACCTTGCTTTGATCCCGAGAAGAGTGGTGATTTCGCTTGGTCGATTTCACTCATTTTGGCGATTATTTCCTTTGTGAAATTATCCCTCTCGACTTGATCCTCTAGATCAAACCTTGCTTTGATCCCGAGAAGAGTGGTGATTTCGCTGGTCGATTTCACTCACTTTGACGATTATTTCCTTTGTGAAATTATCCCTCTCGACTTGATCCTCTAGATCAAACCTTGCTTTGATCCCGAGAAGAGTGGTGATTTCGCTGGTCGATTTCACTCATTTTGGCGATTATTTCCTTTGTGAAATTATCCCTCTCGACTTGATCCTCTAGATCAAACCTTGCTTTGATCCCGAGAAGAGTGGTGATTTCGCTTGGTCGATTTCACTCACTTTGACGATTATTTCCTTTGTGAAATTATCCCTCTCGACTTGATCCTCTAGATCAAACCTTGCTTTGATCCCGAGAAGAGTGGTGATTTCGCTGGTCGATTTCACTCATTTTGGCGATTATTTCCTTTGTGAAATTATCCCTCTCGACTTGATCCTCTAGATCAAACCTTGCTTTGATCCCGAGAAGAGTGGTGATTTCGCTGGTCGATTTCACTCACTTTGACGATTATTTCCTTTGTGAAATTATCCCTCTCGACTTGATCCTCTAGATCAAACCTTGCTTTGATCCCGAGAAGAGTGGTGATTTCGCTGGTCGATTTCACTCATTTTGGCGATTATTTCCTTTGTGAAATTATCCCTCTCGACTTGATCCTCTAGATCAAACCTTGCTTTGATCCCGAGAAGAGTGGTGATTTCGCTTGGTCGATTTCACTCATTTTGGCGATTATTTCCTTTGTGAAATTATCCCTCTCGACTTGATCCTCTAGATCAAACCTTGCTTTGATCCCGAGAAGAGTGGTGATTTCGCTTGGTCGATTTCACTCATTTTGGCGATTATTTCCTTTGTGAAATTATCCCCTCTGGACTTGATCCCTCTAGATCAAACCTTGCTTTGATCCTGAGAAGAGTGGTGATTTCGCTTGGTCGATTTCACTCACTTTGACGATTATTTCCTTCGTGAAATAATCCCCTTGATCGTGTAGCCCCCCCTCGTGTTGAGGAGATGAGATGAACAGGGGGGCAAGGTGGATGATGAGAAGAGGGTGATGTTGAAGGCCGGGTGTGGGATCTAGATTTGTAGGATCGATGTGAGGGAACCGAACACAAATTAGATCGATGGAGACCGGCACAAACCCGATGGTGAACTCATCAAGAAGTTGAATCCAGAGGATATTTCAACTATGATGCGCTCATGAGGATGACAATGAGAGGGCTCAACAAAGTCACCGCCCAAGAAGATGGAGCTTCCACCTATCGACGGAAGCTCGAAGGGCCGACATATCCGAGTTGGTGTGGCCGGGTGAGGGGAGGAACACGGAGGGATATCGGAGGAGAAAGGCAGGCTGAGGCTCCAGCGAGGAAGAGATGAGTGGAAGTCCACTCATATGTTGGTGTATATCCGCTTTCAATTCAGAGTCCGCCCAATTGCGCCACGGTAGATGGCCTTGGGAAGGTGCAGATGTCCGGGAGAAGCCGAGGAGGACCTATGATGGGGTGGGGAATAACCCGAGGGTATTCCAGATCAAAAGGTGATCAACCTTCAGGTTGAGGGAGGTCTGAGGGAGTATGCCACGAGGCTGGAGCTTGTGGTTAGATCACGATCACTTCGCCCCTAGCAAGTTGCGTGGACCCCGAGTGCAAGGAGCGCGAGGCCTCTTTGCAGAAGAGGACCATGCTATTCCTCCGAGGCTTGGCTCCATCATTTGAGCAGAGGACGGCGATGCTACTAGCCCAGACGAAGATTCCATCTCTGGAGAAGGCAATCTCGCCATGATCGAGAAGAAGCCGTATCGAGTACTGGTAGGACAGTGGACTTTCGGAGAGAAGTCAAGATCGGTGGTCTCAAACCCAGGTAACACTGGATTCAGAGGAGAGACTAGGCAGTGCTTTAACTGCGGAGAGACAGGGCATCTGAGACAGATGTGCTCTAAGTCATCCAAGGAGATGAACTGGGGTGGATGTGGACAGGCCGGAGGCTGTGGCCGTGGCCGTGGAGGCCGGCGAGGTAGAAAAGGAGGCCATCGGGCGAATCTGTCGGTGGCAGAGGAGGATGAAGAAGCTGAGATGACTTTTACTGAGGAGGATCGAGCTCTCTTGGCGACGAGCGAAGAAACAAGCGATGAAGCGGCGTGTCCGAGGTGCATCTGCTCTCTGGAGGAGACTATGCCGCCACGCCTTCGCAAGACACCCAAACAAAGGTATGAACGACGACATGCCCTTGCATCCATGGTCGCCACTAGATCCACGGTGGATAATAGATTCCGAGCATCCAGACATGTAATCGCAATGCCGCTGAGTTCTCGCCTTATAATCACCGCAAAGCCGAGAGTATCAGTGCGGATGGTACGGCCGCGGTACGTGGTCGGTAAAACCTGTTAATTATGCGAGGTTAACACTATCTAATATTTTGCATGCTCCTTCATTTTCTGTTAGCCTGTTATCTATTAGTGCCATTATCCTTCAACTGAAATGTGTTGCTTCTTTCGATATTCCTAAGGTGATCTTCGGGGAGAGGAGCAGGCGAAGACTTGGGGCGGCACATGGCGGCGAGGCGTGGTACTGGACCGTGAAGGGATGGACTCAGCGCTGACATCTATGGTTGAGAGGATGGGAGCAGGAGGAACTGAGGTGTGCACAGAGGATGAGTTGATGCTACATCATATACGGATGGGACATCCTTCATTTAGTATTATGGGCAAAATATATCCAACCTTATTTCAGAAAGCAAATCAACAGAAGCTTCAGTGTGATGCTTGTGAGTTTGGGAAGCTTACTAGAAGCTCTTATGTCGGTTCGGGTAATAGGAGTTCCTATAGTTTTGAGGTGATACATTCTGACATATGGGGACCTTGTCCAATAAATTTTATAAGTGGATGCAAGTATTTTGTTACATTTATTGATTATTTTTCTAGAATCACTTGGGTGTACCTGATGAAAAATAAGAATGATGTAGTTGGTTGGTTCAAAGACTTTTATAGGCACATCCAGACTCAGTATGGTACAGTGATAAAGGTGTTGAGGTCAGATAATGGGACAGAGTACACCAACAGAATATTTGGAGAGTATCTGTCAGCTCAAGGGATACAACACCAGACTACATGCACATACACCCCAGCTCAGAATGGAGTAGCAGAGAGGAAGAATAGACATCTCTTAGAAGTTGCTAGGAGTATGATGATGACAATGAATGTCCCAAAAATATTGTGGGGATAAGCAGTTTTGACGGCTGCTCACTTAATCAATAGGATGCCTTCGAGTGTATTGAAATGGAAATCTCCGCGTGAGACACTGAAGGGAGACAATGGGGGGACCCTACCATTGAAGGTGTTTGGCTGTGTGTGTTTAGTGAAGGACAACAGACCACCTGTTGGGAAACTAGACCCCGTATCGTGAAGTGTATGTTAAGTGGGATACTCGGCACCTGAGAAAGGGTATGTCTGTTGGAGCCATGGAAAAAAAGGCATTTGTCGGCATGGATGTGCGGTTCGAGAGCTCGAGCCATATTACACATTGGGGTAACTTCACCTTGGAGACTCGCCCGACATCGGAGGTATGAGGCAGAGGGGAGAATGGTGAGAGGTCAAGGGGTCAATCCCATTCGGTCTCTTACTCAGAGGAGCAGGAGGATGAAAACAAAGAGGAGGAGGATAAAGATAAAGAGGAGGAGGAGGAGACAAGGGGTGCTAGGCCTACAGCTCAGGGGGAGTTGCCTACAGCTCAAGAGGAGTTCATACATCTGAAGGAGGAAGCGGTCGAAGTGCCTACGATTGCGGATGTGCCTACAGTGTCAGAGGTGCCTACAGTCCAAGTGCCGAGTCCCTCGTCCCGCTCTGCTCTAACTCTTGAGAAACCTACACCATCCTCCACTTCAGGTGATATCATTCCTTCTCTTGCTACCCTCGCCCACGGTGTCATGGAGAACTACTCGCAGTAATGCGGGTAATCCTCCTGACAGATATGGTTGGGATCTTGCTCAATTTATTTCCTATTCTAACATATCCCCTTCACATGGAGCTTTCATTGCATCAATTTAGGCTGCTAAGAAGGATCCAAAGTGGAAGGCAGCCATGCACGAGGAGCCGGGGCTCTCGAAGAACCACACATGGGAGTTGATGACACCGCCGCCAGGAAAAGAGTAGTGGGATGCAAATGGGTGTTTCTTGTGGCGAGAATCGAAGGGCGGGTTGAACGCTACAAGGCGGCGGTGGCAAAAGGGTACAGCGGACATACGGCATTGACTACGATGAGACTTTTGCACCGATGGCGAAGAAAACCTGTTGGACACTAATCTTTCACAAAGAAATAGTGAATGGAAACTACACCAACTAGACGGAAGAATGCGCTTCTTCATGGGGATCTAGTGGAGGAGGTGTATATGGAGATACCACCAGATTTGGCATAGGACGCATAAAGGGATAAAGTCCGCAGTCAAGAAGTCTCGATGGGCTAAAGCAGCCTCGAGCATGGTTTGACAAGTTCGGAGGGCTATGATTGGTATGGGATACAAGCGCATCAATGCCGACCATACCGGTTCTTTCAAGAAGTGGGGCCATATCACTATGCTTGCAAAGGTATGTAGATGACATGATCATCACAGGGATGATGAGAAAGAGATTGCCCACCAAGGTGAGATTGAGCAAAGAATTTGAAGTGAAGGATCCGGGTCACCGATACTTTCTAATAGAGATAGCTCATGGAGCGGAGGGATTGTTCTCTCGGAGGAAGTATGCACCGATCTTCCGCAGAGACAGAAATATTAGGGTGCAAACCTGCTACTACACCGATCGATTAGAGGTTCAAGCTGATTGCTGAGGTAGGAGAACCAGTTAATCGTGAGAGATATTAGAGGCTGGTTGGTAGGTTGATCTATCTGAGTCACACACTTCCGGACATTTCATTTGCGGTGAGCGTGGTGAGCCGCTACATGCATGACCCGAGGAAGGGTCATATGGATCGATATATCGAGATCACGTATCGAAGGTGCCCCTAGCAAAGGGCGATATTCGTGAGGAGTGACCATGTGAACATTGAGGGCTCTGTGACCAGTTGGGCTAGGCTGCGGAGATGATAGGAGGTCTACCTCGAGTCTTGATATTTATAGGAGGCAACTTAGTCTCTTGGAAAAGCAAGAAGCAACTGTGGTGACAAGATCAACAGTGAAGCGATCTGAGCAATGGCCGGGGTTATGGAGTTGATGTGGTGAAGCATCTTGGTGGAGCTAAAGCTAGATCAAGGGGCCAAGATTAGATTGTGGTGCGACAACAAGTCACTATCAAGACGCCAACAATCCAGCAGTAAAGATGACGTAACCAAGCACATCGAGATTGATGTGTTCTTCATCAAAGAAAGCTGAGCAATGGGCTCTGGTTAGGCCATGTTCCAACTAAGGATCGGTATGACTGCTTGACTAAAGGACTTAGCTCAAGAGACCTAGCTAGAGGTGTGACAAGATGGGCTTAATAGATATCTTTCGCCCATCTTGAGGAGGAGTGTTGAGAGTTATTTCTTTATGTTAGATAGGAATAAACCTCTTTTGTTTAGTCCCACATCGGATAGAGTAGAAGAATGAGACCACTCCTCTTGTATATATAGACCCCAATACTAATGAATAAAATTGCACCTTTCTCTTGATTTGCCCTGTTTCTTACACTATTCAATCTGGAATCTTTAAATAGCAACATTACACTTTTATATCCATATAAGCTATATTATATTTATTGTATGACTAAAAATTTTAAGCCATGCAAATTTATCAACTTCACATGAAGAATGTGATGTTCTAAACATGTCATTGAAAGTGATATTGCAAAACAAAAATGCTTCAAGAAAGAAACTTGGATTTTATAGAGCGCATTCTTATGATGGGAGCATTCACAATTAGAAGTCAGGTGACTTGTAAACATATTTGGCGATGGTTTCTTTTTTTTTTTTTTTTGAGGAATAGAGATGGTGTTGTTATGAGAGCTATACTTCCAAAGCATGTAAGTTCACCACTATTTTGTTATAACATATCTATAGAAACTTTCTTCTTCTTCATATAGGGTACATGTGACATCATATATCTATTTGCTCGCTGCTTGGCAAAGCCATTAACACTTAAAGACTCTTTAGCAGGTACCTTAGGAAATCTTTAAACATAGAACCACGTCCTAAAATGAGGTTGTTGTACACCATGCAATGATGCTTTATGTTCAAGGTATTACCCCTAAAAGCAGGAGTACCATTGGAATTGAGAGCTAGGCATAAGCCAAACATAATTTCCTCCTAGATGTATTTCAGTCTATGATTTAGCAACAGACACATCTAAAGATATTATTTTGCAATATGGATAAGTCGTCAGACAAGGGAAAGCAAAATTTAGATTCAGAGACCATGTATCAATCTTATGCGTATACTTCTCTATAAGTGTGGGGTAGCATTCAGATGTTTATTGAATATTTCTATCAGAATAATGCATAGAATAGGGTGATCTATACAATTCATATAGGTGGTTAGAGGGTTGGTTTGAGAATTATAGCTACTCCATCTATGGTGTTAACCACGGCACTCCTATGGGTTGGTTCAGATAGGATTTCTACTCTGTTGAAGAAGAAAAATAGCAGTGAAATTAACAGTATGACTTGTGCTTGTGAATTGGTTATAACATAATGAAACTTTTAAAAAAACAAAGGACGCCTTACTAATAGGAGCACTTATAGACATCTCTCTTGTACTCGAAGTATTTCAGTAGTGATGCCACTGTTTTCTGTCAATATTTTACTATATAACATGCATATAACATGTTTTAATAACAATTGTCCAAATTGGAATCTGGCTATGGATTTCCACAAGTTCAGATGGTCAGATCTGATTTTTCCTTGAATCATGGATTTCAAGATCCTTCTAGATGTTTTTCTCAAAAAAAAAAAAAAAGTCCTTCCTGATGTATCTTACAGTTACATCATATCGCGCAATTGATGAAATCTGAAACATGAATTATTGTTTACCTAAGTGCTATAAGACAGATGTCTAATATAATGTAGGGAGCCATGTTTCAGAGCTTATCTTGTTTTCGGTGGTCTTGCTCGTGATATGCTGATAAGTACAATTGATGTCTCCATAAATAATGATGATTTATCATCAAACTTGTTAAGCTAAAAAGAGAAAATAAAGGGCCAAGGACTAAGTCTAAATGGAGGATAATAATATGGAAGCTGTGCTATATATATCCCTTTAAATTACTTTGAGGCATTTAATCAAATAGGAAACATGCAACATTAATTAATTAAATTTCAAATGAACAACCACCAGGACCAAATTAAAATCATTTAAAATTTCCAAGGTAGCGTTTGGATACCAGGGTGTTTTTAGTATTTCCATGGTGTTTTTACTAAAAATAAAACACGCTGTTTGGAAACCATGGTGTTTTTGTTAAGCTACAATATCAAAAATAAAAATCACAAGATTCTATTTTAAAACACCAAAAATGTGCTTCAAGTTTGATGTTTGTGTTTTGAGTTTCAAGGGTGTTAGTACAATGTCTAATATAGTGTATTAATAATATATTTAATATCATATGTTCGTAACATAACATAATATAATACAATATAGTATAACAATAAATTACATTATTTAATATATTAAATTATAACATTAGTTTCCAAATATATCAATACTATGTTTAATACCATTAATTAATAAAACATATAATATTATTATTAATATAATATAATAATTATATTTTAAATACTATTATATATATTATATTAATAGTAAATTATAATAAATTAAATAGTTAATAAAAATTTAATAATAACATAAAATATATTATATTTGTTACATTACATAACATAACATAATATAATAAAATATAATATAGTATTATATTATATTATTTAATATATTATATTATAATAATTTTTCCTAATATATCAATACTATGTTTAATACCATTAATTAATAATACATATAATTTTATAATTAATATAATATAATAATTATAGTTTTAATACTATTATATATATATATATATATATATATATATATATATATATATATATATATATATATATATATAATTAAATAATAATTAAATAAAATATATTATAAAATAGTAGATAACAATTTATTATTAATAAATAATCCTATAGTAATGATATAATATTGAAGTATATAACAAGAAATTATTCTATTATATTATTTAATTAGCAAAATATATCATTAATGTTTGAATAATAGATTATATAATATATTTAAAAATTAAATATGTTATATAATAATAATAATAATAATTGTTGATGTATATAATCAATCACTAACCTCGGATGAGTTTAGTTTTAAAGAAGCAGTAGCTTTCTCTCCTAAAGCATGACTCTAATCAAGGTTGCTTATATACAAGAAGGACACGGAAGAGGCGAGTTAGGATCTCTGGATTTCTCCAAACGGTCAAGTTAGTAATGTGTGATAATCGGTGGGCGGAATTCACTTGGAAAGATTGCTTACCTTGTTAGTGATTCCGTTTCTCTTTATAGGTAGGGTTAAGGGGTATTTCCGTCTTTCCATTAGTTGGGAACCAGGTGAGTCAGCCCTCCCCTCCGTGTGAAATGAGGATTGGTGACATCCCAGCTGCTAGAGTGGCATGCAGTGTCAAATTGAAATGTCGGTTGGTGTGGTCTATGCCATTAATGGGATGGGATTGGCGCTGTAGGCTGCATGGGTCAGGGTGTCTTAAATCTTGTGAGAGATGGGGGAATAGGCATGTGCATTTAATGTGATGTTGATGGATTCAGTCTTGTGTGGCCGTCGTTTAGTGGAGAACAGCATGAAGTGAAGCAGGTAGGTACGGGCGGCCCGACTCCTGCGGCCTGCGTCAGCAGGATGATTGGCGGCGATTGGGAGGCGCCTCATGCGTCGCTCTAAAGGATGAGTGGCCGAGAAGGTTACTGGATTCGTTCCACATTGTTTGGAGAATTCGTGGCAGCGGAAGGGTCGTAGAGGCGGCAAGGTTGGGCGACTAAACACGCCTTCGGCGTCGTCGAGCGGGCTAGCGGTTGGAGGGATGATATGGTCGCTGTAGATCCGGGGGCGGCGGCGTGGAATTACAGGGTGGTCAATGGTAGGCGGGCGGCCGTTACGCCTTTGGCGTCGTCTGGGGAGAGGGTTGTCGATGGGCGACGTGCCGCCTCTGGCGTCGGCTATGGCGATAGCGTCTAGGGATCATGGCGGGGTGGGTAAATGCGGGCGATTCGGTGGGTTAAGGTGTGGAGGTTCGTGTCGGTTCTCATTGGTAACAAGCGTCCGTCCAGATTAGCGTTTGGCTTCTCTCTGATCCTTTGGTTGAGTGGTTATGACCATTACTTGGCCCCTTCGCTTGGAGTCGGTTGAAGCGAGTCCAAGTGAAGCGAGTAAGTTGGCCGTCGAAACTGTTGAGGAATCGAGCGTTCCATTGATAGGGGCGTGGGCGGCGTCGACCACGTCCATCAATTGATTCAGCTGTTCCCTGACAGCTGACACCCTGGACCGTTCCAACAGCGAAAAGCTGCAACTATGGTCATAACGATGATGCGTGACTTTAGCATCATTTGACTGCGACGCGAGCTCCACGCAACCCAGCGGCGACACCTTGCGGGCTGCTGTCATTCCACGACATAGTATCAGCGGCAAAACGTGCGTGGGCATCGACTCTCACAGCGAGCGGCAGCATTCGCCGACATGTTTCCCTTATTCCAAATAGCATTTAATGAGGCGTTTAATATCGCCCTCACAGCACGGCGATTATCGTCGCTCAACCGTGGCCTTGGCCTTCCCTGATTAGACCTTCAAGCAATGGGCAGTCGGTGGCTACCAGGCCGCTCATCTCTGGAAGCGACTAACCGATGGTCTTCTCGGCAATGGAACAGCCCTGGCAAACAGGCGTTGCCACTCTGCAATGATTCTCTCCCGCTCAAGCGACATTCCGACCATCAACATCGTAAGCTCGGCGGCGACCTTCGATGCTCGCGTTTAGACGCCGGACCCTGGAAGCTCATCCTGGCGGGCGTCGACCACTGCGCCATGGGCTACGTAGAGCGACCCGCTCTGGCGATGTTGAGCAATCGACCACCCAGGAAACTGACTCACTATGGAAGGCGAGAAATACCCCTTAACTACCTGAAGCGACGTGGCTGTCTTCTCAGTATTCGCTACCGGTATCACACATTACTTGACCAGATGGGAAGGCTCCCGGAAGATCGACTCTATAACATGGTCCTATTTGTTGGCGAACCCTTCTGAGTCGTGGCAGGAAGAGAAGCGGACTTTCTCTTAAAACTAAACTCATAGAGGTTGTGACTTTGTGATTATATACATCAACAATAATAAATAATAATATATTATATAATAAATAATAATATATTATATTATAATTAATATTTAATATATTATATAATAAATAATAATATATTAAATTATTATATATTGAAAAATAATCATATATTATAAATTAAATAAAATTTTAATGATAAATTTCATATACTATAAAAATATTAATATAATAATAATAATAATATCATTATATGATAATATGATATTATATTATATAAAGAATATGTTAATACATTATTATTAATAAAAGTTAATATATTAATAATAATAACATATTTATATAATAAATAATTAAATATATTAATATTTGAAAATAATATTTAAGTATATATAGTACAAATATGTACAGTATATAACATTATAATCTATTTGTTATATATATAATATTATAATATGTTAATTATATATATAATATTATAATATATTAATTAAAATAAATTATATTATAATTAATATTTAATATATTAATAATATGTTTAATATTAATATTATAAAAGTTTAACTATCGTTGACCAAACGCTTACCATTGTGTTTTGAAAACACTTTTGGAGAAAACACCATGACGCTTTTGAAAACACCACACAAAAATCACCATGATATCCAAACATATCTATACCGAAAAAGAAGTCTGTGATCTCTCTCTTCTCCTCTGAGTATGAAATCTCATCCATTTTAGTAGGAAGCAATTACGTGAGGAGTGACCCACGAACCAAAAGAAATGGTGTCGTACCAAGTAAATTAATGGCAACTCCAATGCTTTTGTTTACTATTATGACCAATATGATCTACTTTTGAGAAAATTTTCATTTTGGGTATTCCTACAAGGATTAATTGTGAATAGACCCTCTACAGTGTCACCAAATTCCAAGTAGACCCATTGTAGTTCTATTTTTGTGAATAGACCCACAGCACCACCGGCCGGTGCTAATACACCCTTCGAACTTTTACGACTCTTTTAAACTTAAAACAAAATTAGCAATTGAGGATCTATCCTCACCAATATTCCTATATGGCGCTCCACCGCCTCCTCAAACCTTTTTAATGGATTTAAGAAGAAAAAAAAAGTCCACTCAAGGTAGCAAAAATAGAACTATAGAGGGTCTATTCGCAACTAGGTGATACTACAAGGGTTTGTTCACGGTTAACCGTTCTTATAATTATGACTACCTTACTAATCCTCTTCTTTGACCAATTTTACAAGTAAAAAAACCCCTAAATTCTTGGTTCCCATGCTTCCATTGGGCTTCAAGACAATGAAGACATCCTTGGTCTATCCTCACCAACTCTTCAACTCAAGCAAGCGAAAACGAGAAGAACAAAAATGACACTTTGTTTATTATTCTCTACTTTTTATTTGGTAGGCCAAAAGGTGATCTCATCCAATAATGCAGGAAGCATCTTGTGGCTGATTGAGCACAAATTTAGCAGCAATTTTTGCTATGCTTCGTCCATTATACAACTGTCATTCATAAAGTTCATGTGTGATTTCTAGATGAAATCATGAGTTAGACACACATTAATCAATAGCATTATTATTCACTAGAAAATTCAAATCTTATCAAGTACTAGCGATTTCGAGGAAATAAAACCTCTATTTCGCATATTAGGTTTCAATCTGTTACAAAATCTATTTTAGTTTCAGATAAGGGAAAGCAGTTACAAAATTTATTATTAGTTTCAGATAAGGGAAAGCAATATATATCCAAATTAAAAGGAAAACGAATACTCTATAGTTTTCTATAATATCAGAGAATAATTTTATAATACTTACCTTTCATTCTTAAAATAATTTTATCACATAAGAGGATTGCTAGGCACGACAATATAGATGCTTATCGATGGTCTTTGAACACAAGTATCCAATACCAGATGACGCATGAAATGGTGCATATTTCATGAAATGGTGGGAATAATTGAATAAATCAAATAACTACAAAGCTATCTTCTTGCCATTAAATGATGCAATCGTAGACATTACATATGAACCAGAAAATTTTACCTAAAACGTAGACCTGTTTCCGTCACCTTTCCTTTCATACATCGAAACAAGGAAAAGAAATTAGTGTACATTGATACATTATCTCCCTACCAAAAGAGAAGAAAGAACTTCCATTTTTCAAGTTATAAGATTGTGTTTTTTTCCTTCCTCTGGAAACAGCTAAAAATCAAGCCCAACCTGAAACTTAACCTATTAGGTAATAATCGACTTTTATGGGAAAATTGTGTGGCAGCCAAGCTTGTGTGACCAGCCCCCTCCACTTTCTGTGTTTGACCTCCTTGATTACCCCCAATTTATTATCTCACCGCTTTTTAGTCATCATTCTGCTTCTGCCATTAGCGTAGAGATCTGAAAACTAAAATACCTATCTCCTTCTTCCTCCTCTCATCTCCTCTCCTCTCCTCTCCTCTCCTCTCCTCTCCTCTCCTCTCCTCTCCTCTCCTCTCCTCTCCTCTCCTCTCCTCTCCTCTCCTCTCCTCTCCTCTCCTCTCCTCTCCTCTCCTCTCCTCTCCTCTCCTCTCCTCTCCTCTCCTCTCCTCTCCTCCTCTCCTCTCCTCTCCTCTCCTCTCCTCCTCTCCATCTGGGCCCCATCAAAATTTTGCAGCCCCCTCCCTTCTCCTTCACCATCCCCACCTGAAAGTGCTCCATTGAGCCTCACATCCTCCTCCCCTCGCCATCTCTCCACCGAGTGGTCCCGCTTTAGCCCTTCTCCATCTTAAATACGGTCAGCGCTTCGTCCTCACCTCCATCACCATCACCGGAAGCACTACTCGTGTCTCCTCCCAGCCTCCACCATGCTCCTCCCTCGCGGTGGTAAACAATCACTACTCCTTCACGTGCATATGGAATATTATTACACGTCGAAAAGCACTCCATCTCCCCTCGATTCCCTCCCTACTCCTCTTCCTCCTCGCTCACTTTGCCAAGTTCTAGCACCAGGAAAGTCAGGACAGTCTTTGGAGGATAGAAAGGCCTCGAGCCAATTAGACTTAACAGCGGTGAAATAGAACTAACATGAAGCGAATAGAATTAACATGAAGTGGAATAGAATTAACATGAAGTGGAATAGAATTAACATGAAGTGGAATAGAATTAACATGAAGTGGAATAGAATTAACATGAAGTTGAATAGAATTAACATGCAACGAATAGAATTAACATGAAGTGAGATTGAATTAACATGAAGTGGAATAGAATTAACATGCAAGGAAATAGAATTAACATGCGATTGAAACTAACATGAACCTCGATATTCTTGTTAAATTCAATTTGATTCATGTTAAGTCTAATTAATTCAATTAAAAATGCCAAAATGCCATTATCTCCTCCATACTCTTGCATGTTAAGTCTAAAATAAGTCTAATTAGACTAAACATGAACATGTTAATTCTATTCCACTTCATGTTAATTCAATCTCACTTCATGTTAATTCTATTCGTTGCATGTTAATTCTATTAGGTTGCATGTTAATTCTATTCAACTTCATGTTAATTCAATCTCACTTCATGTTAATTCAATCTCACTTCATGTTAATTCAATCTCACTTCATGTTAATTCTATTCCACTTCATGTTAATTCTATTCCACTTCATGTTAATTCAATCTCACTTCATGTTAATTCAATCTCACTTCATGTTAATTCAATCTCACTTCATGTTAATTCAATCTCACTTCATGTTAATTCTATTCCACTTCATGTTAATTCAATCTCACTTCATGTTAATTCTATTCCACTTCATGTTAATTCAATCTCACTTCATGTTAATTCTATTCCACTTCATGTTAATTCAATCTCACTTCATGTTAATTCAATCTCACTTCATGTTAATTCAATCTCACTTCATGTTAATTCTATTCCACTTCATGTTAATTCTATTCCACTTCATGTTAATTCTATTCAACTTCATGTTAATTCTATTCAACTTCATGTTAATTCTATTCAACTTCATGTTAATTCAATCTCACTTCATGTTAATTCTATTCGTTGCATGTTAATTCTATTCCACTTCATGTTAATTCAATCTCACTTCATGTTAATTCTATTCAACTTCATGTTAATTCAATCTCACTTCATGTTAATTCTATTCAACTTCATGTTAATTCAATCTCACTTCATGTTAATTCTATTCCACTTCATGTTAATTCTATTCCACTTCATGTTAATTCAATCTCACTTCATGTTAATTCAATCTCACTTCATGTTAATTCTATTAGGTTGCATGTTAATTCTATTTTACCGCATGTTAATTCTATTCCACTTCATGTTAATTCTATTCCACTTCATGTTAATTCTATTCCACTTCATGTTAATTCAATCTCACTTCATGTTAATTCTATTCCACTTCATGTTAATTCTATTCGTTGCATGTTAATTCTATTAGGTTGCATGTTAATTCTATTCGTTGCATGTTAATTCTATTTTACCGCATGTTAATTCTATTCAACTTCATGTTAATTCTATTAGGTTGCATGTTAATTCTATTCAACTTCATGTTAATTCTATTAGGTTGCATGTTAATTCTATTAGGTTGCATGTTAATTCTATTCGTTGCATGTTAATTCTATTAGGTTGCATGTTAATTCTATTCAACTTCATGTTAATTCTATTCAACTTCATGTTAATTCTATTCAACTTCATGTTAATTCTATTCGTTGCATGTTAATTCTATTCAACTTCATGTTAATTCTATTAGGTTGCATGTTAATTCTATTCGTTGCATGTTAATTCTATTTTACCGCATGTTAATTCTATTCCACTTCATGTTAATTCAATCTCACTTCATGTTAATTCTATTCGTTGCATGTTAATTCTATTCAACTTCATGTTAATTCTATTCAACTTCATGTTAATTCAATCTCACTTCATGTTAATTCTATTCGTTGCATGTTAATTCTATTCAACTTCATGTTAATTCTATTCAACTTCATGTTAATTCAATCTCACTTCATGTTAATTCTATTCAACTTCATGTTAATTCTATTCAACTTCATGTTAATTCTATTCAACTTCATGTTAATTCTATTCAACTTCATGTTAATTCTATTCAACTTCATGTTAATTCAATCTCACTTCATGTTAATTCAATCTCACTTCATGTTAATTCTATTCGTTGCATGTTAATTCTATTCAACTTCATGTTAATTCTATTTTACCGCATGTTAATTCTATTCAACTTCATGTTAATTCAATCTCACTTCATGTTAATTCAATCTCACTTCATGTTAATTCTATTCGTTGCATGTTAATTCTATTCGTTGCATGTTAATTCTATTTTACCGCATGTTAATTCTATTCGTTGCATGTTAATTCTATTCGTTGCATGTTAATTCTATTCAACTTCATGTTAATTCTATTCAACTTCATGTTAATTCTATTTTACCGCATGTTAATTCTATTCGTTGCATGTTAATTCTATTTTACCGCATGTTAATTCTATTTTACCGCATGTTAATTCTATTCCACTTCATGTTAATTCTATTCCACTTCATGTTAATTCTATTCGTTGCATGTTAATTCTATTTTCAACCCGAAAATAGAATTAACATGAAGTGGAATAGAATTAACATGCAAGGAAATAGAATTAACATGAAGTGAGATTGAATTAACATGAAGTGGAATAGAATTAACATGCAAGGAAATAGAATTAACATGCGGTGAAACTAACATGAACCTCAAGATTCTTGTTAAATTCAATTTGATTCATGTTAAGTCTAATTTAATTCAATTAAAACGCCAAAATGCCCTTATCTCCTCCATATTCTTGCATGTTAAGTCTAAAACAAGTCGAATGAGACTTAACATGAATCTATTTTCAACTTATTTTTTATTTTTTATTTTTAATTGAATTAAATTAGACTTAACATGAATTAAATTGAATTTAACATGAAATTAGACTTAAAAATAAGTTGAAATAGACTTAACATGTTTCATGTTAAGTCTATTTTCAACTTATTTTTTTTTAATTGAATTAAATTAGACTTAACATGAAATAAATTGAATTTAACATGAAATTAGACTTAAAAATAAGTTGAAATAGACTTAACATGGTTCATGTTAAGACTCATTCGACTTGTTTTAGACTTAACATGCAAGAATATGGAGGAGATAAGGGCATTTTGGCGCTTTTAATTGAATTAAATTAGACTTAACATGAATCAAATTGAATTTAACAAGAATCTTGATGTTCATGTTAGTTTCACCGCATGTTAATTCTATTCGTTGCATGTTAATTCTATTCCACTTCATGTTAATTCAATCTCACTTCATGTTAATTCTATTCGTTGCATGTTAATTCTATTCAACTTCATGTTAATTCTATTCGTTGCATGTTAATTCTATTCAACTTCATGTTAATTCTATTCTCGCTTCATGTTAGTTCTATTTCACCGCATGTTAATTCTATTCTCGCTTCATGTTAGTTCTATTTCACCTGTTAAGTCTAATTTGCTCGAATTTCTTCTCCTCCGACTGTCCTGACTTTCCTATGGTGCTAGAACTCATGGCTGAGGCGAGGAGGAAGAGGAGAGGTTATGAGAGGAGGAGAGGAGATGAGAGGAGGAGAGGAGATGAGAGGAGGAAGAAGGAGATGGTTATGAGAGGAGGAGAGGAGATGAGAGGAGGAAGAAGGAGATGGTTATGAGAGGAGGAGAGGAGATGAGAGGAGGAAGAAGGAGATGGTTATGAGAGGAGGAGAGGAGAGGAGGAAGAAGGAGATGGTTATGAGAGGAGGAGAGGAGAGGAGGAAGAAGGAGATGGTTATGAGAGGAGGAGAGGAGAGGAGAGGAGGAAGAAGGAGATGGTTATGAGAGGAGGAGAGGAGAGGAGAGGAGAGGAGAGGAGAGGAGAGGAGAGGAGAGGAGAGGAGGAAGAAGGAGATGGTTATGAGAGGAGGAGAGGAGAGGAGAGGAGGAGGAAGAAGGAGATGGTTATGAGAGGAGGAGAGGAGAGGAGGAAGAAGGAGATGGTTATGAGAGGAGGAGAGGAGATGAGAGGAGGAAGAAGGAGATGGTTATGAGAGGAGGAGAGGAGAGGAGAGGAGAGGAGAGGAGAGGAGAGGAGGAAGAAGAAGATAAGGGTATTTTGGGTTTTGTATCTTTCTCTCTCCATGCTTAGTCAGATGCAATGATGACTAAAAAGGGTGGGACACAAATTGGGGCAATCAATTGGAAATGAAACACATGGGGGAAAGTTGGAGGGGGCTGGTCACATGAAGTTTTTGCTTTTGGGGCCTTGACACAATTTTCCCTTTTATTAATGTCATTAGCTTGAAATTTTTAGCACAAAATACACACTCCACATACAAACCACTTGCACTTGTGTATTTGAATACACCAAGGCAATGCCAATAATGAAATTGATGTAACGAGTGAGGTCTATAAATATAAGACATTCATATAGTTCATATCAGGTATGCGTCGCACATTGTTGATGAGCATATCATGAGAAATATATGACAAAACCCAGGTCCCATTCAGTAACTTTGGTATATAACTATCTCTTGGAATTGGAATGAGTACATCTGGCTGTTCCCAACTTCCCATTCCATAATGGAGATAGCTTATAGAATTCCCGAATAATGCAGTAAAGAAATGTAGCTTTGGAAAAGGTTTGGAGCTAAAGGTAGCTACATTGTGAACCAATTTCTCACAAAATGACCTAGGGCTTGATTCAAAACCAAATGCATTCAATGAAGTTGTATGATCAATATGAAAATTCAGCACATCCAATCACATTTTAACTATTAACCAATTGAAATGGTATATAACTAGCTCATGTATATACTCTTCACCAGGTGCATAGCCATAAATTTTATCTTCGAGGGGCCAAGAATATAAGTTACATAAGTACCTTTTTTTTTACATTTATTTCATTAAAAAAGCACTAACTCCGAATCAAACTCATATGCTTCTATTCAAAGATTGAGAAAATTTTATGGCAATTTGAGGATGACGATTAAAATTTGAAGAAACCCTTTTCCTTTTTTCCCTTTTTTTTTTTAAGATGGGCCTTTAATTATAAATGGTAAACTAGTTTGCTACCTTAATTAGACATAGGGCCTTTGAGTTCTTTAGCTTGGTTATACATCATGGGCTTCTGACTATGGGCCTTAATTGGTTAGATTGTTGGGAGGGGCCTACGTTAGCTTTTTCTAATATATGTAATAAATTTCCTTATAGTAGTATGAGGAGTTGCCAATTTTGTTTTTTTATTTTTTATTTTTTTGGAGGATTTAGGGAAGGGGAAGGGACCCCCACCAACCATGGTACCTGGCTCTGCCCTTGCAACGACTGAATAGATACAAGAGTGGAAATGGCTACTAAGGTAGAGAAATAAATCAAACAAACTAATTGCACAAGAGTTTTGCATGGTTAGGCGCAAAGATAAACCTTCATTGATAAAGAAGGGAGAGTGTGAACCAAAGATGTTTATAAGGAGCTTACACAAACTCCTAGGCACTCTAACCATTGAATTTTCACAAGAGAGTATATTTGACGGATCCAAACTCTTCACACAGAAATCTCTCAGAAAGTGATATGAAAGATCTCGAAAGTACAAACAAAGTTGATCATATATGCATTAATCTTATAGGTGATAAATAAAAATCATTGTGCTTGTGTACTTAAAAGTCAATAGTTTCCTAATAATTTTGACTGTTATTGTATATAGAAGAGATGTTTGCACTGTGCAGATCAAAGGAAAGATGCTTACCTGAATTTTCAAGGACTAAACTTCTTGCCTTGGCTAAGCAGGATTATGGACACCAGCAAAAATAAATAAGTATAAAATAATAAAAAAAGGCCAATGGAAGCATACATGCTTCTATAACACAGTAACACCTTGACAAATCTAATGGATAGAACTCGAGCCATACTTGTGATCTCTGCTTCTTCTTCTTCTTTTTTTTTTTTTTCCTTAATCCTTGATTCACCTCTCCATTTAAGAAATCAATTGAACCCTTAAAAAGAAGACACTGAGAACTTCAACTTACAGGTTTTACGCTGAAATTTGTATTAAATCCATCCAAACACATAATCATCATGTCACCTTCTCTTTTTGTACTTGCATAGATTGTGAAATAACAAAAAAAAAAAGAAAAGAGCTAATACATTTAATCATCATACAACTTATCTTTCGTGGATTTGCAGATATTGTGAAATAACGGGCAAAGGATGCAAAAATTAAGCTTAACCGGTCTTCTCACGGACCATTTCAACTACCTCTAGAGCATTATGTGCACTCCTTTTTCCTTGTGAACAATGACCGTGAAATATGAATTTACTTGACATAATGCATGAGTAAATGAGAGAGGCTAATTCAAACTGTTAGAGTATTAAATTATCACCCTCTAACCCTCACCACAACATCAGAGTTTAGTGCATCGCAAGGACTTTAAGAAAAATAATTTATGCATTTAATTCTCAAGATTCATTAAAATAGTTTTTTAATCATATTATGCAAACTTGGAAATCTTCGCACTTCAATGATTGAAATATAAATGAACAAAAGTCTTCTACCATACAAAGAAATTTTAATAAATTTAATTTTCTCCCACTTCTTCAATCATGTGAACAAGATTTTGCATGTCAACCCATATTGTTCTATATTTTTCAGCAAGAGCAAAATTTTCTCTGCTGACGGCTCTAAGTTTTTCTTGCAACTCAGAGCGTTCTTTCATTAGTTTTTCTCTCTCCATCATCCAATTTTCCTTGTCTTTTTTCAGCCTTTTTAATTCTTCTCCTTCTTTATTTGAGTAAAGCAGCTCGACAACAGCCACCTTCGCAGCGCTTTGTTCAGCTTCTTTCTTTGTCGATTTTCGGCTACCAATATATTCAGTGTTTCCGATAATTACCATTGCAGTAAAGGTTGGCATATGATCTGGTCCAACTCTCTTCACCTTGTATTCTGGATGTGGAATTCGTTTTTTTTCACAAAATTCGTGGATTTTGTTTTTGAACGAAACCTTCCCATGTGTCTTACGAGTGCTATCCATTTTTCTGACATAGAAAATAAATGATTTTTGTTAGTTGCTTTTCAAGCCCGTTCATTATTCTTGTTGATAAAAGTTAATAAAAGTTCTCCACATTATCACTCATATTGCTAAAGGTTCCTCATGATTCCAGTACAATCATTTTCGTCATTAGCTAGTAACATAAAGCATTAAAATCTACGCCCTGTAAATAAATGTTTAACCTAAACTATACCACTAAGGATCTTTCTAAAGAAAAGAATCCCATCCTCTATGCGCCCCAGAAAGTCTAGAGTTATGCCTAATTTCAGTTCCCAGAAAAAGGTTTTGAGGTTTAGTCATTTTAAAAATCTTTTTGTTGGGACTATATTAGGGAGAAATACAATTTATAGGCAAAGACACAAGTCTTGCACTCTCTTCTTAGAAAAATGAAATAAAATAAAAGAACAACACAAGTCTTGTAATTAAATAATACCAACAAAAGTTGCCGAATACAACCATTTTCTAATCTAGATGCACACAGGTGTTAATGGAATTTTAGATTATTATTTTACCTTTGAAAAGAATTTTTTTTAATCCAGCTGGGAATCGAACCCACGACCGTGGGAGCCATATTGAAACCCCCAACCGTCCGGGTCACGCGCAGTGGGTGACCTTTGGAAAGAAATTATTAGTTTTATTACATTGAAAATTATCCTATCTACTATAGTACCAAATTAAGGAAGACTTTGTAAACTCTACATAAATTTAACTCTTCCTCCCTCTTTTTTTCATCGAGATGCAACCCCACAAATGAATCTGGTTCTAGGTTCCCAGTCAAGGGAAAGGGAAACACCTAAGAGAATAAGGAGAGGGAAGAAGACATTAATTTTTTCAGAATCATTTCCTTGATCCTTTATTTAACCACGACCTTTTAGAATGATTAAAAATAATTACAACACTTTTAATAGTTAAAAGATAATCTTTATATGATAGTAAAAAATAAGTTTTTGGTATACTTATCTCTTAATATATATAACCAATTCTTAACAGTCTTATAATCTAATAAAGATCAAATAAATGTAGTATAGTAACTTGTGATTCACTATTATGAATTTTTAAAAGAAAACAAAAATATTTTTCTTACTTGTAGTTAAATAGTGAATTCATCTCAATAGTTTTACAAGAAAAAGATATTTTGTACTAGAAGGCATGGTAAATAAGTAATAGCATTTTTTTCTACATTTTATATGAGATGTAATTTAATAATTATTTTTAAATTAAATACCCTTGTCAATTTAAAACTTGTCTATAACACTATAGTATTTAAGGAAAGGGCATTGTTGTCAACAAAGGTTACATGCTAGGTGCATGGCAAGTTTTTAATGGTGGGGTTACAAAGGTAGTCTTTGAGCTATGCAAGTACTTGTGTACAAAGAAGATACAAAGGTAATTGTTTGAAATTTAACAAGAACATATCCTGAAAATTCTAGCTCCGCTAACAATATGTTAGTCAATATTGTTCGTACATCCAGAACAAATAAGGTCACTGGATGTTCTCAGCTTTAGTTTAACAAAGCTAGATTGAATAGAAATATTAAACATATAATGGGTTACTATCAAATGAATGATATCGAAGTGACTAATTTCGAAAACAAAGAAGTTACTTTAATGAGAAGAGTAACTTTTAGATTGTTATTGTCCAGAAGTATAGATTTAGAGCTATGAACTCCACAGGTAACCAATTAGAATTTCAAAATCTACCGTATTATTTGGTCTTTCTTTAGAAATTTTCAATTTTAATTCACCTAATGGAAAACATAAGGATGCATAACCCACTTCTGATAGCACACAAGAAATTTGATCTTAAAAGAATCGTGACCATGCCATAAGATTGTAACACACTTTCGCACTTTGTTTCCGAAATAAATTTGACTGGTTAAAAGTGCGTCACATAATATTGATGAAATGTCAAAAAAATTACCTTGAAAAGTTAAAATACTTTTGGCTGGGATCTAACTCCAAACCTTGAAAAGTGGACTGAGCAGCTCTATGAAGACTCGCGAAACAAATTCTAGTTGGGTGTATAGGGGACCAATGAGCTATGGCTTTCTTTACCTTGCCTCTTACGTTTTCAGTCTTCGTAACATCTCCTATCCAATATATACACCATTGAAAATATTAATTCAGAGCCCCTGGAAACTCATTATAAAGGTTTCAAATTGAAATCACCATATTTTTTTATTTATTGAGTGCATGAACATGAAATGCACAAAAATAGGTACATCCAACAAAAAGATGATGAATCTCTATGTACATCTCCTAGTACAACAATTTTTGTACTTGCCATTTTTTATAGAACTTTCATATGTAGTATGGGTATCAAATTTTTTTATTAGGGCCTGAGTTCATCGTACTTGAAACACAAATTTGGCAAGTGTCCATCGCCATTTTTGCTCCAATATTTGAATTTCAAATAATTGAGACTGATTTCTGATAGAAAGGTTAAGATAAAGCTTTTCAATCTGAAATCATTAATAGCAACATCATTTTTATATCCATATGAGTTGAATTTCTTTATTGTATGAACAAAAATTTCAAGCCAAGCAAATCAACCAACTCCACAAGAAGAATGTGATGCCCTAAACATGCTCATTGCCAGTTATATTACAAAACAAATGATTCAAAAAATAAACCTGGATTTTATAGAGCATCTACTTGTGTTGGGAGTGTTCATAATTAGAAGACAGGTGACTTATAAACATAGCTGGACATGGTGTTGTTATAGGAGCATTACTTCCAAAGTAGGATGCTCAATATTATTTGGTTATAACATATTTATAGAAACTTTCTTCTTCTCCATATATAATACATGTGACATTATATATCTATTTGCTTGCTGCTTGTCAAAGCCATAAACAGTTAAATACTCTTAAGCAATCTTCAAGCATAGAACTATGTCTTAAAAGATGAGGTTATTGTACACTATGCAATTCAAGGTATTACCCCAAAAGACACAAAAATATTTTCTAAAATCAGACTTTTGATTGTATTTGTAATTCACACAGGAAATGAATTTTCTTCCTTACCCATAAAAGCAAGAGCGCCATTGGAATTAAGTGCCAGACATAAGCCAAAATTAATTTCCTCCCTGGTGTATTTCTGTCTATGATTTAGCAACGTACACATGTAAAGGTATTATTTTGCAATACAAATAAGATGTCAGACAAGGGAAAGCAAAATTGAAATTCGAAAACCATGTATCAAACTTTATGCATATACTTCTCTGCGAGTATGGCTTATGCATAGCCAAAGCAACAATAATAGTAGAAGAAGAAATAACAATAAAATTAACAGCATGACTTCGTGCTTGTTAATTTGTTATAACAAAACAAAATTTTAAAAAAATGAACGAAACCTATGCTAATAGGAGCAGTAATAGACATCTCTCTTGTACGCTCTTAGTAACGATGCCCCTGTTTTTTGTTGACATTTCACCATATAGCATACATATAACATGTTTTAATAGAAATTGTCCGAATTGGAATCTGGCTATGGATTCCACAAGATCAAATGATCAGATCTGATTTTTCCTTGAATTATGGATCTCAAAGGTCCTTCTTGATGTATCTCACAGTTACATCATGTCACGCGACAGATGAAAACTGAAACATGGATTATTGGTTATCTAAATTCAACAAGGCTGATGTCTAAATATAACGCAGGAAGTCCGGTTTCAGAGCTTATCTTGTTTTCTTTGTTCTGGCTCGTCATATGGTAATAATTTACAATGTTTCTGTAAATAGTGATGATTTATCCATCAAGCTCGTTAAGCTAAAAATAGAAAATTAAGGGCCAAGGACTAAGTCTAGATGGTGGATCATATTGTGGAAACTGCACCATCAAGATAGAGAAAGATGATGGTTAGGCTGTGGTATGAATAGTTGTATTTTGCCCATAAACCCCTTTAAATTTCTTTGAGGCAGTTTATCTAATCAGAAACACACAAACATTAATCAATTCAATATCAGATGAACAAAACACTAGGGCCAATTCAGAATCAACTAAATATTTTAAATTTCTTTGAGGCATTGGACCAAACAGGAACATGCAACTATAATGAATTTAAATTTCAGATGAACCACTAGAGCTATCTAAAGATCGACTAAATTTCCTAAATTTTTGTGAGACATTTAATCAAATACTCAATACGCAACCTCCATCGAGTCCTGCGCCTCTTTCCTTTATTTTTCTGTTGGAACTCAGATCAAGTCTACATATAAAAGATAATTGCTTTGCAATAAAAGGGGGGATAATTGCTTTGCAATAATAGAGGGAATAAACAAGGCAACAGTCGCTTATCCATTGCCCATATTCAACCGGGTACCAAGGGGAAATGCTGATATAACTAATTTATCTTTAATAATTCAACTTAGTATCAAATTTGAATGAATAATTATATAAATTATTATCAAAGGATTAAATGGTTTATTAGTTACTTATTATCTATTCAGTCATCTCATTCGAAGTAGTTAGTTGGTCATCTCAATTTCAAGCTTGGCAGAAGATTCCATTATCTAGAAAAGTATGATTAGCATGAGTCTAACTTGTAAGTCAATGAGTAGATTGTTTATAAAGTTAGTGTATAGGTGAGTTTGACTTGAAAAGCATCTCAAAAACCCCATGGGCACACTCAAAATCAAAGATTAAGCTTATCAACAGAGAATAAGAATGTTAAATTGACAAATTTATCAAGAGGGCAATGGGGATGAGCTAACAGCTCTTTTTGCAAAATGAGCTGCCCACTCAAACACAAAACCCTACACTCACCCGATGTGACAACTAGGTGGGCCTAAATACTATTGATGTTAGTAACAGCTCATATATATTTTTTCCATTTACCCAGCATAAGGATATTCTTTATCAAGCATGAGTTACATATAATTTATTACTTTTCCAAACAAAGGGGTTTGAGTTTTTTACGCCACTACCCCAATCAAGAAAATCGAAAAAAGATTTATCCGTGGGGATTGATCACTGAGTGATGAAACGGAATGCCACATGTTAGAGGATTTAAACAGATAATCGAAGAGGGGTCAACATCTTCGTTACCACCAAAAAAATAAAGAAAAAGAATATCAAAGAAGTAGTTTAAAATGATCTTATTAAAAGTATATATCAAGTGCAGGCTCGCCTCCTATGGTGGAATGCTTGGTGATTTTAGAAGGATTGAAGCTTGCGAAAAGGTTTAACCTCGAGAAGGTAATCATAGAATCAGATGCCTTAGCTATTATTAAAGACATTGGTGAAGTTGGTGATTGCTTAACACCTTATGGTCACATTGTAGAGGAGATTCGAAGGGAGTGTTTCGGTTTCAGCCAATGTATATTTTTTCATGTTAGCCGGCTCGGAAATGAGGTTGCACATGGCTTAGCTCATTTAGGACTATCATGTTTGGAGACTGTTTCATGGAGAGACTCTTATCCATCTTTCTTATTTCCTTTGCTCTCTAAAGATGTAATTTCTTTTCATGGGTAGTTATTAATGAAGCTTCTTTCCCATAAAAAATTTTTTATATCAACAAGTACTTTGGATGTTTCAGAGAGTAAGGAATACCTTGCGGCGAAAATGAAAAGGAATACCTTGCGGCGACAATGAAAATAGAATTAAACTTAATTAAATAATTAAATATAGTAATATATTGCTCTGGTTTGAACAGATTGAAGAACAATAACTATTCAGTTTAAGTAGTTTGTTAGTAATTACTTAGTTGTTTAATCATCTCAATTTCAAGCATGGAGGAAAATCTCTTTTAGAATAATGTGGACACAATCTCACTTGTGAATAGATGAGAGAGTCTCCATCTATACCTGAAATTGGAGGAAACTCTCTTTCTTAGAATAATGTGGACTCAATCTCACTTGTGAATAGATGAGAAAGTCTGCTTCTATACCTATCAGTATCCATGAAGTTTCGAACATAGGAAAAATTCACACATAAGAATGTTAAATTGACAAAATTACCTACACATACGCAATGACATAACATTGAAGTCAACCAATATAACAAAAAGGAAGTCTCTATCTCTCTCTTCTCCAGATTATGAAAATCTCATCCAGTTTAGTTGGGAGCCATTAGGTGACGAGGGCGACCCGCCAGCCAAAAGAAATGGCACCTCCAATGCTTTTGTTTACTATTATGATGCCCAATGTGATCTACCTTTGAGCAAAGTTTCATTTGGGGTCATCTTATAATGATTATTATTAAACTACTAATCCTCTTGTTTGACCAATTTTACCAAGAAAAATTCTAATTCTTGGTTGCGATGCTTCAATTTGCCTTCAAGAAATCCTTGATCCGCCCTGATCAACGCTTCACCTCTAGTAAGCAAAAAGGAGAACAAAAATGACACTTTGAGCCTGAGATGATCTCATCCAATAATGGAGGAAGCATTTTGTGGCTGATACAGCAAATTTAGCAGCAATTTGCTATGTTTCATCCATTATATGCCATAAAATTGATCTGTTATTTACAGATGAAATCATGAGTTAGAAATCACACGAGTCAGCAGCATTATTGTTCACTAGAAATATTTTATGTCTTATCAAGTACTAATGGTTCCATGGAAAATAAAACCCCCCCAATTTAGCATTGTAAACTAAGCATGCATACATACTGAATATAAATCTATTGTTTAGAGATTACATGTTCAAATCTATTTGTAGGAATTACCGCGCACCTTGTTTGATCTTCCATTAACAATCGGGAATCAATCACACCGAGATGGCGAAAAGCTCCCACGTATCACCCGCTACTAACTCCGAAAAATACAGAATTGCGAGAGGAAAGAGGAGATGACAGTATATCTTTTTCTGTCTCTTTTTCTCTTTTCATAGTACGTTCTTACTTAAAGAGAGAAAATAATTCTAATCTAATCAGAATTAGTTAAATACTAATCTAATCAGAATTAGTTAAATATCTTATCTCTAAGATAAGTTTCACTTATTTGGGTGTATGCTTATCCATCTATGGCTAACATACTCCCACTCACATAAATGAATGGGTGTCATTCATAGCTCCTTGAGCCATTGACTCTCTGAGTCCAAATCTCCCCAAGATTCTCCTTCCTTTTCAATACTGCATCCACACATCGTTAGTGCGGTGTGGACCATTGGGAACGTGCAAGTGGGTAGCCTTGCAGCCAGATCCGTTAGGACCGACACATGGATCTCCTTAAAGAAAATAAATATACATAATAAAAGTGTAAGCATGCGGTATTTGTACCCCAGATCTGATCAATCATGTCTGTTCAAGTACCTTTGATCCCTCGAAGAAGCGTACATGAACACTGTTGTCTACCCTCGATTCATCGCACTCTTAAATCTTGCCCCTGACATAAATAAGAGTTGCGCATGTGATGCAATCAAGAGACATATTAATCGATCTTCCTCTGACCTGAATAGTTGAGCATGTTAATCACCCGCTTTCCTGACACTGCTCTGTATGTATGGTATGGTCTCATCACAGTAGGAAATAGAAGCCAAAGTAGCGGACGCTCATAACAACCTTTCTAGATAGTCTAGTGTGTCTAAGGGTACAGTGATTGCCCTCTGTTACTAGTGGTCATCTATAAGGGCTCACACAGCGAGGGAGTAGGGATCCATCCCTCGATCTCCTTATTTCCGATCCAAGCACACGTCATATGGCTACGTGCTATGGTATTACCTCTCTCTCTGTGAGAGCATACATCATTAAATGAATACCGTACGTACCCAAGTTCCATTACCCTGTAATGAACTTGTCCGACCATATAGCCCTGCGATATGCCCGGAATCTCCCGACAAGCCCGCACCTCGTGCGCCAAGTCAGACCACTAGTCTGGCTGATAATAAACAGGTAAAGTGAATGTGGGGTTTCTACTTCGGTCGCTTTAACATATAAGTATACAACAACCTCATCATGACCCAGTCAGGGCGACCAATAGAGTGCTCCCACTGTCGCCATAACCAGTAATAAGACAGTGTAGTCATTGTTCTCATGGTGCACCTAGGCTTACAAAGACCGCACCCTGAAATCTACCTAAAATCAGTCGCCTAACTTAACGCCCTACAATGGGTAACACCTAGCCTAACACCTAGCCCTAGCTAGTACCAACTCTCAATTAACACCGTCTTGAGTGCGCCGTAAACTCTCAATTAACATCGGCTTGAGTATGCTGTAAAAACAAGTTTGAAGCAAACTATCAAAAATAGTTTAAGCACAAAATCAAAAAGATCTTGCAGCCCTTTTGATTAGCAAACCGTTCTTCAAAAGATTGAAACGAAGCTCGATGAAGAACGGTGTTGATGTTGAGTCCAAGGGCAACTCCTCTCGCTAAGACGATTCGAAGATGTTGAGTGCGACGAGAAAGAGTTTGTTGAGGCTCCGTGGGTTCGAATCTCTAATACAAACTTCTTCTCACAAACCCTATAAATTCTCTCTTTAAGTTCTCTCCAAAAGCTCTCTCTTTTAAAACCCTAGAATTCTCCTCAAATAGTATCTCTTTCAATCTTATATAGCCTCTAATGCATCAGGAAAGAGATATCCAAGTCATAGTGGAAGTTGGAGATGAAAGAGATCAACGAACGGTTGTGATTAACTCTTCAAATCTGCCAAAAAAACATTGTTGCCGTCGATGGTTCAACACGACCATGTAGACAGTCGAAAAATTCTCTAGGCGAGGGTCACGCGCACCCTAGTTGTTAAAGCTTCAAAACGAGACTTGCTCAAGAGGCGAGGCTCGACCTCAATACGAGGTTCGCATGTGGAGCGGAGTTCGATCTTAACACGAGGTTCGCACGAGAAACGAAGCTCAACAGTTATATGATGAGGTTCGCCTAGCGGTGGTGCCGAGGCTCACCTACAACGATGCGTGAAGCTTCGCCCACAGCGGTGGTCTAGAGGCTCGCCTACAACGGTGGTTACGTGGCTCGACTTTCATACGAGGTTCGCCTACAGCAGCGAAGCTCACCATCCAACCGAGGCTCGCTCACTGCAATGAATCTCAACTCTCAAGCGAGGTCCGTCCACAACATTGAAGCTAGGCACCCAAGCTTGGTTCGTTAATAGCATTAAAGCGGGGCACTCATCCGAGGTTCACCCATAGCGGCGGCTTCGACTTCCAGCGAAGTTAAACTATAGCAACGGCTAAGCACCTGCGAGGTTAGCCCATGCGTGGCTTCGCTATCCAACCAAAATGCGTAAATGCATTCGTGAAGTTAAGCCCAGCAGGCTTCGTCATATAACTGAAGGTCATCCAAGTAGCGGACCTCGTTATGCAATCAAGATTTGCCCAGGCAACGAAGTTCGACGAAGCTCGAAGCTCGTTATTCGACGAAGCTCGAAGCTTAACCTCGCAGCGAATCTAAAGGCCACGAAAGCCACAACAACCACGTGGGTTAAGTGGTGGGCATTAGTTATGCCCACGTCCATATCAGTTAACCCACGTTTCCACAATTCTTGCATGCCAGTTACGTGCTAAAAGCCCTATAAATGGCGGTGAGCAGCCATTAGAAGAGAGCTTTTGGAACTTTTGGAGATCAACACTTGCGCACGAGAAAGAGATCAAGCTCTTCATCAGCAATCTCAAGATCATCTGCAACTCTGTTCTGATCGTCAACGGGAAGCAATCTCAACGTGAGCATTGAGTGAAGCATCCTATCGCTACCGAAAACCCACCTTAAAAGAGAAGTCGAATCAACATTCTCTTCCTCTGTAATCGAGAAAATTTGATTGTAAACCCATTCATTCAATCAATAAACTTTTTTCGACTCTACAGAAGATGGCGACCACAGTGGGAGCAGCCGTTCTTTCCGATGAACTGGTGGTGGCGCAATCAGACAAGATTGCAGTTGGAACCGAGGTTCAAACCTTGGTCATTGAATTTGATCAGAGTAAGTATGAGGAGTTCCTCTCCTCTGGGGCATCTAGCCCAGTGAAGACACGCAAGTGTCGACGAGTCTCGTATGAGACTTCAGCCCCCGTGGCTCATGTTGAATCTTCTCGAGCGAATCTCGAGAACCAGCCTATGTCTCTCGACAAGGCTCCAAAAGCTAGCCAACAGGCTAAGAAGTGGGTGGTTAAGCAGCCCAACCCAACCTCGGAGGCCATTAGCCAAACTTTGGCTTCTGCGGGCGAACCTCGCCTGTCCTGTGGAAAGACAGGATATGCCGAGGGTCCAATTTCACGACGTACAAACAAATCAGCAACCAGAGAACAAGCTCGCCGTAGGGCTCGAGCTTTGGTCTCGTTGGACGGGTTTCACTATCGCCCAAAGATGGTCAACGAACGAGGTCGAATCGACGAGGAACGCCACGAACCTCGTCATTGCACCCAAGTCATGAACCTCGTCTTCATCTAAGGGTTCATTCAAAACAAGATGAACGCCGCCTACCGCTAACCTCGTCCACATGGCGAACCTCGCCGTCAACGTGAGGTCCCCTCCAAAAGGGATGAGCCTCGTCCAAGTGGCGAACCTCGACAACAACGCGAAGTCCGCTTGAAACACGACGAGTCTCGTGGCGAACCTCGCCTACAACGTGAGGTCCCTCCAAAAAGGGATGAGCCTCGTCCAAGTGGCGAACCTCGCCGTCAACGTGAGGTCCCTCCAAAGGGATGAGCCTCGTCCAAGTGGCGAACCTCGCCAACGTGAGGTCCCTCCAAAGGGATGAGCCTCGTCCAAGTGGCGAACCTCGTCACCAATATGAACCTCGCCGCCAGAACCAAAGGAAACGGCAACCTCGCCAGGTTCGCCAAACTCGACTTAGAGAGCCTCTCTCATATGAGGCTCGTTTTTCAGAATCAACTGGGGGTACACCCACTTCTGATCTCCGTGATTATCTCACTCGCAAGCGTGATGCCAATCAAATGCAATCTCATTGCTGCTGTGAGAAACTCATATCTCGCTGATGCTACCAATGTTCATCGACACATCAACCTTCTGTATTTGAGCGATTATCTGACCCGTCAACTAGACGAAGGCGGTTTCGCCATAAGAAACAAGCGGCCCGCGGTGGTCATTCCCCTGGAGTGACTATTAACATGGTTGGGAGAAGCGGGAGCAAGACCCCAACAGGCAGTCCTGAATCGTCTGACCCTGAGTATTCCCCAGGGTTACGAGGCGCATTAATCAATAGTCAAGGCGCCTATCGAGGTACCCGTCTTCGTACCGGAGCGGCAATTCCGTTCGATTATAGACAATTGACTGGGGGTACTTCTGAAGAATTTGAGAACTCTGGCATCGCTACGTCTCAACCTTCGAATACTGATTTCAGTGATCAGGCCAGTGTCCTCATGGCCGAACGAGAAGAAGAGATGACACGAAGAATTGAAGAGCAACAAGCTACTATTCTTGCGCAACAAGAATCTATCAGGCGTTTAGAAATAATGATGGAGAAACTTGTAGGCAAGAAGAAGACAGACGAAGGAGGATCCAAATCGAAGCGAGAAGGCTACGAGGGGGATCATGATGTCCACTCACTGTCATCTGAAGCGGAGTCGAATCCGCGTACAAAAGAGCAAGATCATACGTTGCGGGATTTCCAAAAGCAGCTGGATGCTCTTAAGCTCCAAGGGCGATCTAAAGAGCTGGGGGTGGCCAGACCATATCCTGCGGAGTGGGATGATGTCCCATATCCTCCAAAGTTCAAGCCGCTCAATTTAGTGCAATTTGATGGGAAAAGCTCTCCATCACAACATATTTATTACTTCCAAGCACAAACTGGGCATATAACAGGTAATGATCCTATCATGACCCGGTTGTTCATTAGCACTCTTAAGGGAGTTGCTTTTGAGTGGTTTCGAAGGCTGGAACCTGGTTCTATTAACTCTTGGAAAGATTTGGAACGGCTTTTTATGGCCCGGTTCTTCGATGATGACACTGAGGTGTCTATGGCCACTTTGCTGGCCGAAAAGCAAAAGAAGATGGAGTCTGTTAGCACTTTTGTCAAAAGATTCCGGAACCAGTCATTGCATTCCCGGGACCAAGTCTCGGAAGCGACATTCATAGAGATGTGCAGAGCCAACCTCTCGATCAACATACTTTCGAAGATGGGTGCAGTTGAAGCACACTCTTGGAGAGACTTGGTGAGGCAAGGAGAACAGGTTGAAAACATGCTTAAGAGAATAGAGGCAGAAGAACCTCAGGACTATCGTCCTAAAAAAGGGGGTAATCAAAGCAATTTTACCTCAAAACAATCGAAGGGGAAGGAGACTCTAGTCAGAGGCTCAACCTACTTCAAGATCTTTCAAGCAGAAGCCGAATGCCTCCGATAGCCGTCCTATGAAGAAGTATGATTTCAAGGATGATCAGGTTATCCCGATTTTCAAGACTTTGCTCAAGATGAACAAGATCACGCTTCCGGAAATAAAGAAGCCGGAGGAAGCTTCAAGGACGGATGATCCAAAATACTGCATGTACCATCGAATGGTACACCATCCGACAGGGGCATGCTACATCTTGAAGGACAAGATCCAGGTCTTGCTAGAAGCAGGTGTTATGACTCTTCGGGAGGATCAGAAGAAAGTGTCTGCAAATATGGTCGCTCTCCAATTTGGTGATTTTGCGGAGTTCCAAGTGCAAGATGGAGTAAAGCCAATCCCTCAAGCAGAAGCCAGAGTTGTGAACTTTGACCTCCAGCAGCGGGAGGCACAAGGTATGGTCCCTTACACTACGCCGAAAGGCGAAATTATGTGGGTTCATCCTGACTTGTTATCAGATGAGCAATGGACTTCTTCGAAGTCCAAAGGGAGGGCGTGTAATGCCACCTCTGCCGTACCAGAAAAGGAGCAAGTCAATGACTCCACCGAGCAACAAATCACCCCCGTTGCACAACTTGTACCAGCGTTGGCTACCCGAGGTGGGAAAGAGTTCTCAAAGGAGTATCCCGAGGCAACACCCGACGTAGCAGTAAAGGAACCAGTTGGTGGGTTCAATACAAGGGAGATCCGCTACAACAAAGCACTCAGGAAGGACACGCCTGAAACTTCGAAGGCCCCTTTCCAATTCGATGTTTTAGCCCAACTCTCCAACATCCCGGCAAGGATCACTTTATTCGAGCTCTTGCGTCTCTCTCAATCTACCAGAGAAGCTCATGGAAGCGCTGGCGATAACGGCGTTCCTCGCCATTTCCCGTAAAGGACAAGAAGCTTGTGCCCAATGTCATCAGGTCTTCAAAGGGCCGATACCTTGCATTACTTTTTCATCGGAGGACATGCAAGTGAAGAACCCAAAGCATGATAGGCCGTTGTACTTCACTGGCTATATTGGTTCTGTCCGAATCAACCGAGTTCAAGTTGACCCGGGATCTGCATTGAGCATCATCCCACTGAGAATCATACAACATCTTGGGATACCGCTGCATCGGTTAGCGACAACCGGGACTACCATCTACGGTTTCAATGCTACCAATTCTCGTCCCTTGGGCAAAATCAAACTCAAATGCCAAATAGGAGACTTGAAGACAGACGTTACCTGCTACGTCATTGATGCAGATACATCCTATAATCTGCTATTGGGTCGCCCTTGGATCCATGAAAATCTGATCGTTCCATCCACGTTGCATCAGTGCATGAAGTACGTAGACGAAGAAGGGATGGTTAAAACATTGGTCGCGGAAAGGCAACCATTCAAAGGTGTGGAGAATTATTTTACTGATTCTGTCCACTACCTTGAGGAAGGCCAAACCGGTGAACCACAGATCGAGGACTATGACAGCGGAAATGAAGCTGACATAGAGTTCGAACAAGGAGTTGTTTTTAATGATGTAAAACCCTTTATAATCGATCTGAATGATCCTGATGACGATATAGTCATTTTCATTGAAAATTATGATTTAGCTTACGCACCGGGTGTTAAAAGTCATACTGACTTGATGTCAGAAATTCTTCCACGGTTGTATGCTGAATCTACATTGCACATGCCAATTCAGTCGTCGTTCATGACGACCCAAAGGCACTCTAACTCTTCGCAAGCAATTTTTGTGGTACCAGCCAGGAATAATGATCAGAAAGACATTATCCTTGGGAAGGTCGATAAGCCGTTGCAAAATGAGTTAGAACAGCCCAAAATGAAGGAAAAGAAACCCCAATTTTCATATTTCTCGCCCACAGCGCAACACTTGATGAAGAAAATGGGGTATGACTTCCTTCACAAAGAGGGATTAAATTATGGGAAAGGCATCGACGCCTATCCGACCGCTATGTCCCTAAGGCCACCGATGATTACTATCATAAAACTCGTAAAGGGTGGGATATGAGTCGCCGCACTCATGGCATGTTACGACCGAGGGTGAGTTAGATCACTCATCTTTCAAAATGCCTCGAATTCACGCCGTAGGACATGAATTTAGGTCCCTTATGGCCAATATGACCTCAGCCAGTCCAATTGAGATTCAAGAAGATGACCTCGTGCCACTATACGAGGATCCGCTAAGTCAACAACTTGGAATGCAATGGGAACATCGTTTTGAACAACGAGAACCGCCTACTGATGATAAAATAGTCCAAGTTAATATGTGGGATGAAGCCAACCCAAAACCCATATTTATAAGCGATAGTTTGACCACCGAGGAAAAGGAGAACCTCATTGTTGCAGAATATATCGATGTCTTCGCTGGAGTTATGAAGATATGCCCGCTTAGACCCTCAAGTGGCTATGCACCGCCTTAATATCAAACCAGTGCTAAGCTCGTTAAACAAAGAACGACGATTTTTCCCTCAGTCATGAAGGCCATCGAGAAAGAAATCGAGAAGTCGATCAAAGCAGTGGTTCATTCGAAGTGCAACACTCAACCGGTAGCTAATATAGTACCCGTTTTGAAGAAAACGGACAGATCCGACCGTAAGGCCGACACGAGATTTAAATTTAGCATGTCCGAAAGATGATTTTCCTCTTCCAATCACGGATCTTATTATCGACAACACCTGTGGATTTGAAAGGATGTCTTTTATGGACGGCTTCTCAGGGTACAATCAGATCAAAATGCATCCTGATGATGAAAAGCACATCAGCCCAACACCGCCGAATATATCGCTATACGCCATGCCCTTTGGCTTGAAAAACGCGGGGGCTACATACCAGCGTGCCATGACCACTATTTTCCGAAAACATTTACGGAAAATAGTGGAATGCTACGTAGATGATTTAGTAGTCAAGAGTCGTCGCAAAAGTGATCACTTGCATGACTTGAAGACAACATTTGAGATAATGCGGGCACATCAGTTGAAGATGAACCCAACCAAGTCTTTTCTGGGGATGTCAAGTGGTAAATTCCTAGGATTCGTGGTCACAGCAGATGGTATACGTCTTGACCCGGACAAGGTCAAAGCTATCCAGGAACTTCCACCTCCTAGAAGCCTCAGAGAGCTTCGTGGTCTCCAAGGGCGTTTGGCTTACATTCGCAGATTCATTTCCAATTTATCGGGGAAATGTCAACCATTCTCGAAGCTCATGAAGAAAGGTGTATCGTTCGTTTGGGATGAAGATTGCCGGAAGGCATTCGAAGAGATTAAAACATATCTTTCTAATCCCCCTGTGTTAGTTGCACCTAAATCAGGAAAGCCCTTCCTGATTTACATCCGCGCTACAGAGTATGCGTTAGCAGGTCTTTTAGCACAGGACGATGACAATGGCCACGAACAGGCAGTCTATTACCTCAGTAGGACGCTGTCGGGGGCCGAATATCGATATCCTCCCATTCAGAAGGAATGTTTGGCTTTGGTCTTCGCCATCCAAAAGATGCGGCATTATCTAGTGGGACAGACTATACACGTCATCTCTAAAATCGACCCCATACGGGTATTTATGACCCAGCCTGGCACGTTGAATGGCCGAATGGCTAGATGGGCACTGTTATTATCTCAGTACGACATTCACTTCAAACCTCAGAAGGCGATGAAGGGTCAAGCTGTGTGTGATCTTATGGCTAACCATCCATTAAAAGGAAAAGTCGAATTGTATCAAGACATGCCTGATGAACCTTATGAAGCTAATCTGGTCTCTAAGGAACAGGTATGGCAGTTGTTCTTCGGCGAGCGAGCGACCCACGATGGCCCGTTGTGGCGGTGGGGGTAGTATTGATATCTCCACAAAACCACGTGATACCACGAGCTGTGTTGTTATCAGAACCATGCACCAATAACGTAGCAGAGTATAATGCGTTATTGATTGGTCTTGACATAGCCAAACATTTAGGCGTGAAACACCTTGAAGCATTTGGGGATTCACAGCTAATCGTAAAGCAACTAAGAGGAGAGTACAAAGTCGCACGAGGACCTTATCCTCATCATGCAGACCGCGGACTTTAGTCGACTCGCTTGAAAGCTTTACATTGATCATGTACCCGCTTGCGTAACACTTATGCCGTTGGCGTCTTTGCTGCCACGCTTAGCCCCGCCTCGAGAATGCTACTCAGCAGGTTATTGTGTCTAGTCGGCAACTATTTCGACCAAAATATGCATTACAGATCCAAGCAGTCGAAGACAAACCTAAGTCACTTGAAGCACGAGACTGGCGGTTCCCGATCATCGACTATGTCTTGCATGGGATATTGCCCGAAGACATAAAAGAAAGAGAGTCAATTCGTCGACGAGCATCAAGATTTTACTATGATTCCCAATTACAGACTTTATATAGAAGGTCATATGATGGGTTACTGCTTCGATGTTTGTCAACTAAGGAAGCAGAGCAAGTCTTGAAAGAAGCTCATGACGGTGTTTGTGGAGCACACCACTGGCCTAAGTTATGGGACGGTGCGTGAACTTCGGTTATTATTGGCCGACAATGGTAAGGGATGCCATGGCTTACGCTAAACGGTGCCATGCATGCCAGATACATGCTAACTACCTTCATCAACCGCCGGAACACCTGCATCCTACCGCCACGTCCTGGCCATTTGAAACATGGGGAATGGATATTGTTGGTCCCATTTCTCCGCCTTCTTCAAAAGGACACTGCTTCATATTGGCGATAACTGATTATTTCTCAAAATGGGCTGAAGCTATTCCATTGAGAATGGTCAAGACGAGTGATGTGATCAAATTTGTCAAACATCACGTCATATACCGTTATGGTGTACCGAGACAGATTGTCCACGACAATGGTCCACAATTTGTCAGTCATGCTTTCACGCGATTCTGCGATAAATTCCGAATCCGGAATTTAGCATCAACAGCTTACTATCCTGCGAGCGAACGGACAAGCTGAAGCTTTTAATAAGACGATCATCAAGATCCTTACTAAGATGGTCTCTTCAAATAAGAAGGATTGGGATGATAAGTTGGGACAAAGTTTGTGGGCTTACCGCACAACGGTTCGCACACCAACGGGTACCACCCCATATTCTTTAGTTTATGGTTGCGAAGCTATTTTACCGATGGAGATTCAAATTCCGTCGCTACGAATAGCATTAACCACTGGGATGACGACTGAAGAAAATCATCGTCGACGCCTTGAAGAACTTGAAATGCTGGATGAAAAGCGACTACAGGCTCAACAACATATCGAGTTCTACCAAGTCCGAATTTCTAAAGCATTTGACAAGAAAGTTAAGTGTCGCATTTTCAAGGAAGGCGACCCTGCGTCACGTCCGACCGATGATCCTCAATTCTAAGAAGAAGGGGAAATTCGAGCCAAAATGGGAGGGACCATTCGTAGTGGAGTCTGTTTACTCGAATGGAGCATACCGCCTGACCAATCAAGAAGGCGACAAAATCATGATGCCTATCAACGGTAAGTTTCTGAAGAAATATTACCCCTAATTAATTATCTTGTTATTTCTAAGTATTGGCTTACCAAGTGATATACCAATATGTTATATTCGCAATATTCGCCGTTTCTTACAAATGACGATTATTGTCCAATATTGGCCTACCAAGTGATGTGCCAATATTTTATCTTTACGATGTCCACCATTTCCCATAAGTGATGTTCATTGTCCTATATTGGCCTACCAAGTGATGCGCCAATATTCTATTTTTCTCGGCGTTTGTTATTCATACCGAATGATGTTCGTCACCCCGTATAGGCTTACTCAACGATGTGCCAATGTTTCAATTCCTCATAAACAACGGCTGTCACCTAATTTTGATTTATTAATGATGTGTCTCCATGTCGATCACACTGATTATACTTTCACGTCACTGAACAATGCGATTGTTTTCGATCACAGTCGTTATACTTCTATGTCACTGAACGACCTGATCATTTCCATGTCGTCACTTGTCCGAGTGATTTTATGTTAGATAGTGGTTAACCAAGCGATATACCCCTATCAACCCCCTTACCGAATAGTAGCCTACCATGCGATGTGCCTCTATTTCAACCATAGTCGTTATACTCCCATGTCACTGAACGACTTGATTACTCCCACATGGTCATTCCTCTAAATGACTTTGTTCATAATCATTGTTGTTATACTTTCATGTCACTGAACAACTTGATTGCTTTCTGATCACGATCGTTATACTTTTATGTCACTGAACGATTTGATCACTCCCACACGATTTTATTCCTGATGGTGGTCTACCAGGCGAGTTGCCCCTATCTTTTAATCCAACGCCTTGAACGGCTAAGGATAGAGGGGAGATTTTAGCATTAAGCCTAAAAGAAACTCCTCGAAAACTCACCATACTGAGGGGAAAAGTATGGCTAGTCCGACCAAACAAAATTGGTAAAGACATACCAAGTCCGTTGATAGCTGGGGGTTTGCTAAAAATTCCAAATTGCAGATATAAATGGCACAAGAAAACATTGGACAAACACAAAAGTCGAAATTTTATTCATAGCAAAATCAAAGATACATGAATTACAAGTGCTCGACGGCCCGATGGATTTCTGCAGCAAGTGTGACCATAGCTTCCCGGTGGGCAGCCTTAACCTCTTCCGTAGCTTGATTATGAAGATCGTTGTCAGAGAGTATCGGCATGTGGCTCACAGCAACACTTAGCTTATCCAATTCATCAGATTCAGCTTGCACTGTCGCCTGGTGTTCTGTCCATTGAGCCGTCAGGGTCTGATGCCTCTCGGTAGTAGCCATTAGTTCACTCTCTGCCTCCGCTAACTTGGCCTGGATATCAACAAGCGCAGCCTTGTAAGAGTCGACCAGGAGTTGTTGGTTGCGCTCGATGTCCGCAATCTTCTTGTTTTCATTAAATATAGTTGCGGTCATTTCCCCCAGCTGGTGAACCACCTGCTTCTTCTCAAGTATTCGACGCTGGAGCTCAAATTGGGAATCATCCCTTTGCCTTATAAGCTGCATGGCACGATTTTCAACCTTGGAACGAAGGGGCTGATCGCGCTGACTTTGCCATTTGCGGAAAAGGGCCTCTACCTGTGCCAGACGTGTGCGATAGGGCAATGTAGCCTTAGCATTGTTCGCGGTAAAAGTTGGGATGATTGTCATTGATTTGAATTTGCTTACAGCTTCTTTGGCCTACAACAAGATTCAAAGAGAAATGCCTTTTATTTTAAGGCTTACAATGAAAATCAAAAAAAAGATTACAACTTTTTATCCTTGTGAACAAACACGAGGATCTCAGTTATGTCGAGGTCCTCGCTTGCGTGGGTTCTTTGCCTGTGCCGGGGACTTATTGTGTCCGTGGACCACCGCGCAATCCCGATCCGGGTAGAGGCCCGGGTTCTGGAACTACAGATGTAAAGGGGCTCGTTTCACGAAGGAAGCGGCGCTGAGGGATCACACTCACGAAGGAGAGGATCACGAGCGGTGAGATCTACTAGGAGAAATCACAGCTATCCCCGAGATTAAGACGAAGCTTAATCTAGAGGGTATCAGAGTTCAATTCAATTCTGCTACCTTTGATTGAAGATCCGACGTTGATCGACTTGTGTCGCTGCTGTAACCGCGCCGATTACTCGTAGATCTCGCAAGAACTCTTCGAAATCCGAGCCTTTGAAAGATCCCAAAATCCAATGGAAGCCGGCTCCCAAAATCCCCGTCCGAAGTCCCTCTCGACGCTGACACCCCCTATTTATACAATGAAAAGGGGGTGCCCGCCACCTTGGTGGCTCGGCCACTGTCGAGCCACCCTACCAAGTTGGTCGAGGTGGCTCGACACCGGGTTGAAATACCTCTACCACTGTCGGTGGGGCACCTGCAAGTTGGCCGAGGTGGTTTGGCCAGTGGCCGAACCTCCTCCATCGGCGAAGCACCCTACAAGTTGGCCGAGGTGGCTCGACCAAAGTGGTCGAGCCACCTTGGCCACTTTGGCCGGTTTACGGCTGGGCCGTCTTTGCGGCCTTTCTGCTTTTGCGTCGTTTCTCCGTCGATTCTTCGTCGATTTTTGGTCTTAGGGCTTAGTTTTGCTCGGTAATGTCGCCGTCGTGTTGAGTCCGTGTCCGATCAACTTTCGAGCTCAAGCGGTTCGTTTGCATCGACGGACTGGCACGGTTGATTCCGCCTCGCCAACGCTCGAAGTTTAGTTAACTTCGCCTCATCGAGCTTCGTCGACGCGTCGTTTGATGCGGCTCGTATGCCTTGCCAACTCGCTTTACGCGTCACGAGTATTCACTCGCCAATGTTGGGTCGCAATATCGGACGGATCGTCGGTTGTCAACCCACCGTTACGAGTCTTGTTCGGGTACTAATAAGCAATTTTTTATGCCTACAAGCATTAGTCAAGCTCTGCATCACATCCAGGAGGGGTTCCAAAACAGCCTTGATCCCAGCAAAGTCCCCACCACGCTCCAACACTTGAGTAGGAGATTCTTTTAGGATGGTGAGGAAATTATTGCGAATCATAGATACCCCGTAGTCTTTTGACAAGTCAAAAGAAGAGGGGGTAGCAGTAGAAGGGCTTGACCCCAACGGACAAACCGATGCCGGGATTGGCGGAACTTCAATTGAGGGGGTGGTGACGACAGTCAAAGCAAGTGAAGTTTCAGGCACAATCGCGGCAGGGATCGCCGTATCATCATCTTGAGTCCTGGTCTCTGACTCAGAAACAACAGCAACCACCGGAGACTCTTCAGCATCATCCGGCATACTCTTGGCAACATCAGGAGGGCCTTCAGTAATGGGGCTCAAGTTGGCGGCAGATTCAATCAAGGTTTCTTTCCTTACCCGCTTGACTACACGCTTGGTCCGAGGAGGCCCTGGTCTTTTAGATCCTCGAGTTGTTGGCACCAAGGCTTTGCTTCCTCCAGGCTCTGGAGTGGGGGTGGTTTCTTGGGGCACAGCTCCAACAGACTGGCTGGGTGAGGTAGAGCTTTCAAGAGGATCTTGTGGAAGATGTTCCGATGGTTCGTCAAAAGGAACAAAATCTCTAGGTGCCTCTGATACAGGTTCAGCCCCGGAAGTTTCTTCAACGCCAGCAGAAGAAGGAATGTTGCTGCTGTACTCATTCAGGGCCTCATCTATTTCCGCCTGAGTTTCATGAGGGCTAGGTGGATGCGGTGTCTCCGCACCAACATCCTTCTCAGCATTTAAATACTCCTTCAGTCCCGGAATGCGGCTCCTCGTTGAAGTCTGGCCTTCCCTATAACGACGCCGGATCAATCGTAATCCCGACGAATTGATGTTAAAACCTGGGATCTCTGCGTTTGCCATGCAATGCCACTTGCAATAAGCGAACGTCGTCCGGGATTGAGGGTCTCGTTGCGGAAGAGAAAAACGAGCACCCGTGCCGCCAGCGACGGTCCAGTACCAAGCCCTGGCTCCCACAACTAAGCCGCAGCCGTCGGATTGTAATTGAGAATTGGGATTACCGACATACAGTTGATCATACCCGAATTGACGGGCAAAGCGGCAGGGTAGATAAGGTTCCAATATGCACACAGGACCGAAACGGTGGATAAAATACCCCGGCCGGATGCTCATGAGCCATAAGAAGCAGCCAAGTGACAAAGTGGTATAACCCTGAGCATTGGGTTCATCCACCAAAGCTTGTCCATAGCTGACTCCAGGAAAATGAGGGAGGCATCGGTTAAAAGAATAACTCTTATAGTCCCGGAGAGCGCGCCGCACTGAAGCCATGTAATATTTGCTCCAATCGATGTTTTTTAGCCTCTGGATGAAAGGAGTAATTTGTCCCTCTATATGTGCAGAGGGTGTACCCATGAGAGTAGGGCAGTGCATGACAAACCACGCCATAAGATAGGCGTATGGTAATTCCACCATTGGGTTCTCAACACCATGGCAGAAGGCGTGACAAAGACGCCGCAATCCCCAATGAATACGGGCAATCATGGCAGGAAGAAGTGCATATTGACGCCCGTGTGCTAAGCAAACAGCAGGGAAAATCACCTCAGATGCCAATAAATCAAAGCCGCTGGTGGGGACGACGATGTGTTTGAGCCACAACATGAGGTAGCCTGCTAGCACAGCCTTCGAAGAAATCGGCTCCCCGCTCTGATAAAGATAAGTGTCAAACGTCGTCCTGTAGGAAGCCATGCTCGTCGAGGAAGTCACATAAGAAAGCGGAAGGTTGTCGAGCACAAGCCGTGACAAAGTACAGCTTCAAGAGGACCTGTGGGCACCACAAGATTTCCTTATCATCTAGCCCTTCAAAGAGGTAGCGGCCCAAATGTTGTGACTAATGAGCTTCTCCCCTTCTTATCAAGACGTCCCTGCATACAAAGAAATATGGTAGTGGCACATCACTTCCCAATAAGTCTCCACTACTTGGGGTGATCTTTCTCCAAATCTGTCGACTCTTTATACCGGGATGTACTCCTCAGACGGATACCTTCCATGAGGTAGTCAAATCTCGCCATCTCATGCAAAGCAATCCCAGTTCGCCATATGGAGTGAAGAAAGTGCGGGTATCAGGATTATACAACTCCAAAACGCCAAGGAATTGCTGAGAATTGTTCCTCAGGCCCAATTGAGTTGCCCTGATCGGAGCCCTAAGGCCAAACCTCTCCAATTCGTCACGATTTTCTTTTAGAATGTATTCAGTGACGCGAGGCCACCATTGAGAAGAACCCCATCGAGACCAGCCAGGAGTCCGGAAATCTTTGGCAGGGAATTGCCCCTCCATCTCATGGAAAGTACGACCAAAAGTGTTGGCCGCGACAGCTGATTCGCCAACAGGAAGCTCCCTTTGGAAAAGCCCAGGTTGTAGACCAGTTACATGATGACCATGGCGGTCCACCTGTGCACCATCTCGGGAAAAGCGACCACACATTACTCCATCTTGAGTGGGAGTTAGATCCCAATTCATCCTTCTAGAAGCAGAAGCAGCTCTTAGTGAAGTAAGTGAACAGTCACGTTCCATTGCGGGCAAGAACATGTAGCGTGAGTTCACCACTCGGAGCCACCTATACGAACCCAAATCCAATAGATCTGGATCTTCAGCATCATCACCAAATAAGAAGATAGGCTTTACAATCTGGTCCCGGTTGACAGATTCCAGGGGGGCATCTGTAATCCAACGCCTAAGTGTGGGTGTCGAGGGTTCAGAGAGCAGTTTCAATTCTTCTTCATTTCGGTCCACAAATACAGGGATGTTCACCAGCGAGGATAGAAAGTCAGGTTCGCCTCCCTGAGTACCATTTGCTCCGAAAGCACCCCGTTGAGGGATGGGGGTAGAGGGATGCTCAACTACACAAAAGAAAAGAGAGAAAGAAGTTAGTCTCAGAGGTTTAAATCGCCACTTCAAAAGAACAAAGTCACTCTGATGACGAGCCTCGTCAAACAGATGAACTTCGTCATCAATGGGCGAACCTCGTCAAACAGACGAACTTCGTCATCAATGGGCGAACTTCGCCAAACAGACGAACTTCGTCATCAATGAGCGAACCTCGTCAGAAAGACGGATTTCGTCTACAATAAATGAACCTCGTCCAACAAGAAAACGAGACTCATTTTGCAAGAAGATGAGCCTCGCCAAACGAGACTAATCTTTCAAGAAAACGAGCCTCGCCAAACGAGACTCATCTTTCAAGGAAACGAGCCTCGCCAAACGAGCCTCGAACCTCGCCAAACGAGACTCATCCTTCAAGAAGACGAGCCTCGCTAAACAAGACTCATCATTCAAGGAAGCGAGCCTCGCCAAACGAGCCTCGTCTAAAGAATCAAACCTCGCCAAACAGACGAGTTTTAAAACAGAGACCCTATGGGGATCTGGAAGATCAAGAACCTCGACGAGGTTTATCAGTCAAATGAGGCAAGCCTCATCAAAACCGTGGCCTTGATTAGAAAGTTATAATCTTTGAGATCGATCTCGTCTCAGTGAAAATCATGTCATAAAATCAACTCTGGCGGATTTTAAAAGTCATGTCTTGGCGAGCAATGTCCTTAGGTCTTTACTGTGAAAATGGGCGGCGATTGGGAGAGCAGTCAGCAGACCTTTGCCTTTACCCGATGGCGGTTTTGGGGCCATTGCTTGGCGTTAAGGGAGATATCGGCGATTTAGATATTGGTGGCTTGAAGAAGATGGCGATGGGGGTTCTCTGTGGCCTCTCATTGTCATATATAAGGTCTCGAAGAACCCAAGCGGCGGCGAAATATCGGCCTAGATCTCTCCGTGATCCTCAATGCGAGATCTGGGGCCGAGATCTTTGGATGTGAAAAGTCACTTTCGAAAGGTGTCGAATTCCCAATTTGCCACGTGGATGCGGATTTAAAGAGAGATCAGCAGCGCCAAGGGTCGGTGAGTCGCGAGGTTCGTAGCCTTGCCCTCATATTTGAACTCGGCGAGGTTGGCGTGCGAGCCTCCATAGATGTGATAGAAAAATTCAAAGTATTCCAGACCCCACACAACCTGATTCAAGTCTGAAAACTTTGAAGGGGGTCTTGTAGACAGTCAAAAAATTCTCTAGGCGAGGGTCACGCGCACCCTAGTTGTTAAAGCTTCAAAACGAGACTTGCTCAAGAGGCGAGGCTCGACCTCAATACGAGGTTCGCATGTGGAGCGGAGTTCGATCTTAACACGAGGTTCGCACGAGAAACGAAGCTCAACAGTCATATGATGAGGTTAGCCACAGCGGTGGTGCCGAGGCTCACCTACAACGGTGGTCGTGGCTTCGCCCACAGCGGTGGTGCCGAGGCTGCGCCTACAGATGGTCGGCGGCTCGACTTTCATACGAGGTTCGCTATAGCGAAGCTCACCATCCAACCGAGGCTCGCTCACTGCAATGAATCTCAACTCTCAAGCGAGGTCCGTCCACAACATTGAAGCTAGGCACCCAAGCTTGGTTCGTTAATAGCATTAAAGCGGGGCACTCATCAGAGTTCACCCATAGTGGCGGCTTCGACTTCAGCGGTTAAACATAGCAATGAAGCTAAGCACTAGCGAGGTTAGCCCATGCGTGGCTTCGCCATCCAACCAAAATGCGTAAATGCATTCGACTGAAGTTCGCCCAAACAGCGAAGCTCGTCATATAACTGAAGGTCATCCAAGTAGCGGACCTCGTTATGCAATCAAGATTTGCCCAGGCAACGAAGTTCGACGAAGCTCGAAGCTCGTTATTCGACGAAGCTCGAAGCTTAACCTCGCAGCGAATCTAAAGGCCACGAAAGCCACAACAACCACGTGGGTTAAGTGGTGGGCATCAGTTATGCCCACGTCCATATCAGTTAACCCACGTTTCCACAATTCTTGCATGCCAGTTACGTGCTAAAAGCCTTATAAATGGCGGTGAGCAGCCATTAGAAGAGAGCTTTTGGAACTTTTGGAGATCAACACTTGCGCACGAGAAAGAGATCAAGCTCTTCATCAGCAATCTCAAGATCATCTGCAACTCTGTTCTGATCGTCAACGGGAAGCAATCTCAACGTGAGCATTGAGTGAAGCATCCTATCGCTACCGAAAACCCACCTTAAAAGAGAAGTCGAATCAACCTTCTCTTCCTCTGTAATCGAGAAAATTTGATTGTAAACCCATTCATTCAATCAATAAACTTTTTTCGACTCTACAGACCATCGATGGTTCCCTGAGCACCGTCGATCGGTGGCTATAAATCATCAATGGTTTGATTTTGAGTTTCTGGAAATATGCAATTAACCACTGTATATCATCGATGGGGTGGTGACCATCGATGGGTCACTATAGACCATCGATGTTTCGCAATCAACTTTCTAGAATTCTACGATATATTGTTCACTGTATACCATCGATGAGCCTTGACTATTGATGGTTCCCTGTAGATCATTGATGAGCCTTTGTATAACTCCATTAAAAACCTAGAACTAATTGTATAATCATCAATCACCCGTTATTTATTTATTTATTTAATTATTTATTTTTGGGCTGGGAAGATTGTAAAAAAAAATGCACAAAGATGGAAAATTGAGCTCAGCCAGTCCTAAAAGGACCAATTTAACTACTTCAGAGAGTAGACATTTCCTACCCCCGAACAGTAATTCATGAAACACAAACACTTCTCACATAGTGCATCAGTAGAAGGGAAAAGCCATCCAAACAAGTACATATTACATTAACAATTGTAAACTTAATCTTCATTTAAACGGAGAGTTTCAAATCACATTACGCAAGCATCGAAGTATCGGCACTTCAATCTGGGAAATACAGTAAAGTCTTCTACCATACAAAGAAATCTTGACAAGTTTAGTTTTCTCCCACTTCTTCAATCATCTGAACAAGATGTTGCATGTCAACCCACAATGTTCTATATTTATCTGCAAGAGCAAAATTTTCTTTGCTGATGGCTCTTAGTTGTTCTTGCAACACAGAACGTTCTTTCATTAGTGTTTCTTTCTCCACCATCCAATTTTCCTTCTCTTTCTTGAGCTTTTTTAAATATTCTCCTTCTTTATTTGAGTAAAGCAGGTCAATAACGGCTACCTTTGCTGCGCTTTGTTCAGCTTCTTTCTTTGTTGATTTTTTACTACCGACATATTTAGTGTTTCCGATAAATATCATTGCAGTAAAGGTCGGCATATGATCTGGCCCAACTCTCCTCACCTTATATTCTGGATATGGAAGTCTCTTTTTTCACAAAATTCTTGGATTTTGTTTTTAAATGAAACCTTGTGCGTTCTAGGAGTGCCCTCCATTTTTCTGGAAAAAAATGTTCGTAAGTTTTTCTTAAGTCCTTAAAACTACTTTAGTCTGCTACATATTACTTAAGGTTTTCAGGCCCTTTAATTATTTTTGCTGATAGTAGTCTCTCAGCTTCAATATTGATGTTAGATCTCAAATTAAAATGAGGACACGTAATGGGTTCCACACAATCAATTAGCTACTGTTAAGCTATAATTTAGAGCCAGGCAATAAAATTTTGCCGGAAACATGCACACAGATTTCTTAGACATTTAACATAAACTACATGAGGTTTTCTAATGGAGAACATCGAATCTACTAGTTGAAAAATCTTGAGTTTCATCTACTTTAGTTACACAGAAAAATCATTCTAAAATATTCTTTTCGATAAGTCCTCGTATATGCAGAGAGAAACTAAGCTTTTGGAACTTTGGAGATCAACACTTGCGCGAGAAAGAGATCAAGCTCTTCATCGGCAATCTCAAGATCATCCGCAACTCGTTACGATCGTCAGCGGGAAGCAATCTCAACGTGAGCATTGAGTGAAGCATCCTATCGCTACCGAAAACCCACCTTAAAGAGAAGTCGAATCAACCTTCTCTTCCTCATGTCGAGAAAATTTGATTGTAAACCCATTCATTCAATCAATAAACTTTTTCGACTCTGATTCATCGATGGTTCCACGAGCACCGTCGATCGGTGGCTATAAATCATCAATGGTTTGATTTTGAGTTTCGGAAATATGCAATTAACCACTGTATATCATCGATGGGGTGGTGACCATCGATGGTTCCACGAGCACCGTCGATCGGTGGCTATAAATCATCAATGGTTTGATTTTGAGTTTCGGAAATATGCAATTAACCATCGTATATCATCGATGGGGTGGTGACCATCGATGGTTCCACGAGCACCGTCGATCGGTGGCTATAAATCATCAATGGTTTGATTTTGAGTTTCGGAAATATGCAATTAACCATCGTATATCATCGATGGGGTGGTGACCATCGATGGGTCACTATAGACCATCGATGTTTCGCAATCAACTTTCTAGAATTCTACGATATATTGTTCCTTGTATACCATCGATGAGCCTTGACTATTGATGGTTCCTCGAGCACCGTCGATCGGTGGCTATAAATCATCAATGGTTTGATTTTGAGTTTACGGAAATATGCAATTAACCACTGTATATCATCGATGGGGTGGTGACCATCGATGGTTCCACGAGCACCGTCGATCGGTGGCTATAAATCATCAATGGTTTGATTTTGAGTTTCTGGAAATATGCAATTAACCACTGTATATCATCGATGGGGTGGTGACCATCGATGGGTCACTATAGACCATCGATGTTTCGCAATCAACTTTCTAGAATTCTACGATATATTGTTCACTGTATACCATCGATGAGCCTTGACTATTGATGGTTCCCTCAGATCATTGATGAGCCTTTGTATAACTCCATTAAAACCTAGAACTAATTGTATAATCATCAATCACCGTTATTTATTTATTTATTTATTTATTTATTTATTTATTTATTTATTTAATTATTTATTTTGGGCTGGGAAGATTGTAAAAAAATGCACAAAGATGGAAAATTGAGCTCAGCCAGTCCTAAAAGGACCAATTTAACTACTTCAGAGAGTAGACATTTCCTACCCCGAACAGTAATTCATGAAACACAAACACTTCTCACATAGTGCATCAGTAGAAGGAAAAGCCATCCAAACAAGTACATATTACATTAACAATTGTAAACTTAATCTTCATTTAAACGGAGAGTTTCAAATCACATTACGCAAGCATCGAAGTATCGGCACTTCAATCTGGGAAATACAGTAAAGTCTTCTACCATACAAAGAAATCTTGACAAGTTTAGTTTTCTCCCACTTCTTCAATCATCTGAACAAGATGTTGCATGTCAACCACAATGTTCTATATTTATCTGCAAGAGCAAAATTTTCTTTGCTGATGGCTCTTAGTTGTTCTTGCAACACAGAACGTTCTTTCATTAGTGTTTCTTTCTCCACCATCAATTTTCCTTCTCTTTCTTGAGCTTTTTTAAATATTCTCCTTCTTTATTTGAGTAAAGCAGGTCAATAACGGCTACCTTTGCTGCGCTTTGTTCAGCTTCTTTCTTTGTTGATTTTTACTACCGACATATTTAGTGTTTCCGATAAATATCATTGCAGTAAAGGTCGGCATATGATCTGGCCCAACTCTCCTCACCTTATATTCTGGATATGGAAGTCTCTTTTTTCACAAAATTCTTGGATTTTGTTTTTAAATGAAACCTTGTGCGTTCTAGGAGTGCCCTCCATTTTTCTGGAAAAAAAAATGTTCGTAAGTTTTTTCTTAAGTCCTTAAAACTACTTTAGTCTGCTACATATTACTTAAGGTTTTTCAGGCCCTTTAATTATTTTTGCTGATAGTAGTCTCTCAGCTTCAATATTGATGTTAGATCTCAAATTAAAATGAGGACACGTAATGGGTTCCACACAATCAATTAGCTACTGTTAAGCTATAATTTAGAGCCAGGCAATAAAATTTTTGCCGGAAACATGCACACAGATTTCTTAGACATTTAACATAAACTACATGACTGAAAAAGAAGAAACTAAGCTTTGTATAATATTCTTTTCGTTAAGTCCTCGTATATGCAGAGAGAAACTAAGCTTTGTAGGCAAAGTACAAGTATCATACTCTAACACGGACAAGAAGTTGCAGATATGGCAATTCTCTAAAACCTAGTCATGATGAACATGGTTATGTAGTAGTGTTTATATGAGTACTATAAAGTATAAATTTTGGCGTATTAATTATATATGAAAGCGGCTAAGTAGTAAAATGTTTCTAAAAGCAATGAACATTGTCAACTAGGAAATAACATATTTCATCTTATATATTTTGCAAGAGTTTAACATTTGTCGAAAAATGCATCATTCCCTGCAAAATCTCTTTTCTTATGAAACTTCAGTAGGAGGTTTTTTAGATTTTAACCCAAAGGACTCCTGAAAGTTTTTAGTTCTGCTTATCAATTGTTACCCGCAATGACCTGGAGCATTATATTCAGAGTGTTAGAAATATAAAAGTAAAATCCTCAACCCTCACCGCAACTTCGAAGTTTTGGTTTAGTGGAAGCCTGGAGAGTCATTTAACATGGAACCAGAATAACCTAGTTCAAATCCCACAAATCAGGAACTTAAAGGCAGATCTAAAAAATAGATATTGCTGAGTGCGGCATTTATGTTGGTGCTATAATTTCTTTTACTAGTTTATAATACTAAGACTTGGATGGTTTAAACTTGAAATTTTTGGTATTAAAGATGTGATTAAGTTTCCTTCGAGAGAGGAAATGGGGAGGTAGACCAGGATCTGTTACAATCTTATTAGCTTTCACAATTATAAAAACTGATCAATGACTATAAACTAGTTCAGATTATTACTCCATGGAAAATTTTCTTTCAACTGAGAACAGAAATGAGTGTCGAATTTGAGAGGATATGGAAGAAGAGCTGAAAACCTCAAATAGACAGAAAGGAGAATAATATGAGAGAAGCCACGATGCATTTGCAGTACTTTATTACAGAGAGATGGAAAAGATAACCATTTCACAGATAAAGGAGCACAGGTGAGGGCAAAATTGTGCAGAAACCTGGAAAAAAATAATTAAGGTTGATGCAAATGCCTAGCTTTAGCTTGAAGTTATAACAAAGACTTATTTGGGACAACTTAAATGGTTTGACAGCGTAAATAGATATGTTAAGCATTCTCTGGACTAATATCAAATTAAGAATATTTAAGTGACATATACAATCAATTGCTTTTTCACAAGAAGAAACTACTCTAAATAGCTCTTTATAGGTTAAATTTCACAAAACCCCTCTTTAGTTTGGCTGTTTTTGAGATAAACCCCCTTAACTATTTTAATAAGTACACTACCCCTCTTAACTTTCAGGATTTTTCATATACCTCCCCTGAACTTCTTCTATTCCGCTAGACTCCTTGAATATTTGTCACTTTAATTCCCGAAAGTAGCACCATGATGTCTAACGTGTCACGTGCCAACTACATGACCAAAAAAGAAGAAAATACCCCTCAATGCTAAAAAAATCACCATTTTTTCTTTTTTTATTATCTCTATTACTATTTTTAGGTCTGAGTGGTATTTTTACTTTGTCCATCATGTCCTTGGAACAGACAAGATAAATTTTGGAGAGTTAATTTAGGGACTTAAAATGAACAACCTTCAAGGGTTTTAGTAGACTAGAACAAGTTCACATGGTGTTATGTGAAAAACCTCAAAGTTAAAAGGGCTGTTTTCTACCTATTAAAATAGTTAAGGGCGTTTATCTCAAAAATGGCTGACTTGAGGGCCTTGTCAAATTTTCCTTTCTTTGTATTCCTTTAAAACTTCACCACCTCTTTCTCTTTGGGTACCACTAAAAATTGTAGTGTAACATCAAAAGGAAAGCCTGCACCAGTCTTCACCTTCAAGGTTCATGAATTATGTTCTCAAACCAAGCAATAATAACACATCATAGTTATTTGCAAAGTCTAATCAGATGAAATTAATTTGTATGCCACCTTAATTTAGAAGTACTAAAGGTAGCAAGCGATGAAATTGCAATCAATCAACTAAAACATATCTACCAAAGGAGATGTATTGAAAAACAAACAATAACAATTGTAATCTTCGCTATTATCCAGAAATAAGATTAGAGCATATGCTTTAGAACATAAGGCTCAAAAATTCAGAGCTGTGAGCTGCAGAGAGAGCACAATCGAATTAAACATGTACGTTATATTAATCTTTCAAAAGAAATTCTCTACTCTACTTCAACTTCAAATGCAAATGATAGGAACGCCTAACCAACTGTTGACCGCACACAAAGATAAGAAATGACTTGATCTAAAATGAAACTTCTGGTGTTAATGAATAAAAAACACTGCAGTTATAAACTCTATAAAGTTTTTTTCCTAAGTAAAAATTTCAATTACCATGTACAGATAGAGGGTTTCTCATTATAATTAATACTGATATAAGATAGTACCTTGGAAAGATCACTAGTTGTCGGGGATCAAACTCCAGGCCCTGAGTAGTGGACCTAGCAACTCTATGCAGATCTGCAAAACAAACTCCAGATGAAGCTGTAGGGGCGCCAATGGACTTCTGCAGATATAGCTTTCTCTACCTGACCTCTTCCATCCCCACTCTTTGAGTCTTCAATTTATAGCCGACCTGAAAATATTAGCTCAGAACCCCTTGAAAACTTTTGTAGAAGGTTTCAAATTGAAACTCACCATATCTTTTTATTTATTTGAGTGCATGAACATGAGATGCACACAAATGGGTACATCCAACAAAGAGGATGAAATCTCTACATACATCTCCCTGTACATCAATTCCTGTACTTGCCATTTTTGCCAGAATCTTTACGGATATTAAAAGATTTTATTAAGAAAATTTGGTCTAAAAAGTGCACCTAGCAAGGTTCGAGCCTGAGTTATTTGATATTTCCTTTTTATAATTCTCCAAGTTCGACGTACATATGTAATTCAAGTTCATAGCTGGGAGATGAAATGGTATCAGAAGCGTTCATGACCATTGTACTCAGATGCAACTTTGGCAGGTGTATATCCTCATTTTCTCCAAAAAATTTTAAATAATTGGAGCCTGGTTTCAGAAGGGAAGGTTGGAACACTGGAATCATTAACAACATCATATTTTATATCCATATGAGCTAATTTATTCATTGCATAACCAAAACTTTCAAGCCAAACAAATCTAACAATTCCCCAACAAGAATGTGATGCCCTGAGCATGTCATCGTCAGTTATATTTCAAAACAAAATGCTTTAGGAAAGGAATCTGTATTTTATAGAACATCTTCTTATGTTGTGAGTGTTTAAAATTAGAAGGTAGGTAAACTTGTAAACATATTTGGAGACGGCCCTGTTATGAGTGCTATTATTCCAAAGCAGGATGGTAGATACTATTTCGTCACGACTTATTAATAAAAACATTCTTCTCCACATAAGGGACATGTGGCATTATATATAATCTATTTGCCAGCTGAATATCAAAGCCATAAACAGTTAAAAGACTCTTAAGCAGGTCCTTAAGAAATCCCTAAACATAGAACCATATCCTGAAAATGAGGCTATTGCACAGTGCACCATCCAATTATGCTTTATTTTTAAGGTGTTACCGCAGAAAGACGGGAAAAGATTTTCTAAAATCAGACGTTTGATTGTAAATGTTGCAATTCAAACAGGAAATCATTTTCTTGAGTGCAAGGCAAGAACCAGAATAAATTTCCTCTCAGGTGTTTTTCAGTCTATTATTTGGCAACAGACAGGTCTAAAGGTATTATTTTGCAGTAAGGGTAATATGTCAAACAGGGGAAAGTAAAATTCAGGTTTGGGAACCATTTATCACCTTCATGCATATACTTTCCTACAAGTGTGGGTTAGTGCTTGCATGTTTACATGGCTTATGTATAGCCAAAGCGATAGCATCAGAGGGAAAAAATTATTAAGATAATGAACAGTATGACGTGTACTTGTGAATTGGTTATAACCATTGTTTTAAATATCCCCGACATGTCCCGATATATCCCCCGATATATCCTTTTACAGGGCTTGCCGCAACCGATATGGTCTCTAAATATCTATTTTGGGTGATATATCCCCGATATGGCCGATATATCAGCCGATATGTTGATCGATATATCCTTCTATATGGCTTGTCACAAAATAATATACCGCGTTTGGCAATTTTTGGGCGAGATATCATGATTTTCCCATTATATCAAATGATATTTTGACCTAAAAAAATCAGACGAAATGTTGCGATATTGATTTGTACTTTTATTTGGTTCACAAGGTTGATTAGTGAGCCTAAACATATATTGTTTACATTTTGTATGCTTCGATTTCATTAAGTATGCTGAGATTACATTTTAGTGCATTCTACTATATATGCAAATATTCATTATGGCATTCCGATGTTTACCGCATATCCCCGATATTTCCCCGATATCCGCAATCCGATATGAATTTTGGCCATCCGATATTTCTCCGATATCCGACATTTAAAACCTTGGTTATAACATGACAAAACATAAAAAAACAGAGCACGCCAATGCTAATTGGAGCCCTTATATACATCTGTCTAGTACGTCAAGTATCAGTAATGATGCCACTGTTTTTTGTTTATATTTCACTATATATAGCATGTTTTGACAGGAACTGTGGGAGTTGGAATCTGGCTATGAATGAGCATAAGATCAGACTAGATCAGATTTTGCCTTCAGTTATGCATCACAAGGTCCTTCTTGATGTAGATACATCTGTGATATGCCTTTAGTTAGTCAAAGATATAAACTTTAGGATACATTAAAAGGAGTAAATGATGCATAGATGTAAGATAAATATGTCCATGTCTATTATACATTATACATGTTAGGATACGCCAGGGTGTGTCAAGTATCTAATAAAGGTATACCTCCTTCTTCGAAGTACCAGGTTTACATAGTTTCTCTCGATATGATCCAAAAAATAGATGGTGATGTTGGAACATTCTTCACAAAGAACATGATTGCAGCTCTTGATTGCCAAGAAACCATCCATTAATTGAACATGGATCTAAGACTTATAGCTGCATCAGTATATCACAAAGTCAGATTCCATGTATAGGAACATTATGGAAATATGTTTTTGTTGTTCCATTATCTATACTATGCAAATGATTTCAACAACTAGCAATACGGTTTCATATCACTAACAAATTACATGTGAAAAGATGTGAATCCAAGTTGTGGTAGTAAATTGTTAATGGTTAGGCTCTCTTGATTTATTTGTCATCCCAAAATTCATAAGCTTAAATTTTAGGCAATTCAATTATCTAACATGATATCCTAGCACTAGGTTACAAGATCTCTTAGGTTCAAATTTCATTCATGGAAGCTTAGAAATATATTGATTTATGACATTATTAATTCTGGTTTTCCAAGCAAATCATGTTTATGTGAAGCCTTATCATGTGGGGAAAAGGCTATCTGAGTGGAGAAGCAGGCGTTCAAGAGAGTGGGTGCTAGGTGGTGCCGCCTAATCATTAAGTTGCAACTTTGCATATATATATATATATATATATATATATATATATATATATATATATATATATAGCAATGTTATTACTATATAAATAATATAAGATTGAAGCGATTTTCAATGGTAAATCGGAACATGCAAAGGTTGTATCCTAATAATTTTCCTTCAATATCCTAGGTTTAGTAGCCACTTTCTTTTCAAATTGGGTTGTATTAATTTTACCATGATTTATGGTTTTACACTTCATTTTGCATGTAAAGGACCCAATTTTCTCAAGGGAAATGAAGTAGAACAATTTAATCTTAAGATCCAATTCAGATTGTGATGTCCATTCTAACATGTGTTCTGCTGTTTCAAGATGTGTTGTAATCTAGGATGTGAATCTTAAGGCCATGACAACATTATGACAAGGCAATAATAGTTGAAAGCTTACTTTGGTTGTTAGGTGATTCAAATACTAAGCTACATAAAAGTAGTTAGTCCTTTCACTTATAAATTTTCCCTCTCTTTTTTCACTTCCTTCTTTGTTTTCTTTCTTTTTTTTTTTTTAATCCATTTCACATTCATCTTTCTATTTCTTTTTACCTTTTGTTTAGTCAGAGACTTAAAAGGAAGTGTCTCTACATGTGGGCATTGTTGATATTTGTCCCTCAAACCAACTGATTTCAGTCACTGATTCTAGTGTTCAAAATACTAAACTCTGAATTCTGATACCACTTGAAACATATTTTGCTGGCATAGGCTAACTAAGAAACTCCGAAAACAATACGAAGTAAAAAAGCTCCAGACGCCCTTTCGAAAATTTTCATATTAAATGCATGCATAAATACATAAATACTCAACCAAGCCCAATGTACACAAGGGTTCAAGCTTTAAATCACTAGCATTCACTATAAGAAAATGAAAAGCAGCATATAAACCGAAAAATGTTTACGGGAGATAAACAGTTCATTTACCTCATGTACAGACATTGCAATGACATCTTCTTCAAGCTGCAAGAAGACGACGTAACCAATCCCATTGAAGAAGTAGCACAAATACAAAATATTTAATCTATATTCCAAATAAACATTATCCAGACCACGTTCAAATCAATAAATTTTATACATCTCTTTGAGGCATTTCATCAAACGGGACATGCACAATCTTAATCAATTAAATTTCAGTGAACAAACACTAAAGACCAAATCAAAATCAACTGAGGCATTTGATCAAACAAGGAACATGAGAATATAATCAATTAACTGAAACTAAACTAAACTTTCTCAATTTCTCAGAGGCATTTGATCACATGAACAACATGCAATAATCAATTAAATTTCAGATGAACAACCAGTAAAGCCAATTCAAAATCAACTAACTTTTCTAAATATCTCTGAGGCATTGAATGAAACAGGCAAGATGCAACTATAATGAAGTAAATTTCAGATGAACCACTAGGGCAATTTAAAATCAACTAAATTTCTTAAATTTCTGTGAGGCTTTTTATCAAACTAGCAATATGCAACCTCCATTGAATCCCACACCTCTTTCTTTCCTTTCCTGTTTCTTATGGAACGCAGATAAAATCTACATATATAAGATGTTGCTTTGCAATAACAAGGTGAAGAAACAACGCTTTATTCATTGCCTGTATTCAATTTGGTAACAAAGGAAAATGCTTATATAACTAGTTTATCTTTGATGCTCTTTGTATGTAGTTCAACTTTAGCTCCTCATGTTTGATATCAGCAGATAATAAACAATGATGTTAGAACTTAGTTAACATTTAATCCATTTTTGTCGGAGCTAGTATATGCAAGACACTTGAAGAATCTATGTATTCAGAAGAGAACTTTTCAATGGGTTCAATTCAACAATATAATCTAACATTTGATATGTACTTGCATGAATTTAACCTATCAAGAAATATAATGAGAAACTATACCTCAATTGATAGTTGAAACCATCTCTAATGTGACTAAGAAATTATCAACTAGATTGATTACAATTCATTTAATTACTTATTGAAATTTAATTTATAAGATCATTTAAGAGAATTTAGTTTCTTTTATATCTGAATTTGATAATCTCTCTATTACTTTTACAGTATCCAAATATAAAAGAAACTAAGTTCTATTAAATTATCTATACATCAGATTTGAATGAATAATTATATGAATTATTATCAAATAGTTAGTCACATTATAAAACTATTTAGTATCCAATACTCGTTTGTACATGTAAACTCTAACATTGTATATTATTACAAATCTAATGATATGTTTGGATCAGCTTGTAGTTATAGTTCTTTCGGTCATTTGTATTTCATGAAAAACATTTCTTCAGAATAAATAATAGAAAATGATTGGTGTTCTCAACCATTTTATTCCACCAAAATGTTTCTCACTCAATCATCACTTAGATAATTATGAATCTTATAAAATTTTCTGATATTGTTTTATAATCATGAACATCATGGTACTTGAGTTTCTAATTTGAATGGAATATTTTACTTCCCAACAGACGACACGCTAGTTTACATCATAATAGTTAGACATTTTCTTTTTCTTTTTTATATCTAGCGAATCAGGGTTAAAGGGTTATTATTGTTTGGACAGTATTCGATATGAAATTTTCTGAACAAGATAGAGAAATATTATCGCATTTAATCTGAATATGTTTATAATTTACCTTCCTAAATTTTGGTTTTCTTTATATCTGAAATTATGTTAATTAAGATCGAAATTGGTAGGTTATGAATATTCATTGGATCTTATGGTAATAATATTTATAGCATCTCTTAAGTAGTGATTTGATTGTGATGTTACAGTTCAACGCTCTAGAAACACTCGGAAGCATTTAACATAGGAAAAGAAACTACGATTAGTATGTTAGTTCCACTCGATATTTATTGAACTTGTTCAGGTAAAGTTACAGTGTATTCAAAACTAACTTTTATTGCACAAACTTCTCATAAGTACAATACTTACTAAATTATCCTTTTCTGAAATAGGATCCATATCCGTCTTCGCACATGCACTATATGTTTCCATCTTTATCAAATACAATAATGATTTTCACGACCGTAAAATATCTCAATAAAATTTCACATTTAAGTCGCGAAAAGAAAATATGACAAGAAGAACAAGGATTTGATTCAATAGTCAAGAGTAGAAATGACTAATGAAAGATTCCTGGTTCAAATTCAAACTATTTCTTTATTTCAAAACAAAAAAGTTATGATCACGATTTTTTGCCAATCAAGCAACAAAGTGACAAGATTCATCTCACTTGTCTCAGGTTTCTCCAAAACCTTCAGTCTTCTCAGCATAATTTATCACTTCAACCTTCAGATTTTTGGTAAAGAAGTGCAGCCTTTTCCTAGCCTCTGAGTTGTTCCTGCAACTTTGTGTAAGTTTGAACCAGAGCTGTTAACTCATGATTCTCCTTCACCTCCTGTAAATTTTCACCTTGATTATTAAGAAAATGTATGTTGCTTCCTTGTTTGCAAATCATTAAAAGATTTTTACTTCTTTTTCCCAAATTAATTAAGTAAGTCCTAAAACTAGTTTTGTTTTCTATTACTTGAGATTATTCCAGGCCAATTATTCTTGTTGGTGTTTGTTTCTCGATTAAAATGAGGACATGACGTGGGTTTCTATCCAATTAGTTTGCTATTGTTAATTTAGAATTTAGGCACACCAGGCTGTTCTTTCATGGTGTGATTAGTCAGAATTTATTCAGGCAGCAACATTTTTTTCGATAAAAAGTTACATGCTAGACAAGTAACAAGTTTTTATGATAGAATATGGAATGAAATTTTTGAAAATCAAATCCATATAAATTATGTATAATCCATATATATTATGTATGCAAAGGAAAGTCAATGATAGTCTTATTGAAACTTAACCAGAACAAATCCAGAAAACTCCTAGTAGTGTGCACCTTAAATTAAAGTATTCAGCGTAGGAGGCAATGGGATTACAAATAATCAATTGAACATAGCCATAAAACAAGATGTATTAAAAAATGAACAATAAGAGCCATAAGGTTTACATTATCTGGACATATAGATAAAGCATCTTTAGAATATAAGCCTATATAGATTCAGAGCTAAAAGTTGCACAGAGAGCCAATTACAATTACAACATCTCTTAGTTAAATTCAAATGCAAACATCCAGAGTCCATAACCAACTGTTGACTGCAGCACATAGAGAAGAAATAACTCTATCTTACATGAAATCTCTAGTATTGCGGCAAAAAGATTATAACACACTGCAGCTATGAGTTATATAGTTTTCTTTTCCTACATAAACTTGGCAATTACCATGTATATATAAGAAAGAGAGTTTGCATTCCACTGATGAAAGATAAAAAGTACCTTGGATCAAACTCCAGGCCTCAGCTACCGGGCTGAGAAACTCTATTAAATACTATTAGAGCCATAATTTTCTCTATCTGGCATCTTTCTTCCTCACTCTTTGAGTCATATCCTCTCCAATGTATAGACAAATTGAAACTTTAGCACAGAGCCCCCTGAAACTTCCGGAAGATTCTTTAATTGAAACCATATTATTTATTTGTACCATATTGTTTGGACCTCCCCCAATCAGTTGAACGGTTCATGCGAACCGATTCCTAGTACATTTATGAACCGATTCCTCCGACAGCTTCATGTGATTCCTGGACCCCCTCGAATCTGTTTAACAGCCAGGAGTGATTCCTCGACCCCTTCACGAACTATCGAGCAGTTCATGCGAACCGACTACATTTTACGAACCGATTCCTCCGATACACGAATTGGTTCCCTAAAATTAGCGTACCGCTTACTAAGTATGAGGGGACCAAAATTAATTTATAAGTCTGTTTTCATGCACATGCGCTTGGATTTTTTTTATATGTTTGATAATATTATTGAAATTATTCTTTCAATAAGTGGAAGTTATCCAAAGTTAATAACTAATTCTAAATCACTATTTCTTTAACTGATATTGCTAAAAAGATTTTGTCTTGGCCTATTAGTAGCTCTTTAGTTGAGAGAAATTGGAGTACTTATTCCTACATACATAGTGTGAAAAGGAATAGGTTGAACAGTGGAAGGGCGGATAAGTTAGTATTCATCCATTCAAATATTCGTCTCATGTCACAATTTTGTGAGAATTATAAAGTTGGTCCATATAAAGGATGGGATATGGATCCCAATAATGATAACTTGGAGGGCTCTTCAAATAAGTTGGAGGAGCTTAGATGGAATTGTTTGGACTCGAAATTAGCAGAAGATGCACTTGATGTTAAGGGGAAGAAAGTTGCAAAATAGAAAAAATAAATTATTAAGAGGTTGTCTAATATTTAATATTTTAAGTTTTATGTATTCGAATCTATAAAAATAAAGTATTGAAGTATTTTATATGAAAAAATATTGAAATGCATAATTAGTTTTCTAGTTTTTAATTTTCTACTATACACTTTGAAAAATGATAAGCGTACCAAAAAAAATTACATCGTATCCTATATCAAACTTGCGTATTGAAGCAAGCTACCCCCTGTCGAATCCAAAATTTCAAAGTCTCGAATTGCATACCCGAATTCGTACGACAACCCGCTACGTATTGCGAACCATGTAACTATGCATTAAAGTATTCTATATGAAAAAGTATTGAAATACATAATTAGCATTTTAGTTTCTAATTTTCTACTACACTTCGGAAAATGGTAAGCGCGTCCAAAGAAATTTACAACATATCATGTAGCAAACTTGTATACTGAAGCAAGCTATCCCCACCCCCGACTCCAAATTTTCTAAGTGGCGAATTGTGTAATTGACAGACCACAAACCGCCACGCATCACTTGTGTAACTATTATTTCACTTATATGCCATGAACTAGTCATTTTCAATGATCTTAGAAAACGAAATATCTGAATAAGAAGAACCTGGATTTTGTAGAACATTTTCTTGTAATATTGGGAGGGTACACAATTAGAAGGCAGGTAATGTTGTAGAAATATTTGGAGAAATTTTCTGCCTACGTATGTTGGCATTGTTATGAAAGCTATACTTCAAAAGTTCAAATGCAGGATGCTCCATACTGTTAGTGTTTGGTTATAACATATTTAGATGAACTTTCTTCCCCATATAGTGGACAGGTAGCATTATATATACAATTTCTGACTGCTTGTAATTTACATAAGATACATAAAAGATTGTAATTTGCAACCTAATCTCAACTGAAACTGAGTGTTGGCTGAAAAGTTCTTGTACTCTATATTGTGAATCTTAAGATAATGACAACATTGTGTCAATTTAACTAAAATTCGCAGGTTACCTTTCTTATTCAGCATTTAAAAATAGCAAGTTAGTTACAAGTTGCCATTCCTTTCATTTATTCCTTGAAATTTTTCTCCCTTCATCATTTTCCTTCTCTTTTTCTTATTCTTTGTTTTCTTTACTTTCTTCATTCTCCTTTGCCTAAGATGTTTTGTTTTCTATTTCCCTTTTGTTTATTTAAAACCAATAAGGATGTGCCCTTCGAACCAACTGAATTCAGTAATTGGGCTTATAGTTCAAATAATACACTCTGACTCCTGTTGCCACTCGAAACATATTTTCTATATCAAAATTTTCTACAAGAATCAGCAGTACAAACTTTCAGATGCCCTTTAGAGAAATTTCATTAAATAACACATAAAAAATGAGCTGAGCCAAATGTGTAGAACTTATTAAGCTTTAAACCACTAGCATTCATTATACGAAAACGAAAAGCAGCATACAAAAATTTAAAATAAAATGAGACTGAAACAATTTGTTTACCTCGTGAGCGGACATTGCAACCAGGTTTTCTTCGAGATGCAAGAAACAATGTATTTCTTGCATTGAATTATTCCTTCCAAGTCCCATCAATGGATGAACTAAACCCTGTGAAGAATCAGAACAAATTCAAAAGCAATACGAAAAGAATTCAATTTTACAAATCTCTTTAAGTCAGTAGACAAAACAGGGAACACACAACATTAATCAATAAAACTTCACGTGATCAATGACAGGAGACAATTCAAAATCATTTAAGCTCCCTAAATTTCTTAAAGGCACTGCATCAAACAGGCAGCATCTAAACTTAATCAATCAAAGTTTGTATGAACAACACCACGGCCAAATCAAAATCATCTAGATTTCTTAACTTTCTCTGAGGCATTTGATCAAACAGGAAGCATGCCACTATTATCAATTAAATTTCAGATTAACAACCACCAGAGTCATCTTAACATCAACTAAAATTCCTCATTTTTCACTAAGGAACTGCATCTAACAGTAACATGCAACTCTAATAGATTAAATTTCAGATGAACAATCACTAGGGCCAACTCAAAATCAACTAAATTTCCCAATTTCTGAGGCATTTGATCAAACAGGTAACATGCAACTATAATCCAATTAAATTTCAGATGAACAACCAACAGGGCCATTTCAAAATCAACTAGAGCATTTGAATCAAATAGTTAATCTGCAATCTCCATTGAGACCCACCTCTCTTTCTTTTTCTTCCCCTTTTTCTCTTGGAATTCAGATAAACTCTCCATATAAGATTATCGCTTTGCTCTGGATGCACAAATGTTGAGGAATTCAAGGAGAAGAAGCAAAGGCAACGGTCACTCATCCATCGCTAACATTGAGTTAGATATTTCAAAGGAAAATGCTTAAATAACGCCTTTAGCTTTGATACACAGAGTTATTTGCACTTTTCACCTTTACCTCACGTCAAGTACTTGACTTTGATACCTGGCAGCGGTCTTTGGGATTTAATTGGCGTGGGTAGGGGAGTGCAGATTATATGGTTAACACCTCATACAAATAGGGTGATCTACCACATGGCGAGTGATTGAGGTGTTAGTTTAAAAATTTTAGCTATCATATCTATGATTAAAATCATGTCTATCTCTCTAAGTTTGGGGCGGGAACCAGCCCGGTCCATGGTCCGCATTGGGCCACGTGGGGTCTAATCCGTAAACTAACGGTTCAACCTGTGTTATTTTTCCCCAATTTTTTGAACTTTCTATCTATACTATAGTTGTATATTTATAAAATTACTAGTTGGGATGCGCGCAATGACCTAGTCTAATACTCTAATTGTTTATGTAGAGTTTATGTTTTATTATAATATAGCATATCTATCTTATCTATAAAAATTGGAATTTATATGGGAAATTTCACTAAATCCCTAAGAAGTTTGGGTGTTTGACACTAAACCCCAAGATATCATCGAAACTCTCACCGATATCCAACAGGTCTATCACATTATGTATTTTGAACATGTATGAGGCCCTTCAATTTCAAGCTACAAAAGAAATTAAGATGGACCGATTTACTTCCCTAAAACTCAAAAGTTACAAATACACACTTAAAATTTCAAGATTTACAAACATTACAAAATCAAGAATTACGAAAAAATTGAAAATTTTCAAAATTTAAGGGAGTTTTGTTTTTCTTTTTTTTTGTTTTTGTTTTTGTTTTTGCAATTTTCTAAGTTTGTAATGATACTTTTGCAAATTTCAAATTTCTAGAATTTCAGTGTATACTTTGTATATTTGATTTATTTTTATTACGTTTCTTGCAAATTTTATATTTTTGAGTGTGTTTTTATAATTATCAAACCATTATCTTTTATATAATGTTGTAAATTAAAATTTTTAAATTTTAAGGAGTTTTTGCAACTTTCTAAGTTTGTTTGGTACCTTTGCTTATTTAAAATTTATAGACTTTTAGTGTATACTTTGTATCTTTGATTTTTATGGTGTTTTTATAAATTTTAAAATTTTGAATGTATTTTTATAATTATCAAACCCTTATCTTTTATAATGATCTTTGTAATTTAAAAATATAAGGGTAGGATAACAACTTTTATCTCTTCACTAATTAATATAGATAATTAAATTTAAAGATAAAAACTAACTCCTAATTATCAATTCCTTATCTCCTAATTTAAAGATATTAGGATAGGATAACAACTTTTACTTCTTTACTAATTACCATATTGTTATAACCCTAAATCACTAAATATTAATCCTCATAGGAAGTCGACACATGTCAACTCCATGCCAAATCCAACTCGAGTTGAAATAACTCGGGACATTTGTGTCGACTCCACCGACAACAAAGTGGGTCGAGTGAAAAGGCAGACTGTCCCACTGTGATCTTCCCTCACAAGAACCCACCCCACCATCAGCCTACTCTCATGGCCGACTCGAAGTAAATGACAACTCGCATAAGCGAGTGAAAAGCGGTGATAGTCGGCCCTCAACCCCTCGTCATTAACTACCATGACGAAATCATCATTACTCTAGCCCCCATTGTCTTTATGACTCATTGGACCCAGTCAGCGTCGAGCATCTGCTATCATTCCTACATTAAATAACTAGGTGACTCATCTTCCTCAACAACCGACATGGCGGATGTTTGCCGACTCACCGTTCTAGCTGGACTCAGCCCATGTTACCTTCTTGCCCCTCAATCCCCCTATAAAAGGAGTGGCACTGCATGAGGTAAGGAGATCTGGCTTTTTTACGTAACTCATAACTACTAACTTTATATTTCCCCACTCAAGATCACATACTGACTTGATCGTTGGAGGAATAACCGAGAGCCCAACTCCATCCTCTTACGAAGTTTTTTTCGTGTAGGAAAGAAGAAGCCCCAACCATCATTCAAGGAGTTAGAGGACCATAAGCACTCATAATCCTCATATAAACCCCTGTTTGATAACTGACATCAACACATATATAATTAAATTTAAAGATAAAAACCAACTTCTAATTATGAATTTCTTATCTTTTATTAATTAAAAATTTTCACATGCAATGAAACACATACATATGATATATATTGAAATATTTTTTCCATAATTTCTCATTAAATTAATCATTTATATTAATTAGAATAGGATAACAATGTAATATGTAAAAGGATCAAGGGTATTTTTGTTGGATATGTTGTTTATGAAAAGGCAATATTTGGCCTTGTGAATAGTCCCACATTGCCTAGTGAGATGAATAGTAAGTGGTTTAAATTGATTCTCTTCCTATTATGGGTTTGAGTGCTTTGGGCCTCCATCTTGTTTGGCTTTGACTATCGCCAAAGCAAGCGCACGCCTGTTCCAACGCGTAGACGCCTTTTGTTTTCCATACCTTCTTTTTGCACATTTTACACATGGAAAATATGTAACGGTCCCGAAGTTTATTATGGAGATTTGTAACCACAATTTATTACGGAGATTTAGTAGCTCTTTCTCAACACTATATACACACCTTCACTCCATTCGAATGACACGAGAAAAAGAAAAGAAAAAACTCTTCTTCCTCTTCTCCCCTCTGGTTTTAAAAGTTATTCTGGTTTATAATTTTGTTATTATTTCGGGCAACCTTCTTCATCTGAGCAGAAGCTCTGGACTCTCACCCGAGTACAGAGGCCGGCCATCTTCCGGGGGCCTTTACCGCTAGGGGGAGAGGATCGACTGCGCCAGGGTGATAGGCGGGTCCTCTATCTTCTAGGGCAGTGATATCACGACTGCACCCGATCAGGCCTGGAATTCTAACCTTTTAATTTCAGATTTATGTTAATTATTTTTTAATTTTGATAGCAATCTAGAAGATAGATTTATATTATTGCTGTTAATTTAAGTATGAAATTAATTGATTTTAATTAATACATAATTTTCTGTTAGTTCTGTGTTAATTTCATTTTAAAAAATCTTTATTACTGTTTATTAAAACGGTACTGTTTATTAATTAAAATTAGTGTTCATTAATTACAACAGTTACTATCAGTTTTCGTAGTTACTGTTCATTAATTAAATCCGTTACTGTTTATTTAAAAATAATATTTTTCTGTTCATTTAAGAAAGTTACTGTTCATCCAAAAATATTCAATTACTTTAATTTTATAATTAACTGTTACTTTAACCTATTATTGTCTCGTTAGATAACTATAATTGTTAATTATAGTTACAAAACATTTCATTGAAATAGACAAAACTCTTTACCCAATCAGATTTCAATACATAGACTAGTAAACTTAAATCGGACTTATGGCAAACTCCGACCATTCCAAAAGTGTCAAACCTGAGAAGTTCACCGGTGTTAACTATAAACGGTGGGCTAATCAGATAAAATACTGGCTCACTACCTTAGGTCTCATATCTGCTATAGACACTCCTGAACCTTCATCTAGTGGATCTCAACCCTCCAACTCTCATGTTTATGGTCCTCAACCTGAATCTTATCCTTCCGCTTCTGGTTCTGGTGCTAGCTCCTTTTCTAGCTCTATGAAACCAGAAGAAATCAGCTATCGTTGTTACCATAGAATTCTTAGTGCACTTGCAAACAACCTTTATGACATATACTATGAGTTCAAAAGTGCTAAGGACCTATGGAATGCCCTTGAAGCAGAATATGGCTATGATGATGCCGGAATTCTGCGCTTCACTTCTTCATCCTTCAATAAGTTCACAATGGTCGATGACAAACCTGTTAATGAACAAATTCATGAATTTCAAGATTTTCTCCGTCACCTCCAATCAAAAGGAAACACTTTTATTGATGGCTATAAAGTTTCCTGTTTGATTGACAAACTCCCTCCTTCGTGGTCTAGATTTGCTGGAGATCTTCGACACAAACAAGGAGATCTAACCTTAACTGAAGCCCTTAAGGCTATTCGTGTTGAAGACCAGCATAGACAAAATTCCAAAACCAAGTCAGAAATGAAAGCCAAAGTGAACTTGGTAGAGGATAGGTCTAGGTCTAAGAATTTCAAACCCAAAGAGAAGAAATTCAAGAAAAACCAGCAATCATTCCACAAATCATCTTCCAAATCCAATCCTAGTACTTCTGGCCATAAGTCTGATGGAAAGTTCATGTTCTGTGTAGAACCAACCACCGCTCCAAACCGCTTTCATCGGAAGAAGGAGCTCACAAACCGCCCAAAAGGAAATGGATCAGTTAACATGATTGAAGAAAATCCAAATTCCTTCGAGTTAGCCTCTTCTTCCTTCCTTGTAAATTCCCTTACCTCGCTGATTGGTACTTGGATTCGGAGCTAACATTCATGTTTGTAATGATCGCTCTTGATTTTCAAATTACCAGAATCACGTGGAGGAAACATAAGCCTAGCAGATGACTCCACTAAACAAATAATAGGAAGTGGACGATAGAGCTCACCATGACTTCGGAAAGCTCTAAACCTACAAGCGCTCATCATGTTCTCTTCACGGAATCTCATTAGTGAATCTCTTCTTCTTAGAGCCGGATATAGGATTATAAAAGAATCCAATAAGTTCGTGATTACAAAGAGTAATGTATTCATAGGAAAGGTTTTATCTGTAATGGCTTGTTTAAACTCAATGTAACCAATTCTAGTTCTAATGAAATTCCTAAAATTCTTGAATCTTCTGTTGCACAAATTGTTGAGTCTTGTGATGTTTGGCATGGACGACTTGGACATGTAAATTTTCAAACCTTGCAGAGAATGATTAAATTAAATCTTATCCCCAAATCTTCTCATGATCCCTCATCTAAGTGTGAGATTTGTGTTCAAGGAAACACACTAAAAAATCCTTCAAGTCTATAACTAGAAACTCCGAACCCCTCAAATTAATTCATAGTGATGTGTGTGACTCGAACCGAAGTTCTCACCGAGGGGTAGGAGATATTTTGTGACATTTATAGACAACCACTCCGGATATTGTTACACTTATCTTCTCAAAACTAAAGATGAAGTCTTAGATAGATTTAAGGTGTATAAAGTCAATCGAGAACCAACTTAACAGAAGATCAAGATCCTAAGATCTAATCGTGGGGGGAGTATACCTCAAATGAAATGACCGAGTATTGCCAAGAACACGGTATTATTCATGAGGTAACTGCCCTATACCACACGCCTAACGGTACAACGAAAAGAACAATCCTTATGGACATGGTAAATCAGATGTTACTCGAATACCCGAAAATCTCTGAAGCTTCTTTTCCTATTTCATTCTCAACAGATTCCTCATAAACATTCTCGATATAACTCCTTATGAATATTGGAAGGGAGAACTCCTAATCTGAACTTCTTCCGTTTGGGGTTGCTTGGCTAAGGTAGCTATTCCCGAACCTAAGAAGAGGAAAATTGGTTCTAAACTGTTGATGCTACCTTCATTGGATATGCACGGATAGCAATGTTAATGATTTCTAGTCATTAACTCAAATCGATATATCCAACAACACTATCATTGAAGCAAGAGATGCGTCTACTTTGAAAATATCTTTCCTTTCAAAACAAAATCTCAAAAATCCTAATACATCTCTTCCTTCTAATCTTCCTTCTTCTAGTTCTTCTCAACCTCTAGATATTGAACCTCAAGGAGTAAAAGTGGTAGAATTGAAAGAACTTTGGAGAAGACTTCTTTACCTTTCTTGTAGAAGGTGATCCTAGTTCCTATAAAGGAGCAATGGATTCACCTGAATCTCCTTTTGGAAAGAAGCCATTGATAATGAGATTAAATCTATCATAGAAAATCATACTTGGATACTCACCGACTTACCTCCCGGTTGTAAACCGTGGTCGCAAGTGGATATTTAAGAAGAAACTTAGGCCGATGGTTCCATAGATAAATATAAAGCTAGATTAGTAGCTAAAGGCTATACTGGCAGAAGGGCATTGATTACTTTGATACATATTCTCCTGTCTCAATCTCAACTATTCGAGTACTCTTAGCCTTTGTCGCTATTCACAAGCTGATCATTCACCAAATGGATATCAAGACTGTTTTCCTGAATGGTGATTTAGATGAAGAAATCTATATGAACCAACTTGAAGGCTTTATTGCTAAGGGTCAGGAAAATAAAGTCTGCAAGCTTGTTAAATCTTTGTATGGTCTAAAACAAGCTCCTAAATAATGGCACCAGAAATTTGACAAAGTCATTGCACAATTTGGCTTCACTGAGAATGAACACGATAAATGTGTCTACTCCAAAGTGATAAACAATGACTATGTCATCCTCTGTCTCTATGTTGATGATATTCTTATCTTTAGAATAACTATTGATATAATTCTAAAGGTTAAGGAATATCTCTCCAAGAACTTTGATATGAAAGACTTAGATCTTGCCGACATGATACTTGGAATGAAAATCACCAGAGACACTAGAGGAATATCCTTGAGTCTTTCTCACAGCATTGAGAAAATGCTGACCAAATTCAACTTTCATAATTCTAAACCTGTCTCTACACCTTATGATTCTTCTATATCTTTGAAGAAGAATGAAGGTGATCCTATCTTCCAGTTGAAATATTCTCACTGATTGGTTCTCTCCTATACATATCCAACCGGACCGCACCGATATAGCTTATATTGTAGGGAAAGCTGCCGTATACTAGTAATCCTAGTATAGATCACGGTCTTCCCTAGAGAGAGTATTCAAATACATGAAAGGCACGATTGACTATAGTTTGACTTACACCGATACCCGATGCCATAGAAGGGTTTAGTGACGCCAATTGGGTCACATTGAAAGTGTAAAGTCTACATCCGATATGTATTCCTTTTGGTGGTGCAACAAGATCCCGGAAATCCCAAAACAAACAAGAATTGCTAGGAGTACCATGGAGTCCGAATTGATTGCACTTGATACCACTTGCTCGGGCGTAATGGTTAAAAGATTTACTCTGAACTTCCTTTAGTCTCTAAACCCTCTCCTCCAATTTCTATTCATTACGATTCTAGATCCACCATAGAGCTTCTAAAGCAAGTACATGTTAATAAAAACTTAAGGACATATTCAAATAAGATATAAATCATGCGGCCTGTTAGGCAAAGTTGTGATCTTGGACTTCAGAAGTCCGAGAAGAATCTTCGATCCTTTGACTAAGGGTCTATTCAGAGTGTGGTTCGATTCATCGAGGGAGATGGGGTTAAGCCCATAATTGAGGTCACTGATAGTGGGAACCCAATCTTTATTTGGAGACTTAGTCCCAATGTTGGTTCAATGTGGTAGTAACAAGCTGGACTAGTGACACTCATGGAGCATCGACCTAGATATGTTTATATATCATTATGTAGCATCCATACCCCTTCTCTATGGTGACGATGCTCTTATGATACGGTGGCTAGGTTGAGTTTTACTCTTAATAAGTCCAATGCATTATGGAGGGTATGATATCCAAGCAGTAGTACTCTTGGAGGACTTACCTACGTGAGAGGAACCGTGATGGCCGCGGTTGGGGAGGGTTAACCCTAGAAACTCTCATGAGTTGGTTATTGTGAGCATGGCCTTTAACGCTCAACCCGCTTTGCTCAATAGATGAAGACGTATTGTGTGTTTTCGTCAATACCGGTTCAAGGGGCCTAATTCAAGGCCTAGTCTATTATGTCCTCGGTGGCGATGAACTCACTAAGGAAAGGTTCAAAGCCAAAGCTACCTCCGAATTACACGAAGGTTGCCCAACCTATATTTTGTTTTCTTTTCTTTTATTATTTATTGATTTTGAGTTTTCGTGAATATTGCCTTTGGGGACTGTTGGATATGTTGTTTATGAAAAGGTAATATTTGACCTTGTGAATAGTCTCACATTACCTAGCGAGATGAATAGTAAGTGGTTTAAATTGATTCTCTTCATATTATGGGTTTGAGTGCTTTGGGCCTCCATCTTGTTTGGGCTTTGACTATCACACACGCTACAAGACGCCGCCTCGCTTCAAGACGCGACTTCATAACGCCAAGACCGCGACGCCACGCCTTTTGTTTTCCATACCTTCTTTTTGCACGCTTTACACATGGAAAACATGTAACGGTCACGAAGTTTATTATGGAGATTTGTAACTACCGCGAATTTGTTACGGAGATTTGTAACGGCTCTTTCTCAACACTATATATACACCTTCACTCCATTCGAATGACACGAGAAAAAGAAAAGAAAAAACTCTTCTTCCTCTTCTCCCCTCGGTTTTAAAAGTTATTCGGTTTATAATTTTGTTATTATTTCGCAACCTTCTTCATTCGAAAGCTCTCGGACTCTCACCCCAGTGAGGTCACCATCTTCCGAGCCTTTCTAGGAGAGGATCCCGCCAGGTGATATGTCCTCTATCTTCTAGGGCGTTGATATCAATGACTACACCGACGGACTGAATTCTAACCTTTTAATTTCAGATTTATGTTAATTATTTTTAATTTTGATAGCAATTTTGTTCCTGGAAAGTTTTTCCCAAACTCATATTTTTATAGGAGTATGATATGATTTATTGTGCTTTTTATTTTAAAATTTTTAGGTGTTTTTATAATTATCAAAACCTTATTTTTTTATCATGATTTTTGGAAATGAAAATAGTATGTATGCATGGAAAATCGTACTTAGGCCAACTTTTCAAGTGTGCACCTCCATTACTTTAATCCCAAGGCTTGAATTTCAAGTAATAGGAAAGTGATTACATGTGGGCAGTGGCTAAAGATATTCAACCCAGAATCACTAATAAGAACATCACTTTTTTTATCCATATAAGCCAAACTTGTTCATTCTATATATAACTGAAATTCAAGCCAAGTAAATCATCCAAATTTCCAAGCAGAAAGTCTTATACATAGTTGCATAATTCCCTGGATACCACCCCCAACCGTCGCACAATTCCTGCAAACTGATTCCCGGTACATTTGTGAACCAATTCCCTCCAATACATGATTGGCTCCCCCAAATTGGCATACCGCTTACAAGTATGCGGAATGCGAAGTCCCACTTTTAGTGCACATGCGCAAGACGCAATGCAATGTGCGCAATCGAGTGAAGAGAGGCACCTAGTAGAATATATGAGTTAATGACTTTACTGTAACGAAATACCTATGTTAATAAAACATGAAACAAAATCATCCTCCCAGCATAACTATGTGAAAAAAGAAGAAAAAAAAACTCCAAAAAGAAAAAAGAAATTCATTGGAAATGCAGAGGACAGTCTAAAGAAAATAAGAGAGAACAAACTCTATAAATAATAAGCATTTAAGTATTCTATATGAAAAAGTATTGAAATTTATAATTTGCTTTTTAGTTTCTAGTTTTCTACTACACTTCAAAAAATGGTAAGCACGTCCAAAGAAATTTACAACATATCATGTAGCAAACTTGTGAACCAATTCCCTCCAATACATGATTGGCTCCCTAAAATTGGCATACCGCTTACAAGTATACGGAATGCTAAGTCCCTCTTTTAGTGCACATGCGTAAGACGCAATGCAATGTGCGCAATCGAGTGAAGGGAGGCACATAGTAGAATATATGAGTCAATGACTTTACTGTAACGAAATACCTATGTTAATAGAACATGAAACAAAATCATCCTCTCAGAAAGAACAATGTGAAAGAAAAGAAGAACAAAAAAACAAACTCCAAAAAGAAAAAAGAAAAAGAAATTCATTGGAAATGCAGAGGTCAGTCTTAAAGAGAGAGAGAGAGAGAGAGAGAGAGAGAGAGAGAGAACAAACACTATAAATAATAAGCATTAAAGTATTCTATATGAAAAAGTATTGAAATGCATAATTAGCTTTTTAGTTTCTAATTTTCTACTACACTTCGGAAAATGGTAAGCGCGTCCAAAGAAATTTACAACATATCATGTAGCAAACTTGTATACAGAAGCAAGCTATCCCCACCCCCGACTCTAAGTGGCGAATTGTGTACCCGATTTCGTACCACAAACAGCTACGTACCGCGTACTGTGTAACTATTATTTCACTTATATGCCCTGAACTAGTCATTTTCAATGATCTTAGAAAACGAAATATCTGAATAAGAAGAACCTGGATTTTGTAGAACATTTTCTTGTAATATTGGGAGTGTACACAATTAGAAGGCATGTAATGTTGTAGAAATATTTGGAGAAATTTTCTGCCTACGTGGGTTGGCATGGTTATGAGAGCCATACTTCAAAAGTTCAAATGCAGGATACTCCATACTGTTGGTGTTTGGTTATAACATATTTAGATGAACTTTCTTCCTCCATACAGTTGACAGGTAGCATTATATATACAATTTCTAACTGCTTGTAATTTACATAAGATCCATAACAGATTGTAATTTGCAACCTAATCTCAACTGAAACTGAGTGTTGGCTGAAAAGTCCTTGTAATCTATATTGTGAATCGTATGCTAATGACAACATTGTGTCAATTTAACTAAAATTAGCAGGTTACCTTGCTTATTTAGCATTTAAAAATAGCAAATTAATTACAAGTTGCCATTCCTTTCATTTATTCCTTGAAATTTTTCTCCCTTCATCATTTTCCTTCTCTTTTTCTTATTCTTTGTTTTTTACTTTCTTCATTCTCCTTTGCCTAAGATGTTTTGTTTTCTATTTCCCTTTTGTTTATTTAGAAACCAAAAAGGATGTGCCCTTCGAACCAACTGAATTCAGTAATAGGGCTTATTGTTCAAATAATACACTCTGACTTCTGTTGCCACTCGAAACATATTTTCTATATCAAAATTTTCTACAAGAATCTGCAGTACAAACTTTCAGATGCCCTTTAGAGAATTTTCATTAAATAACACATAAATAATGAGCTGAGCAAAATGTGTAGAACTTCTTAAGCTTTAAACCACTAGCATTCATTATACGAAAACGAAAAGCAGCATACAAAAATTTAAAATAAAATGAGACTGAAACAATTCATTTACCTCTTGCACGGACATTGCAACCAGGTTTTCTTCGAGATGCAAGAAACAGTGTATTTCTTGCATTGAATTATTCCTTCCAAGTCCCATCAACGGATGAACCAAACCCTGTGAAGAATCAGAACAAATTCAAAATCACAATTCAAAACCAATACTAAAAGAATTCAATTTTACAAATCTCTTTAAGTCAGCAGATAAAACAGGGAACACACAACATTAATCAATAAAATTTCACGTGATCAATGACAGGAGACAATTCAAAATCATTTAAGCTCCCTAAATTTCTTAAAGGCACTGCATCAAACAGGCAGCATCTAACCTTAATCGATCAAAGTTTGTATGAACAACACCACGGCCAATTCAAAATCATCTAGATTTCCTAACTTTCTGTGGGGCATTTGATCAAACAGGAAGTATGCCACAATGATCAATTAAATTTCAGATGAACAACCATTAGAGTCATCTTAAAATCAACTAAAATTCCTCATTTTTCACTAAGGTACTGCATCAAACAGTAACATGCAACTCTAATAGATTAAATTTCAGATGAACAATCACTAGGGCCAACTCAAAATCAACTAAATTTCCCAATTTCTGAGGCATTTGATCAAACAGGTAACATGCAACTATAATCCAATTAAATTTCAGATGAACAACCAACAGGGCCATTTCAAAATCAACTAGAGCATTTGAATCAAATAAGTAATCTGCAATCTCCATTGAGTCCCACCTCTCTTTCTGTTTCTTCCCCTCTTTTTCTCTTGGAATTCAGATAAACTCTCCATATAAGATTATCGCTTTGCTCTGGATGCACAAATGTTGAGGAATTCAAGGAGAAGAAGCAAAGGCAACGGTCACTCATCCATCGCTAACATTGAGTTAGATATTTCAAAGGAAAATGCTTAAATAACGCCTTTAGCTTTGATACACAGGGTTATTTGCACTTTTCACCTTTGCCTCACGTCAAGTACTTGACTTTGATACCTGGCAGCGGTCTTTGGGATTTAATTGGCGTGGGTAGGGGAGTGCAGATTATATGGTTAACACCTCATACAAATAGGGTGATCTACCACATGCGGGTGATTGAGGTGTTAGTTTAAAAATTTTAGCTATCATATCTATGATTAAAATCATGTCTATCTCTCTGAGTTTGGGGCTGGACCCAGCCCGGTCCATGGTCCGCATTGGGCCACGTGGGGTCTAATCCGTAAACTAACGGTTCGACCTGTGTTATTTTTCCCCAATTTTTTGAACTTTCTATCTATACTATAGTTGTATATTTGTAAAATTACTAGTTGGGATGCACGTGCATTGGCCTAGTCTAATACTTTAATTGTTTATGTAGAGTTTATGTTTTATTATAATATAGCATATCTATCTTATCTATAAAAATTGGAATTTATATGGGAAATTTCACTAAATCCCTAAGAAGTTTGGGTGTTTGACACTAAACCCCAAGATATCATCGAAACTCTCACTGATATCCAACAGGTCTATCACATTATGTATTTTGAACATGTATGAGGCCCTTCAATTTCAAGCTACAAAAGAAATTAAGATGGACCGATTTACTTCCCTAAAACTCAAAAGTTACAAATACACACTTAAAATTTCAAGATTTACAAACATTACAAAATCAAGAATTACGAAAAAATTGAAAATTTTCAAAATTTAAGGGAGTTTTGTTTTTCTTTTTCTTTTTTTGTTTTTGTTTTTGTTTTTGCAATTTTCTAAGTTTGTAATGATACTTTTGCAAATTTCAAATTTCTAGAATTTCAGTGTATACTTTGTATATTTGATTTATTTTTATTACGTTTCTTGCAAATTTTATATTTTTGAGTGTGTTTTTATAATTATCAAACCATTATCTTTTATATAATGTTGTAAATTAAAATTTTTAAATTTTAAGGGAGTTTTTGCAACTTTCTAAGTTTGTTTGGTACCTTTGCTTATTTAAAATTTATAGACTTTTAGTGTATACTTTGTATCTTTGATTTTTATGGTGTTTTTATAAATTTTAAAATTTTTGAATGTATTTTTATAATTATCAAACCCTTATCTTTTATAATGATGTTGTAATTTAAAAATATAAGGGTAGGATAACAACTTTTATCTCTTCACTAATTAATATAGATAATTAAATTTAAAGATAAAACTAACTCCTAATTATCAATTCCTTATCTCCTAATTTAAAGATATTAGGATAGGATAACAACTTTTACTTCTTTACTAATTACCATATTGTTATAACCCCTAAATCACTAAATATTAATCCTCATAGGGAAGCTGACACATGTCAACTCCATGCCAAATCCAACTCCAGAGTTGAAATAACTCGGGACATTTGTGGCCGACTCCATCAGCCGACAACTCGCGTGGCCGAGTGAAAAGGCGGTACTTGTCGGCCAACCTACCAGATCTTCCCTACGCAACCCACTCGGCCGACCATCAGCCGCCTACTCTCATGGCCGACTCGAGCAGCCGACAACTCGCATAAGCGAGTGAAAAGGCGGTGATAGTCGGCCCTCAACCCCTCGTCATTAACTACCATGACGAAATCATCATTACTCTAGCCCCCATTGTCTTTATGACTCATTGGACCCAGTCAGCGTCGAGCATCTGCTATCATTCCTACATTAAATAACTAGGTGACTCATCTTCCTCAACAACCGACACATGGCATATGTTTGCCGACTCAGCTGTCTAGCTGGACTCAGCCCATGTTACCTTCTTGCCCCTCAATCCCCCTATAAAAGGAGTGGCACTGCATGAGGTAAGGAGATCTGGCTTTTTTACGTAACTCATAACTACTAACTTTATATTTCCCCACTCAAGATCACATACTGACTTGATCGTTGGAGGAATAACCGGAGAGCCCAACTCCATCCTCTTACGAGTTTTTTCATGTGCAGGGAAGAACAGCAAGCCCCAGAACCAGTCATCTGAAGGAGTTAGAGGACCATAAGCACTCATAATCCTCATATAAACCCCTTGTTTGATAACTGACATCAACACATATATAATTAAATTTAAAGATAAAAACCAACTTCTAATTATGAATTTCTTATCTTTTATTAATTGCAATTTTCTAAGTTTGTAATGATACTTTTGCAAATTTCAAATTTCTAGAATTTCAGTGTATACTTTGTATATTTGATTTATTTTTATTACGCTTTGCAAATTTTATATTTTTGAGTGTGTTTTTATAATTATCAAACCATTATCTTTTATATAATGTTGTAAATTAAAATTTTTTAAATTTTAAGGAGTTTTTGCAACTTTCTAAGTTTGTTTGGTACCTTTTGCGTATTTAAAATTTATAGACTTTTAGTGTATACTTTGTATCTTTGATTTTTATGGTGTTTTTATAAATTTTAAAATTTTTGAATGTATTTTATATAATTATCAAACCATTATCTTTTATATAATGTTGTAAATTAAAATTTTTTAAATTTTAAGGAGTTTTTGCAACTTTCTAAGTTTGTTTGGTACCTTTGCTTATTTAAAATTTATAGACTTTTAGTGTATACTTTGTATCTTTGATTTTTATGGTGTTTTTATAAATTTTAAAATTTTGAATGTATTTTTATAATTATCAAACCATTATCTTTTATCATAATGTTGTAAATTAAAATTTTTTAAATTTTAAGGAGTTTTTGCAACTTTCTAAGTTTGTTTGGTACCTTTGCTTATTTAAAATTTATAGACTTTTAGTGTATACTTTGTATCTTTGATTTTTATGGTGTTTTTATAAATTTTAAAATTTTTGAATGTATTTTATATAATTATCAAACCATTATCTTTTATCATAATGTTGTAAATTAAAATTTTTTAAATTTTAAGGGAGTTTTTGCAACTTTCTAAGTTTGTTTGGTACCTTTGCTTATTTAAAATTTATAGACTTTTAGTGTATACTTTGTATCTTTGATTTTTATGGTGTTTTTATAAATTTTAAAATTTTGAATGTATTTTTATAATTATCAAACCATTATCTTTTATCATAATGTTGTAAATTAAAAATTTTCTAAATTTTAAGGGAGTTTTTGCAACTTTCTAAGTTTGTTTGGTACCTTTTGCGTATTTAAAATTTATAGACTTTTAGTGTATACTTTGTATATTTGATTTATTTTTATTACGTTTCTTGCAAATTTTATATTTTTGAGTGTTTTTTATAATTATCAAACCATTATCTTTTATCATAATGTTGTAAATTAAAAATTTTCTAAATTTTAAGGGAGTTTTTGCAACTTTCTAAGTTTGTTTGGTACCTTTGCTTATTTAAAATTTATAGACTTTTAGTGTATACTTTGTATCTTTGATTTTTATGGTGTTTTTATAAATTTTAAAATTTTTGAATGTATTTTATATAATTATCAAACCATTATCTTTTATATAATGTTGTAAATTAAAATTTTTTAAATTTTAAGGAGTTTTTGCAACTTTCTAAGTTTGTTTGGTACCTTTGCTTATTTAAAATTTATAGACTTTTAGTGTATACTTTGTATATTTGATTTATTTTTATTACGTTTCTTGCAAATTTTATATTTTTGAGTGTTTTTTATAATTATCAAACCATTATCTTTTATATAATGTTGTAAATTAAAATTTTTTAAATTTTAAGGAGTTTTTGCAACTTTCTAAGTTTGTTTGGTACCTTTGCTTATTTAAAATTTATAGACTTTTAGTGTATACTTTGTATATTTGATTTATTTTTATTACGTTTCTTGCAAATTTTATATTTTTGAGTGTTTTTTATAATTATCAAACCATTATCTTTTATATAATGTTGTAAATTAAAATTTTTTAAATTTTAAGGAGTTTTTGCAACTTTCTAAGTTTGTTTGGTACCTTTGCTTATTTAAAATTTATAGACTTTTAGTGTATACTTTGTATCTTTGATTTTTATGGTGTTTTTATAAATTTTAAAATTTTTGAATGTATTTTTATAATTATCAAACCATTATCTTTTATCATAATGTTGTAAATTAAAAATTTTCTAAATTTTAAGGGAGTTTTTGCAACTTTCTAAGTTTGTTTGGTACCTTTGCTTATTTAAAATTTATAGACTTTTAGTGTATACTTTGTATCTTTGATTTTTATGGTGTTTTTATAAATTTTAAATTTTTGAATGTATTTTATATAATTATCAAACCATTATCTTTTATCATAATGTTGTAAATTAAAATTTTTTAAATTTTAAGGAGTTTTTGCAACTTTCTAAGTTTGTTTGGTACCTTTTGCGTATTTAAAATTTATAGACTTTTAGTGTATACTTTGTATCTTTGATTTTTATGGTGTTTTTATAAATTTTAAAATTTTGAATGTATTTTATATAATTATCAAACCATTATCTTTTATATAATGTTGTAAATTAAAATTTTTTAAATTTTAAGGAGTTTTTGCAACTTTCTAAGTTTGTTTGGTACCTTTGCTTATTTAAAATTTATAGACTTTTAGTGTATACTTTGTATATTTGATTTATTTTTATTACGTTTCTTGCAAATTTTATATTTTTGAGTGTTTTTTATAATTATCAAACCATTATCTTTTATATAATGTTGTAAATTAAAATTTTTTAAATTTTAAGGAGTTTTTGCAACTTTCTAAGTTTGTTTGGTACCTTTTGCGTATTTAAAATTTATAGACTTTTAGTGTATACTTTGTATATTTGATTTATTTTTATTACGTTTCTTGCAAATTTTATATTTTTGAGTGTTTTTTATAATTATCAAACCATTATCTTTTATATAATGTTGTAAATTAAAAATTTTCTAAATTTTAAGGGAGTTTTTGCAACTTTCTAAGTTTGTTTGGTACCTTTGCTTATTTAAAATTTATAGACTTTTAGTGTATACTTTGTATCTTTGATTTTTATGGTGTTTTTATAAATTTTAAATTTTTGAATGTATTTTTATAATTATCAAACCATTATCTTTTATCATAATGTTGTAAATTAAAAATTTTCTAAATTTTAAGGGAGTTTTTGCAACTTTCTAAGTTTGTTTGGTACCTTTGCTTATTTAAAATTTATAGACTTTTAGTGTATACTTTGTATATTTGATTTATTTTTATTACGTTTCTTGCAAATTTTATATTTTTGAGTGTTTTTTATAATTATCAAACCATTATCTTTTATATAATGTTGTAAATTAAAAATTTTCTAAATTTTAAGGGAGTTTTTGCAACTTTCTAAGTTTGTTTGGTACCTTTGCTTATTTAAAATTTATAGACTTTTAGTGTATACTTTGTATCTTTGATTTTTATGGTGTTTTTATAAATTTTAAAATTTTGAATGTATTTTATATAATTATCAAACCATTATCTTTTATATAATGTTGTAAATTAAAAATTTTCTAAATTTTAAGGGAGTTTTTGCAACTTTCTAAGTTTGTTTGGTACCTTTGCTTATTTAAAATTTATAGACTTTTAGTGTATACTTTGTATCTTTGATTTTTATGGTGTTTTTATAAATTTTAAAATTTTGAATGTATTTTTATAATTATCAAACCATTATCTTTTATCATAATGTTGTAAATTAAAAATTTTCTAAATTTTAAGGGAGTTTTTGCAACTTTCTAAGTTTGTTTGGTACCTTTTGCGTATTTAAAATTTATAGACTTTTAGTGTATACTTTGTATCTTTGATTTTTATGGTGTTTTTATAAATTTTAAAATTTTTGAATGTATTTTATATAATTATCAAACCATTATCTTTTATCATAATGTTGTAAATTAAAATTTTTTAAATTTTAAGGAGTTTTTGCAACTTTCTAAGTTTGTTTGGTACCTTTTGCGTATTTAAAATTTATAGACTTTTAGTGTATACTTTGTATCTTTGATTTTTATGGTGTTTTTATAAATTTTAAAATTTTGAATGTATTTTATATAATTATCAAACCATTATCTTTTATCATAATGTTGTAAATTAAAAATTTTCTAAATTTTAAGGGAGTTTTTGCAACTTTCTAAGTTTGTTTGGTACCTTTTGCGTATTTAAAATTTATAGACTTTTAGTGTATACTTTGTATCTTTGATTTTTATGGTGTTTTTATAAATTTTAAAATTTTTGAATGTATTTTATATAATTATCAAACCATTATCTTTTATCATAATGTTGTAAATTAAAATTTTTTAAATTTTAAGGGAGTTTTTGCAACTTTCTAAGTTTGTTTGGTACCTTTGCTTATTTAAAATTTATAGACTTTTAGTGTATACTTTGTATCTTTGATTTTTATGGTGTTTTTATAAATTTTAAATTTTTGAATGTATTTTTATAATTATCAAACCATTATCTTTTATCATAATGTTGTAAATTAAAATTTTTTAAATTTTAAGGAGTTTTTGCAACTTTCTAAGTTTGTTTGGTACCTTTGCTTATTTAAAATTTATAGACTTTTAGTGTATACTTTGTATCTTTGATTTTTATGGTGTTTTTATAAATTTTAAATTTTTGAATGTATTTTATATAATTATCAAACCATTATCTTTTATCATAATGTTGTAAATTAAAATTTTTTAAATTTTAAGGAGTTTTTGCAACTTTCTAAGTTTGTTTGGTACCTTTTGCGTATTTAAAATTTATAGACTTTTAGTGTATACTTTGTATCTTTGATTTTTATGGTGTTTTTATAAATTTTAAAATTTTTGAATGTATTTTATATAATTATCAAACCATTATCTTTTATATAATGTTGTAAATTAAAAATTTTCTAAATTTTAAGGGAGTTTTTGCAACTTTCTAAGTTTGTTTGGTACCTTTTGCGTATTTAAAATTTATAGACTTTTAGTGTATACTTTGTATCTTTGATTTTTATGGTGTTTTTATAAATTTTAAAATTTTGAATGTATTTTTATAATTATCAAACCATTATCTTTTATCATAATGTTGTAAATTAAAAATTTTCTAAATTTTAAGGGAGTTTTTGCAACTTTCTAAGTTTGTTTGGTACCTTTTGCGTATTTAAAATTTATAGACTTTTAGTGTATACTTTGTATCTTTGATTTTTATGGTGTTTTTATAAATTTTAAAATTTTGAATGTATTTTTATAATTATCAAACCATTATCTTTTATATAATGTTGTAAATTAAAAATTTTCTAAATTTTAAGGGAGTTTTTGCAACTTTCTAAGTTTGTTTGGTACCTTTTGCGTATTTAAAATTTATAGACTTTTAGTGTATACTTTGTATCTTTGATTTTTATGGTGTTTTTATAAATTTTAAAATTTTTGAATGTATTTTATATAATTATCAAACCATTATCTTTTATCATAATGTTGTAAATTAAAATTTTTTAAATTTTAAGGAGTTTTTGCAACTTTCTAAGTTTGTTTGGTACCTTTTGCGTATTTAAAATTTATAGACTTTTAGTGTATACTTTGTATCTTTGATTTTTATGGTGTTTTTATAAATTTTAAAATTTTGAATGTATTTTATATAATTATCAAACCATTATCTTTTATATAATGTTGTAAATTAAAAATTTTCTAAATTTTAAGGGAGTTTTTGCAACTTTCTAAGTTTGTTTGGTACCTTTTGCGTATTTAAAATTTATAGACTTTTAGTGTATACTTTGTATCTTTGATTTTTATGGTGTTTTTATAAATTTTAAAATTTTTGAATGTATTTTTATAATTATCAAACCATTATCTTTTATATAATGTTGTAAATTAAAAATTTTCTAAATTTTAAGGGAGTTTTTGCAACTTTCTAAGTTTGTTTGGTACCTTTTGCGTATTTAAAATTTATAGACTTTTAGTGTATACTTTGTATATTTGATTTATTTTTATTACGTTTCTTGCAAATTTTATATTTTTGAGTGTGTTTTTATAATTATCAAACCATTATCTTTTATATAATGTTGTAAATTAAAATTTTTTAAATTTTAAGGAGTTTTTGCAACTTTCTAAGTTTGTTTGGTACCTTTGCTTATTTAAAATTTATAGACTTTTAGTGTATACTTTGTATCTTTGATTTTTATGGTGTTTTTATAAATTTTAAAATTTTTGAATGTATTTTTATAATTATCAAACCATTATCTTTTATCATAATGTTGTAAATTAAAATTTTTTAAATTTTAAGGAGTTTTTGCAACTTTCTAAGTTTGTTTGGTACCTTTGCTTATTTAAAATTTATAGACTTTTAGTGTATACTTTGTATATTTGATTTATTTTTATTACGTTTCTTGCAAATTTTATATTTTTGAGTGTTTTTTATAATTATCAAACCATTATCTTTTATCATAATGTTGTAAATTAAAAATTTTCTAAATTTTAAGGGAGTTTTTGCAACTTTCTAAGTTTGTTTGGTACCTTTGCTTATTTAAAATTTATAGACTTTTAGTGTATACTTTGTATCTTTGATTTTTATGGTGTTTTTATAAATTTTAAATTTTTGAATGTATTTTATATAATTATCAAACCATTATCTTTTATATAATGTTGTAAATTAAAATTTTTTAAATTTTAAGGAGTTTTTGCAACTTTCTAAGTTTGTTTGGTACCTTTGCTTATTTAAAATTTATAGACTTTTAGTGTATACTTTGTATCTTTGATTTTTATGGTGTTTTTATAAATTTTAAAATTTTGAATGTATTTTATATAATTATCAAACCATTATCTTTTATATAATGTTGTAAATTAAAAATTTTCTAAATTTTAAGGGAGTTTTTGCAACTTTCTAAGTTTGTTTGGTACCTTTTGCGTATTTAAAATTTATAGACTTTTAGTGTATACTTTGTATATTTGATTTATTTTTATTACGTTTCTTGCAAATTTTATATTTTTGAGTGTGTTTTTATAATTATCAAACCATTATCTTTTATCATAATGTTGTAAATTAAAAATTTTCTAAATTTTAAGGGAGTTTTTGCAACTTTCTAAGTTTGTTTGGTACCTTTGCTTATTTAAAATTTATAGACTTTTAGTGTATACTTTGTATCTTTGATTTTTATGGTGTTTTTATAAATTTTAAAATTTTTGAATGTATTTTTATAATTATCAAACCATTATCTTTTATATAATGTTGTAAATTAAAAATTTTCTAAATTTTAAGGGAGTTTTTGCAACTTTCTAAGTTTGTTTGGTACCTTTGCTTATTTAAAATTTATAGACTTTTAGTGTATACTTTGTATATTTGATTTATTTTTATTACGTTTCTTGCAAATTTTATATTTTTGAGTGTTTTTTATAATTATCAAACCATTATCTTTTATATAATGTTGTAAATTAAAATTTTTTAAATTTTAAGGAGTTTTTGCAACTTTCTAAGTTTGTTTGGTACCTTTGCTTATTTAAAATTTATAGACTTTTAGTGTATACTTTGTATCTTTGATTTTTATGGTGTTTTTATAAATTTTAAAATTTTGAATGTATTTTATATAATTATCAAACCATTATCTTTTATCATAATGTTGTAAATTAAAATTTTTTAAATTTTAAGGAGTTTTTGCAACTTTCTAAGTTTGTTTGGTACCTTTTGCGTATTTAAAATTTATAGACTTTTAGTGTATACTTTGTATCTTTGATTTTTATGGTGTTTTTATAAATTTTAAAATTTTTGAATGTATTTTTATAATTATCAAACCATTATCTTTTATATAATGTTGTAAATTAAAATTTTTTAAATTTTAAGGAGTTTTTGCAACTTTCTAAGTTTGTTTGGTACCTTTGCTTATTTAAAATTTATAGACTTTTAGTGTATACTTTGTATCTTTGATTTTTATGGTGTTTTTATAAATTTTAAATTTTTGAATGTATTTTTATAATTATCAAACCCTTATCTTTTATAATGATCTTTGTAATTTAAAAATATAAGGGTAGGATAACAACTTTTATCTCTTCACTAATTAATATAGATAATTAAATTTAAAGATAAAACTAACTCCTAATTATCAATTCCTTATCTCTAATTTAAAGATATTAGGATAGGATAACAACTTTTATCTCTTCACTAATTAATATAGATAATTAAATTTAAAGATAAAACCAACTTCTAATTATGAATTTCTTATCTTTTATTAATTAAAATTTTCACATGCAATGAAACACATACATATGATATATATTGAAATATTTTTTCCATAATTTCTCATTAAATTAATCATTTATATTAATTAGAATAGGATAACAATGTAATATGTAAAAGGATCAAGGGTATTTTTGTTGGATATGTTGTTTATAAAAGGCAATATTTGGCCTTGTGAATAGTCCCACATTGCCTAGTGAGATGAATAGTAAGTGGTTTAAATTGATTCTCTTCCTATTATGGGTTTGAGTGCTTTGGGCCTCCATCTTGTTTGGGCTTTGACTATCACCTTGGCAGCGCCCATGGCCAGCCGCTACCTCGCGCGCCGCCTTTTATTTTCCATACCTTCTTTTTGCACATTTTACACATGGAAAACATGTGTAACGGTCACGGTTTATTATGGAGATTTGTAACTACCGCGAATTTGTTACGGAGATTTGTAACGGCTCTTTCTCAACACTATATACACACCTTCACTCCATTCGGAATGACACGAGAAAAAGAAAAGAAAAAACTCTTCTTTCTCTTCTCCCCTCGGCTTTAAAAGTTATTACGGTTTATAATTTTGTTATTATTTCGGACAACCTTCTTCATCGGCGAAGCTCGGACTCTCACCCGTCTGAGAGGCCGACCATCTTCAGGGGCCTTTACCGCTAGGGGAGAGGATCGACTAGCTAGGGTGATAGGCGAGTCCTCTATCTTCTAGGGCGTTGATATCACGACTACACCCGTCGGACACGGAATTCTAACCTTTTAATTTCAGATTTATGTTAATTATTTTTAATTTTGATAGCAATCTAGAAGATAGATTTATATTATTGCTGTTAATTTAAGTATGAAATTAATTGATTTTAATTAATACATAATTTTCTGTTAGTTCTGTGTTAATTTCATTTTAAAAAATCTTAATTACTGTTTATTAAAACGGTACTGTTTATTAATTAAAATTACTGTTCATTAATTACAACAGTTACTATCAGTTTTCGTAGTTACTGTTCATTAATTAAATCCGTTACCGTTTATTTAAAAATAATATTTCCCTGTTCATTTAAGAAAGTTACTGTTCATCCAAAAATATTCATTTACTTTAATTTTATAATTAACTGTTACTTTAACCTATTATTGTCTCTGTTAGATAACTATAATTGTTAATTATAGTTACAAAACATTTCATTGAAATAGACAAAACTCTTTACCCAATCGATTTCAATACATAGACTAGTAAACTTAAATGGACTTATGGCAAACTCGGACCATTCCAAAAGTGTCAAACTGAGAAGTTCACGGTGTTAACTATAAGCGGTGGGCTAATCGGATAAAATCTTGGCTCACTACCTTAGGTCTCATATCGCTATAGACACTCCTGAACCTTCATCTAGTGGATCTCAACCTCCAACTCTCTTGTTTATGGTCCTCAACCTGAATCTTATCCTTCCGCTTCTGGTTCTGGTGCTAGCTCCTTTTCTAGCTCTATGAAACCAGAAGAAATCAGCTATCATTGTTACCATAGAATTCTTAGTGCACTTGCAGACAACCTTTATGACATATACTATGAGTTCAAAAGTGCTAAGGACCTATGGAATGCCCTTGAAGCAGAATATGGCTATGATGATGCTCTAATTTCAGCTTCACTTCTTCATCCTTCAATAAGTTCACAATGGTCGATGACAAACCTGTTAATGAACAAATTCATGAATTTCAAGATTTCCTCCGTCACCTCCAATCAAAAGGAAACACTTTTATTGATGACTATAAAGTTTCTGTTTGATTGACAAACTCCTCCTTCGTGGTCTAGATTTCTTTGGAGATCTTGACACAAACAAGGAGATCTAACCTTAACTGAAGCCCTTAAGGCTATTCGTGTTGAAGACCAGCATAGACAAAATTCCAAAACCAAGTCAGAAATGAAAGCCAAAGTGAACTTGGTAGAGGATAGGTCTAGGTCTAAGAATTTCAAACCCAAAGGGAAGAAATTCAAGAAAAACCAGCAATCATTCCACAAATTATCTTCCAAATCCAATCCTAGTACTTCCGGCCATAAGTCTGATGGAAAGTTCTGCTATGTCTGTGGTAGAACCAACCACCTGGCTCCAAACTGCTTTCATCGGAAGAAGGAGCACATCAAACCGCCCAAAAGGAAATGGATCGCTTAACATGATTGAAGAAAATCCAAATTCCTTGGGTTAGCCTCTTCTTCCTTCCTTGTAAATTCCCTTACCTCGCGGTGATTGGTACTTGGATTCTGGAGCTAACATTCATGTTTGTAATGATCGCTCTTGATTTTCAAATTACCAGGAATCACGTGGAGGAAACATAAGCCTAGCAGATGACTCCACTAAACAAATAATAGGAAGTGGACGTATAGAGCTCACCATGACTTCTGGGAAAGCTCTAAACCTACAAGGCGTTCATCATGCTCCCTCTCTTCGACGGAATCTCATTAGTGAATCTCTTCTTCTTAGAGCCGGATATAGGATTATAAAAGAATCCAATAAGTTCGTGATTACAAAGAGTAATGTATTCATAGGGAAAGGTTTTATCTGTAATGGCTTGTTTAAACTCAATGTAACCAATTCTAGTTCTAATGAAATTCCTAAAATTCTTGAATCTTCTGTTGCACAAATTGTTGAGTCTTGTGATGTTTGGCATGGACGACTTGGACATGTAAATTTTCAAACCTTGAGAGAATGATTAAATTAAATCTTATCCCCAAATCTTCTCATGATCCCTCATCTAAGTGTGAGATTTGTGTTCAAGGAAACACACTAAAAATCCTTCAAGTCTATAACTAGAAACTCAGAACCCTAGAATTAATTCATAGTGATGTGTGTGACTCGAACCGAGTTCTCACCGAGGGGTAGGAGATATTTTGTGACATTTATAGACAACCACTCGGATATTGTTACACTTATCTTCTTAAAACTAAAGATGAAGTCTTAGATAGATTTAAGGTGTATAAAGTGAATCGAGAACCAACTTAACAGAAGATCAAGATCCTAAGATCTAATCATGGGGAGTATACCTCAAATGAAATGGTGAGTATTGCCAAGAACACGGTATTATTCATGAGGTAACTGCTCCTATACACCAGATCCTAGCAGGGTAGTGAGCGAAAGAACGAATCCTTATGGACATGGTAAACTGTATGTTACTTAGTTCAGGAATACCTGAAAATCTCTGGGGTGAAGCTCTTCTTTCTGCCTATTTCATTCTCAACAGGATTCCTCATAAACATTCTGATATAACTCCTTATGAATATTGGAAGGGGAGAACTCCTAATCTGAACTTCTTCCGGGTTTGGGGTTGCTTGGCTAAGGTAGCTATTCCCGAACCTAAGAAGAGGAAAATTGGTTCTAAAACTGTTGATGCTACCTTCATTGGATATGCACTGGATAGCAATGTTAACAGATTTCTAGTCATTAACTCTGAAATCAGTGATATATCCAACAACACTATCATTGAAGCAAGAGATGCAGTCTACTTTGAAAATATCTTTCCTTTCAAAAACAAAATCTCAAAAAATCCTAATACATCTCTTCCTTCTAATCTTCCTTCTTCTAGTTATTCTCAACCTCTAGATATTGAACCTCGAAGGAGTAAAAGTGGTAGAATTGAAAAGAACTTTGGAGAAGACTTCTTTACCTTTCTTGTAGAAGGTGATCCTAGTTCCTATAAAGGAGCAATGGATTCACCTGAATCTCCTTTGGAAAGAAGCCATTGATAATGAGATTAAATCTATCATAGAAAATCATACTTGGATACTCAGACTTACCTCAGGGTTGTAAACTGTTGGTACGCAAGTGGATATTTAAGAAGAAACTTAGAGTGATGGTTCCATAGATAAATATAAAGCTAGATTAGTAGCTAAAGGCTATACTCGTGAAGGGCATTGATTACTTTGATACATATTCTCCTGTTGCCGAATCTCAACTATTCGAGTACTCTTAGCCTTTCTTTGCTATTCACAAGTGATCATTCACCAAATGGATATCAAGACTGTTTTCTGAATGGTGATTTAGATGAAGAAATCTATATGAACCAACTTGAAGGCTTTATTGCTAAGGGTCGAAAATAAAGTCTGCAAGCTTGTTAAATCTTTGTATGGTCTAAAACAAGCTCCTAAATAATGGCACCAGAAATTTGACAAAGTCATTGATCAATTTGGCTTCACTGAGAATGAACACGATAAATGTGTCTACTCCAAAGTGATAAACAATAACTATGTCATCCTCTGTCTCTATGTTGATGATATTCTTATCTTTAGAACAACTATTGATATAATTCTAAAGGTTAAGGAATATCTCTCCAAGAACTTTGATATGAAAGACTTAGGTCTTGCCGACATGATACTTGGAATGAAAATCACCGAGACACTAGAGGAATATCCTTGAGTCTTTCTCACAACATTGAGAAAATCTTGACCAAATTCAACTTTCATAATTCTAAACTGTCTCTACACCTTATGATTCTTCTATATCTTTGAAGAAGAATGAAGGTGATCCTATCTCAGTTGAAATATTCTCGGTGATTGGTTCTCTCCTATACATATCCAACCGGACCGGACCGATATAGTTTATCTTGTAGGAAGCTGAGCGGTATACTAGTAATCCTAGTATAGATCACGGTCTTCCCTAGAGAGTATTCAAATACATGAAAGGCACAGTTGACTATAGTTTGACTTACACCTGGATACCCGATGCCATAGAAGGGTTTAGTGGCCGATTGGGTCCGCAGTTGAACGATGTAAAGTCTACATCTGGATATGTATTCCTTTTTGGTGGTGCAACAGTATCCTGGAAATCCTGCAAACAAACAGTAATTGCTAGGAGTACCATGGAGTCTGAATTGATTGCACTTGATACCACTTGCTCAGAAGCAGAATGGTTAAAAGATCTACTCTCTGAACTTCCTTTAGTCTCTAAACCCTCTCCTCCAATTTCTATTCATTCTGATTCTAGATCCACCATAGAGCTTCTAAAGCAAGTACATGTTAATAAAAAACTTAACAGACATATTCAAATAAGATATAAATCTGTGCAACGCCTGTTAGACAAAGTTGTGATCTTGGACTTCGTAAAGTCCGAGAAGAATCTTCGATCCTTTGACTAAGGGTCTATTCAGAGTGTGGTTCGGATTCATCGAGGAGATGGGATTAAGCCCATAATTGAGGTCATCGATAGTGGGAACCCAACCTTTATTTGGAGACTTAGTCCCAATGTTGGTTCAATGTGGTAGTAACAAAATTTGGACTAGTGACACTCGTGTGGAGCATCGACCTAGATATGTTTATATATCATTATGTAGCATCCGCTACGACCCTTCTCTATGGTGACGATGCTCTTATGATACTGGTGGCTAGGTTGAGTTTTACTCTTAATAAGTCCAATCGTTTATTGCGGAGGGTATGATATCCAACTGTAGTACTCTTGGAGGACTTACCTACGTGAGAGGAACCGTGATGGCCGCGGTTGGGGAGGGTGAACCCTAGAAACTCTCATGAGTTGGTTATTGTGAGCATGGCCTTTAGCGCTCAACCCGCTTTGCTCAATAGATGAAGATGTGTTGTGTGTGTTTTCGTCAATACCTGGTTCAAGGGGCCTAATTCAAGGCCTAGTCTATTATGTCCCTCAGGTGGCGATGAACTCACTAAGGAAAGGTTCAAAGCCGAAAGCTACCTCTCCGAATTCCGCGATCTGAAGGTTGCCCAACCTATATTTTGTTTTCTTTTTCTTTTCTTTTATTATTTATTGATTTTGAGTTTTCATGAATATTGCCTTTTGGGGACTGTTGGATATGTTGTTTATGAAAAGGTAATATTTGCCTTGTGAATAGTCTCACATTACCTAGTGAGATGAATAGTAAGTGGTTTAAATTGATTCTCTTCCTATTATGGGTTTGAGTGCTTTGGGCCTCCATCTTGTTTGGGCTTTGACTATCACCTGCGCAGCGCCGCGTCTCGCCTCGCCCATGCCTTACTTGGCAGCATCCGCGCCCAAGACGTCTTTGTTTTCCATACCTTCTTTTTGCACATTTTACACATGGAAAACATGTGTAACGGTCACGAAGTTTATTATGGAGATTTGTAATGGCTGCGAATTTATTACGGAGATTTGTAACGGCTCTTTCTCAACACTATATACACACCTTCACTCCATTCGGGAATGACACGAGAAAAAAGAAAAGAAAAAAAACTCTTCTTTCTCTTCTCCCCTCTGGTTTTAAAAGTTATTCTGGTTTATAATTTTGTTATTATTTCGGGCAACCTTCTTCATCTGAGCAGAAGCTCTGGACTCTCACCCGAGTACAGAGGCCGGCCATCTTCCGGGGGCCTTTACCGCTAGGGGAGAGGATCGACTACGCTAGGGTGATAGGCGGGTCCTCTATCTTCTAGGGCAGTGATATCACGACTACACCCGATCAGACCTGGAATTCTAACCTTTTAATTTCAGATTTATGTTAATTATTTTTTAATTTTGATAGCAATCTAGAAGATAGATTTATATTATTGCTGTTAATTTAAGTATGAAATTAATTGATTTTAATTAATACATAATTTTCTGTTAGTTCTGTGTTAATTTCATTTTAAAAAATCTTAATTACTGTTTATTAAAACGGTACTGTTTATTAATTAAAATTACTGTTCATTAATTACAACAGTTACTATCAGTTTTCGTAGTTACTGTTCATTAATTAAATCCGTTACCGTTTATTTAAAAATAATATTTCCCTGTTCATTTAAGAAAGTTACTGTTCATCCAAAAATATTCATTTACTTTAATTTTATAATTAACTGTTACTTTAACCTATTATTGTCTCGTTAGATAACTATAATTGTTAATTATAGTTACAAAACATTTCATTGAAATAGACAAAACTCTTTACCCAATCAGATTTCAATACATAGACTAGTAAACTTAAATCGGACTTATGGCAAACTCGGACCATTCCAAAAGTGTCAAACCTGAGAAGTTCACCGGTGTTAACTATAAACGGTGGGCTAATCGAGATAAAATCTTGCTCACTACCTTAGGTCTCATATCGCTATAGACACTCACGAACCTTCATCTAGTGGATCTCAACCTCCAACTCTCTTGTTTATGGTCCTCAACCCGAATCTTATCCTTCCGCTTCTGGTTCTGGTGCTAGCTCCTTTTCTAGCTCTATGAAACCAGAAGAAATCAGCTATCATTGTTACCATAGAATTCTTAGTGCACTTGCAGACAACCTTTATGACATATACTATGAGTTCAAAAGTGCTAAGGACCTATGGAATGCCCTTGAAGCGAGAATATGGCTATGATGATGCGAATTACTGCGCTTCACTTCTTCATCCTTCAATAAGTTCACAATGGTCGATGACAAACCTGTTAATGAACAAATTCATGAATTTCAAGATTTCCTCCGTCACCTCCAATCAAAAGGAAACACTTTTATTGATGACTATAAAGTTTCCTGTTTGATTGACAAACTCCCTCCTTCGTGGTCTAGATTTGCTGGAGATCTTCGACACAAACAAGGAGATCTAACCTTAACTGAAGCCCTTAAGGCTATTCGTGTTGAAGACCAGCATAGACAAAATTCCAAAACCAAGTCAGAAATGAAAGCCAAAGTGAACTTGGTAGAGGATAGGTCTAGGTCTAAGAATTTCAACCCCAAAGGGAAGAAATTCAAGAAAAACCAGCAATCATTCCACAAATTATCTTCCAAATCCAATCCTAGTACTTCCGGCCATAAGTCTGATGGAAAGTTCTGCTATGTCTGTGGTAGAACCAACCACCTGGCTCCAAACTGCTTTCATCGGAAGAAGGAGCACATCAAACACCTGAAAAGGAAATGGATCGATTAACATGATTGAAGAAAATCCAAATTCCTTCGGGTTAGCCTCTTCTTCCTTCCTTGTAAATTCCCTTACCTCGCGGTGATTGGTACTTGGATTACGGAGCTAACATTCATGTTTGTAATGATCGCTCTTGATTTTCAAATTACCAGAATCACGTGGAGGAAACATAAGCCTAGCGGATGACTCCACTAAACAAATAATAGGAAGTGGGCGTATAGAGCTCACCATGACTTGGGAAAGCTCTAAACCTACAAGCGTTCATCATGCTCCCTCTCTTCGACGGAATCTCATTAGTGAATCTCTTCTTCTTAGAGCGGATATAGGATTATAAAAGAATCCAATAAGTTCGTGATTACAAAGAGTAATGTATTCATAGGGAAAGGTTTTATCTGTAATGGCCTGTTTAAACTCAATGTAACCAATTCTAATTCTAATGAAATTCCTGAAATTCTTGAATCTTCTGTTGCACAAATTGTTGAGTCTTGTGATGTTTGGCATGGACGACTTGGACATGTAAATTTTCAAACCTTGCAGAGAATGATTAAATTAAATCTTATCCCCAAATCTTCTCATGATCCCTCATCTAAGTGTGAGATTTGTGTTCAAGGGAAACACACTAAAAAATCCTTCAAGTCTATAACTAGAAACTCCGAACCCCTAGAATTAATTCATAGTGATGTGTGTGACTCGAACCGAGTTCTCACCCGAGGGGGTAGGAGATATTTTGTGACATTTATAGACAACCACTCCAGATATTGTTACACTTATCTTCTTAAAACTAAAGATGAAGTCTTAGATAGATTTAAGGTGTATAAAGCTGAATCTGAGAACCAACTTAACAGGAAGATCAAGATCCTAAGATCTAATCATGGGGGGAGTATACCTCAAATGAAATGACTGAGTATTGCCAAGAACACGGTATTATCCATGAGGTAGCGCTCCCTACACCCACACCTCTAGGGGTAGGTGAGCGAAGAAACGAGAATCCTTATGGACATGGTAAACTGTATGTTACTTAGTTCAGGAATACCTGAAAATCTCTGGGGTGAAGCTCTTCTTTCTGCCTATTTCATTCTCAACAGGATTCCTCATAAACATTCTGATATAACTCCTTATGAATATTGGAAGGGGAGAACTCCTAATCTGAACTTCTTAGGGTTTGGGGTTGCTTGGCTAAGGTAGCTATTCGAACCTAAGAAGAGGAAAATTGGTTCTAAAGCTGTTGATGCTACCTTCATTGGATATGCCTTTGGATAGCAATGTTAGCATTTCTAGTCATTAACTCAAATCGATATATCCAACAACACTATCATTGAAGCAAGAGATGCAGTCTACTTTGAAAATATCTTTCCTTTCAAAACAAAATCTCAAAAATCCTAATACATCTCTTCCTTCTAATCTTCCTTCTTCTAGTTATTCTCAACCTCTAGATATTGAACCTCGAAGGAGTAAAAGAGGTAGAATTGAAAAGAACTTTGGAGAAGACTTCTTTACCTTTCTTGTAGAAGGTGATCCTAGTTCCTATAAAGGAGCAATGGATTCACACGAATCTCCTTTGGAAAGAAGCCATTGATAATGAGATTAAATCTATCATAGAAAATCATACTTGGATACTCACCGACTTACCTCAGGGTTGTAAACTGTTGGTACGCAAGTGGATATTTAAGAAGAAACTTAGAGTGATGGTTCCATAGATAAATATAAAGCTAGATTAGTAGCTAAAGGCTATACTCGTGAAGGGCATTGATTACTTTGATACATATTCTCTGTTGCCGAATCTCAACTATTCGAGTACTCTTAGCCTTTCTTTGCTATTCACAAGTGATCATTCACCAAATGGATATCAAGACTGTTTTCTGAATGGTGATTTAGATGAAGAAATCTATATGAACCAACTTGAAGGCTTTATTGCTAAGGGTCGAAAATAAAGTCGCAAGCTTGTTAAATCTTTGTATGGTCTAAAACAAGCTCCTAAATAATGGCACCAGAAATTTGACAAAGTCATTGATCAATTTGGCTTTTATAATGATGTCAGTAATTTAAAAATATAAGGGTAGGATAACAACTTTTACTTCTTTACTAATTACCATATTGTTATAACCCCTAAATCACTAAATATTAATCCTCATAGGAAGTCGACACATGTCAACTCCATGCCAAATCCAACTTCAGAGTTGAAATAACTCGGGACATTTGTGGTCGACTCCATCACCGACAACTCGCATAAAGTGAAAAGGCGGTGATAGTCGGCCCTCAACCCCTCGTCATTAACTACCATGACGAAATCATCATTACTCTAGCCCCCATTGCCTTTATGACTCATTGGACCCAGACAGCGTCGAGCATCTCCTGTCATTCCTACATTAAATAACTAGGTGACTCATCTTCCTCAACAACCCACACATGGCATATGTTTACCGACTCAGCTGTCTAGCCGGACTCACCATGTTACCTTCTTGCCCCTCAATCCCCTATAAAAGGAGTGGCACCGCATGAGGTAAGGGATCCGCTTTTACGTAACTCATAACTACTAACTTTATATTTCCCCACTCAAGATCACATACCGACTTGATCGTTGGAGGAATAACCTGAGAGCCCAACTCCATCCTCTTACGAAGTTTTTCATGTGCAGGAAGAACAAAGAAGCCCGAACTACCATCCAAGGAGTTAGAGGACCATAAGCACTCATAATCCTCATATAAACCCATTGTTTGATAACCGACATCAACACATATATAATTAAATTTAAAGATAAAACTAACTCCTAATTATCAATTCCTTATCTCCTAATTTAAAGATATTAGGATAGGATAACAACTTTTATCTCTTCACTAATTAATATAGATAATTAAATTTAAAGATAAAACTAACTCCTAATTATCAATTCCTTATCTCCTAATTTAAAGATATTAGGATAGGATAACAACTTTTATCTCTTCACTAATTAATATAGATAATTAAATTTAAAGATAAAACCAACTTCTAATTATGAATTTCTTATCTTTTATTAATTAAAAATTTTCTAAATTTTAAGGGAGTTTTTGCAACTTTCTAAGTTTGTAATGATACTTTTGCAAATTTCAAATTTCTAGAATTTCAGTGTATACTTTGTATATTTGATTTATTTTTATTACGTTTCTTGCAAATTTTATATTTTTGAGTGTGTTTTTATAATTATCAAACCATTATCTTTTATCATAATGTTGTAAATTAAAAATTTTCTAAATTTTAAGGGAGTTTTTGCAACTTTCTAAGTTTGTTTGGTACCTTTTGCTTATTTAAAATTTATAGACTTTTAGTGTATACTTTGTATCTTTGATTTTTATGGTGTTTTTATAAATTTTAAATTTTGAATGTATTTTATATAATTATCAAACCCTTATCTTTTATAATGATGTCAGTAATTTAAAAATATAAGGGTAGGATAACAACTTTTATCTCTTCACTAATTAATATAGATAATTAAATTTAAAGATAAAACCAACTTCTAATTATGAATTTCTTATCTTTTATTAATTAAAAATTTTCTAAATTTTAAGGGAGTTTTTGCAACTTTCTAAGTTTGTTTGGTACCTTTTGCTTATTTAAAATTTATAGACTTTTAGTGTATACTTTGTATCTTTGATTTTTATGGTGTTTTTATAAATTTTAAATTTTGAATGTATTTTATATAATTATCAAACCCTTATCTTTTATAATGATGTCAGTAATTTAAAAATATAAGGGTAGGATAACAACTTTTATCTCTTCACTAATTAATATATATAATTAAATTTAAAGACAAAACCAACTTCTAATTATGAATTTCTTATCTTTTATTAATTAAAAATTTTCACATGCAATGAAACACATACATATGATATATATTGAAATATTTTTTCCATAATTTCTCATTAAATTAATCATTTATATTAATTAGAATAGGATAACAATGTAATATGTAAAAGGATCAAGGGTATTTTTGTTGGATATGTTGTTTATGAAAAGGCAATATTTGGCCTTGTGAATAGTCCCACATTGCCTAGTGAGATGAATAGTAAGTGGTTTAAATTGATTCTCTTCCTATTATGGGTTTGAGTGCTTTGGGCCTCCATCTTGTTTGGGCTTTGACTATCACAAGACGCCAGCTGCATCACTTCCTCACAAGACGCGCAAGACGCCTTTGTTTTCCATACCTTCTTTTTGCACATTTTACACATGGAAAACATGTGTAACGGTCACGAAGTTTATTATGGAGATTTGTAACGGCTGCGAATTTATTACGGAGATTTGTAACGGCTCTTTCTCAACACTATATACACACCTTCACTCCATTCGAATGACACGAGAAAAAGAAAAGAAAAAACTCTTCTTTCTCTTCTCCTCCGGCTTTAAAAGTTATTCGGTTTATAATTTTGTTATTATTTCGACAACCTTCTTCATCGGCGAAGCTCGGACTCTCACCCGAGTACGAGGCCGCCATCTTCCGGGCCTTTACCGCTAGGGGAGAGGATCGACAGCTAGGGTGATAGGCGAGTCCTCTATCTTCTAGGCGTTGATATCACGACTACACCCGTCGGACACGGAATTCTAACCTTTTAATTTCAGATTTATGTTAATTATTTTTAATTTTGATAGCAATCTAGAAGATAGATTTATATTATTGCTGTTAATTTAAGTATGAAATTAATTGATTTTAATTAATACATAATTTTCTGTTAGTTCTGTGTTAATTTCATTTTAAAAATCTTTATTACTGTTTATTAAAACGGTACTGTTTATTAATTAAAATTAGTGTTCATTAATTACAACAGTTACTATCAGTTTTCGTAGTTACTGTTCATTAATTAAATCCGTTACTGTTTATTTAAAAATAATATTTTTCTGTTCATTTAAGAAAGTTACTGTTCATCCAAAAATATTCAATTACTTTAATTTTATAATTAACTGTTACTTTAACCTATTATTGTCTCTGTTAGATAACTATAATTGTTAATTATAGTTACAAAACATTTCATTGAAATAGACAAAACTCTTTACCCAATCGATTTCAATACATAGACTAGTAAACTTAAATCGGACTTATGGCAAACTCCGACCATTCCAAAAGTGTCAAACCCGAGAAGTTCACGGTGTTAACTATAAACGGTGGGCTAATCGGATAAAATCTTGCTCACTACCTTAGGTCTCATATCCGCTATAGACACTCCTGAACCTTCATCTAGTGGATCTCAACCTCCAACTCTCTTGTTTATGGTCCTCAACCCGAATCTTATCCTTCCGCTTCGGTTTCGGTGCTAGCTCCTTTTCTAGCTCTATGAAACCGTAAGAAATCACTATCATTGTTACCATAGAATTCTTAGTGCACTTGCAAACAACCTTTATGACATATACTATGAGTTCAAAAGTGCTAAGGACCTATGGAATGCCCTTGAAGCGAATATGGCTATGATGATGCTCTAATTTCAGCTTCACTTCTTCATCCTTCAATAAGTTCACAATGGTCGATGACAAACCCGTTAATGAACAAATTCATGAATTTCAAGATTTTCTCCGTCACCTCCAATCAAAAGGAAACACTTTTATTGATGGCTATAAAGTTTCCTGTTTGATTGACAAACTCCTCCTTCGTGGTCTAGATTTGCTGGAGATCTTCGACACAAACAAGGAGATCTAACCTTAATCAAGCCCTTAAGGCTATTCGTGTTGAAGACCAAAGATAGACAAAATTCCAAAACCAAGTCAGAAATGAAAGCCAAAGTGAACTTGGTAGAGGATAGGTCTAGGTCTAAGAATTTCAAACCCAAAGGGAAGAAATTCAAGAAAAACCAGCAATCATTCCACAAATCATCTTCCAAATCCAATCCTAGTACTTCTGGCCATAAGTCTGATGGAAAGTTCTGCTATGTCTGTGGTAGAACCAACCACCTGGCTCCAAACTGCTTTCATCGGAAGAAGGAGCCTGTCAAAACTGGCCCAAAAGGAAATGGATCAGTTAACATGATTGAAGAAAATCCAAATTCCTTCAGGTTAGCCTCTTCTTCCTTCCTTGTAAATTCCCTTACCTCCGCCAGTGATTGGTACTTGGATTCTGGAGCTAACATTCATGTTTGTAATGATCGCTCTTGATTTTCAAATTACCAGGAATCACGTGGAGGAAACATAAGCCTAGCAGATGACTCCACTAAACAAATAATAGGAAGTGGACGTATAGAGCTCACCATGACTTCTGGGAAAGCTCTAAACCTACAAGGCGTTCATCATGTTCCCTCTCTTCGACGGAATCTCATTAGTGAATCTCTTCTTCTTAGAGCCGGATATAGGATTATAAAAGAATCCAATAAGTTCGTGATTACAAAGAGTAATGTATTCATAGGAAAGGTTTTATCTCAGAATGGCTTGTTTAAACTCAATGTAACCAATTCTAGTTCTAATGAAATTCCTAAAATTCTTGAATCTTCTGTTGCACAAATTGTTGAGTCTTGTGATGTTTGGCATGGACGACTTGGACATGTAAATTTTCAAACCTTGCAGAGAATGATTAAATTAAATCTTATCCCCAAATCTTCTCATGATCCCTCATCTAAGTGTGAGATTTGTGTTCAAGGGAAACACACTAAAAAATCCTTCAAGTCTATAACTAGAAACTCAACCCCTCAAATTAATTCATAGTGATGTGTGTGACTCGAACCGAAGTTCTCACCGAGGGGGTAGGAGATATTTTGTGACATTTATAGACAACCACTCCGGATATTGTTACACTTATCTTCTCAAAACTAAAGATGAAGTCTTAGATAGATTTAAGGTGTATAAAGTCAATCGAGAACCAACTTAACAGAAGATCAAGATCCTAAGATCTAATCATGGGGAGTATACCTCAAATGAAATGACTGAGTATTGCCAAGAACACGGTATTATTCATGAGGTAATCGCCCCTATACACCACAGCCTAACGGGTAGTGAACGAAGAACGTAATCCTTATGGACATGGTAAATCAGATGTTACTTAGTTCAGAATACCGAAAATCTCTCGGGTGAAGCTCTTCTTCCTGCCTATTTCATTCTCAACAGGATTCCTCATAAACATTCTGATATAACTCCTTATGAATATTGGAAGGGGAGAACTCCTAATCTGAACTTCTTCCGGGTTTGGGGTTGCTTGGCTAAGGTAGCTATTCCTGAACCTAAGAAGAGGAAAATTGGTTCTAAACTGTTGATGCTACCTTCATTGGATATGCACCGATAGCAATGTTAACAGATTTCTAGTCATTAACTCAAATCGATATATCCAACAACACTATCATTGAAGCAAGAGATGCAGTCTACTTTGAAAATATCTTTCCTTTCAAAAACAAAATCTCAAAAAATCCTAATACATCTCTTCCTTCTAATCTTCCTTCTTCTAGTTCTTCTCAACCTCTAGATATTGAACCTCGAAGGAGTAAAAGTGGTAGAATTGAAAAGAACTTTGGAGAAGACTTCTTTACCTTTCTTGTAGAAGGTGATCCTAGTTCCTATAAAGGAGCAATGGATTCACCTGAATCTCCTTTGGAAAGAAGCCATTGATAATGAGATTAAATCTATCATAGAAAATCATACTTGGATACTCACTGACTTACCTCCGGGTTGTAAACTCGTTGGTCGCAAGTGGATATTTAAGAAGAAACTTAGAGTGATGGTTCCATAGATAAATATAAAGCTAGATTAGTAGCTAAAGGCTATACTCGTGAAGGGCATTGATTACTTTGATACATATTCTCCTGTTGCAGAATCTCAACTATTCGAGTACTCTTAGCCTTTGCTGCTATTCACAAGCTGATCATTCACCAAATGGATATCAAGACTGTTTTCCTGAATGGTGATTTAGATGAAGAAATCTATATGAACCAACTTGAAGGCTTTATTGCTAAGGGTCAGGAAAATAAAGTCTGCAAGCTTGTTAAATCTTTGTATGGTCTAAAACAAGCTCCTAAATAATGGCACAGAAATTTGACAAAGTCATTGATCAATTTGGCTTCATCGAGAATGAACACGATAAATGTGTCTACTCCAAAGTGATAAACAATAACTATGTCATCCTCTGTCTCTATGTTGATGATATTCTTATCTTTAGAACAACTATTGATATAATTCTAAAGGTTAAGGAATATCTCTCCAAGAACTTTGATATGAAAGACTTAGATCTTGCCGACATGATACTTGGAATGAAAATCACCAGAGACACTAGAGGAATATCCTTGAGTCTTTCTCACAGCATTGAGAAAATGCTGACCAAATTCAACTTTCATAATTCTAAACCTGTCTCTACACCTTATGATTCTTCTATATCTTTGAAGAAGAATGAAGGTGATCCTATCTTCCAGTTGAAATATTCTCAGCTGATTGGTTCTCTCCTATACATATCCAACCGGACCAGACCCGATATAGTTTATACTGTAGGGAAACTGAGCCGGTATACTAGTAATCCTAGTATAGATCACTGGTCTTCCCTAGAGAGAGTATTCAAATACATGAAAGGCACAGTTGACTATAGTTTGACTTACACTGGATACCCCGATGCCATAGAAGGGTTTAGTGACGCCGATTGGGTCACGGATTCGAACAGTGTAAAGTCTACATCTGGATATGTATTCCTTTTTGGTGGTGCAACAGTATCCTGGAAATCCTGCAAACAAACAGTAATTGCTAGGAGTACCATGGAGTCTGAATTGATTGCACTTGATACCACTTGCTCAGAAGCAGAATGGTTAAAAGATTTACTCTCTGAACTTCCTTTAGTCTCTAAACCCTCTCCTCCAATTTCTATTCATTCTGATTCTAGATCCACCATAGAGCTTCTAAAGCAAGTACATGTTAATAAAAAACTTAACAGACATATTCAAATAAGATATAAATCTGTGCGACGCCTGTTAGGCAAAGTTGTGATCTTGGACTTCGTAAAGTCTGAGAAGAATCTTGCTGATCCTTTGACTAAGGGTCTATTCAGGAGTGTGGTTCTGGATTCATCGAGGGAGATGGGGTTAAGCCCATAATTGAGGTCACTGATAGTGGGAACCCAATCTTTATTTGGAGACTTAGTCCCAATGTTGGTTCAATGTGGTAGTAACAAGCTGGACTAGTGACACTCATGTGGAGCATCGACCTAGATATGTTTATATATCATTATGTAGCATCTGCTACGACCCCTTCTCTATGGTGACGATGCTCTTATGATACAGCTGGCTAGGTTGAGTTTTACTCTTAATAAGTCCAATGCGTGTATTGCGGAGGGTATGATATCCAACTGTAGTACTCTTGGAGGACTTACCTACGTGAGAGGAACCGTGATGGCCGCGGTTGGGGGGGGAGGGTTAACCCCTAGAAACTCTCATGAGTTGGTTATTGTGAGCATGGCCTTTAACGCTCAACCCGCTTTGCTCAATAGATGAAGATGTGTTGTGTGTGTTTTCGTCAATACCTGGTTCAAGGGGCCTAATTCAAGGCCTAGTCTATTATGTCCCTCAGGTGGCGATGAACTCACTAAGGAAAGGTTCAAAGCCGAAAGCTACCTCTCCCGAATTCACGATACGAAAGGTTGCCCAACCTATATTTTGTTTTCTTTTTCTTTTCTTTTATTATTTATTGATTTTGAGTTTTCAGTGAATATTGCCTTTTGGGGGGGACTGTTGGATATGTTGTTTATGAAAAGGTAATATTTGACCTTGTGAATAGTCTCACATTACCTAGTGAGATGAATAGTAAGTGGTTTAAATTGATTCTCTTCATATTATGGGTTTGAGTGCTTTGGGCCTCCATCTTGTTTGGGCTTTGACTATCACCTGCAGCGCCGCGTCTCGCCTCGCCCGCCGCGCACTCGTAGCCGCGCTTACCACGCCAGCGCCGCGTCTTTTTGTTTTCCATACCTTCTTTTTGCACGTTTTACACATGGAAAACATGTGTAACGGTCACGAAGTTTATTATGGAGATTTGTAACGGCTGCGAATTTATTACGGAGATTTGTAACGGCTCTTTCTCAACACTATATATACACCTTCACTCCATTCGGGAATGACACGAGAAAAAAGAAAAGAAAAAAAAACTCTTCTTCCTCTTCTCCCCTCTGGTTTAAAAGTTATTCTGGTTTATAATTTTGTTATTATTTCGGGCAACCTTCTTCATCGGCGAAGCTCGGACTCTCACCCGAGTACGAGGCCGACCATCTTCAGGGGCCTTTACCGCTAGGGGAGAGGATCGACCGCCAGTGGTGATAGGCGGTCCTCTATCTTCTAGGCGTTGATATCAATGACTACACCGATCGGACTGAATTCTAACCTTTTAATTTCAGATTTATGTTAATTATTTTTAATTTTGATAGCAATTTTGTCCTGGAAAGTTTTTCCCAAACTCATATTTTTATAAGGAGTATGATATGATTTATTGTGCTTTTTATTTTAAAATTTTTAGGTGTTTTTATAATTATCAAAACCTTATTTTTTTATCATGATTTTTGTAATTTAAAAATATTAGTGGTAGGATAACAACTTTTTATCTCTTTACTAATTACTATAGATAATTAAATTTAAAAATAAAACTAACTCCTAATTATCAATTCATTATCTTCTAATTTAAAAATATTAGGATAGGATAATAAATTTTTACCTCTTTACTAATTACCATACATAATTAAATTTAAAGATAAAACCAACTTCTAATTATGAATTTCTTATCTTTTATCAATTAAATATTTTCACATGTAATGACACACATACAAATGATATATATTTAAATATTTTTATCATAATTTCTCATTTGGTTAATTATTTATATTAATTAGAATAGGATAACAATGAAATATGTAAAAGGACTAAGGATATTTTGTCCATAGAAAGTTTTTCTCAAACTCATAGTTTTATAAGGAGTACGATATGATATGATATGATATGTAATTTATTTTTTACTATTTTAAACTCTTTATTTATAATACTTTCTTTGTCTTTAAGAAAAAATAAATACAAAGAAAAAATTTATCTCGAACACAAAACATAGAACCAGCGATGAGAAGGAGAAGTTTGAAATTTAAAGGCTAAACGCTTCAAGTACAAATAACAATGATTGAAGAGAACATATAAAGATAAGCACATAAACTTGAAAAAAAACTTTGCTTTGTAGTAAACAATTTTTTAAGGGAAAAGAATACAAGTTATTAAACTTTTGAATTGTACTTGTTGTGCTGAACAATCTGTTTTCGGCCTGGTCCATAGGCCATGGCCGATGGGGCCATTGGGTTGGGCAAAAATGAAAAAAGATTTGGGCCGTTTCAATTGTGAACCGAGCTTTTTTGGACTTGGTTTGCTTCTTTGTTTCCGAGTCTAAGCCTAGACCCAACCCAACTCATCACCAGGCTCTAAACTGAAACTGGTTAGGCTCGTCCCACTTTGGGTCGGGTTGGCACTTAACCCAAGGCGGGTTGGATAGGTTTGGCCCCTGGTTCGAATCAGCCTACACCCACCCCGAGTGGTAAAGAAAGTGAAGAGCATTCACTTCTCCTTGTAAACTTGAGTGAATATTATTGATGCAGTTGAATTGAATTTATAGGAGTGAGGGGAAAGAGTTTTGATTCTATCAGAACCACTATATGGAGAAACCGATTCGATCCGAGCCATTCGTTGGTAAAATGCGGGCAGTTTAGAGAATAAGTGGCTAGAACTCCCAGCTCACATGCGGGGAGTTCTTACAGGACACGTATTTGAGGAGAATTACATTATTTCCCCTAACTTCCCTTCTCCTAATACTTCCATTCATCCAAACTCGACGTAAGATCTATGTAGACAGTTTGATGCCCCAAGTTTCACTTCCATTTAATTTTATCCTCCGTTAGCCAGTTGTTTTATCTTTGGAGCTTTTCGATATTAGTCCCTTAAATCTTTCTTATTTTCAAATTAGTCCCTCAAATCATGGAAATTGCTATTAGGTCCCTCAAATCTTAAGTTATTTTGAAATTAGTCCCACAAATCATTAAAATTGTTTCCTCCAAGTCTCAAGTTATTTTGAAATTAGTCCCTGAAACCAAGAGTAGAAGTAGGAGGCAAAGGGATTAATTTGAAATAACTTATGAGAATTAGGGGATCTAATAACAGTTTTAATGATTTTAACTGACTAATTTGTCTCTATTTGCTATTTTCACTCTTGCTTTGTGGGACTAACTTTCAAAATAACTAAGATCGGGATGACCTAATAGCAATTTCAAAGATCTGAGGGACTAATTTCAAAGTAACTCAAGAGTTGAGAGACCTAGTAGCAATTCCCCTGATTTGAGGGACTAATTTCAAAGTATAAAAGATTTAAGTGGGGTTAGTCAAGTAGAACTCAAAAGTAAAACTAGGATAATTTGTAGGATAAAATTTTATAGTGTTAATCAACTAGAAGTCTAGAACTGTAACAAAACTAGAACTGGATAATTGTACAAAATTATTACACTTTTTTATTTTTCTATATAAAATGAGAGTTCTAGTTTCTCAAAATTTTCAAGTTTTAGCTTGGAACTAGGTGATAAAAACTAGAACTATCCATTTTATTTTCTTATTTTTCTTTTTTATTTCTTTTATTTTTCTTTACCTCTTTCCTCAGATGATCATCACCATCATTAGACCATGTTGTCGGATCGGATCTCGTCTCCTCTTAGTCATCTCTTATATATTTTTTTATCGAATATTATAATAATATAATTAAATTAAAAGTAAAGAAAGTATAGATCCATAATTTATTTAAAAGTAAAATTGAGAGATGATAGAAAGAGATCTCGGGAGCAAAAAAAAAGAAAAATATGGAAAAAATTTAGACTTGTACTATAATAATAATTAAAAAATTAAAAGTTACAACATATATTATAATAATAATTGACAATATCTTATAGTCTAACCAAAAGTTATTTAATAGTAATTAACACTCTAGAAAATAATTAATCAATAATAGTAAGTTTAAAATACATAAATAGTATTTATATCATCAAAATGCATAAATATATACTTCATGATTATCAAAAATTATCCCATATCATTTTATAAAAATATCCCGCTTCACCAAATTATTTCTAATTATCCCACTAAAATATCCCACTAGCAAAAATTATTTCACTTTAACAATTATCCCAATTCACATGAAAATGTCACAATTGACTAACACCCCCTAAGGGACTATATCGAAAGACACTTTATTTTTCTGTTTAAATTGTATCAAGTGCTTAACACATGATATTTTATGAATAATATTTCCATTTCTTCATTCTCATATTATTTAGCCCAAATACATTATCAGTTTATCACCGGAGATGGCAAAGAAATGATTCACGTTTTTTTTAGGGATTTCGGGGAATTTTATCCTCCCCACTGAAAAGTTTTTAGTAGTGGAGATATGCTATCGTAGGTGCAACCGTGCAAATTTATGGACAAACTCCTTTTTTTTAACCTCCCGTTTCATTTCTTTGCATTCCCTAATATCTACTGCACTTCCACCCCACCCACACACACACACAACCTGGAAGAGTTTTTGTCTTAATCTTTTCAGCTTGTCTTCTATATTTATTTTGTGCAAAAACTTATGATTATCCTCCACTAGGAAAAATTATTGGTCTCATTTAACTTAAGTTTCTACTGTAATTTCTTGATTGTATAATGTATTTATATTCCTCTTCTTAAAAATCATTTCTTCTTCCCTTTTATGAAATTATGAAATAGAAAGATCTAGATTAAATGAAATTACTTTTACAAGAACCATTACAAATTTTTGTTTAATTTTTGGTTATAAATATTTTAAAAATTTTAATTTAGATTTTTATTCCATTCTTTTAAATCAATATTGATATAGATCATTGACAAAGCAAACCCACCCCGCCACCCCACTTTTTTTTTTGCTAGAATAAAACTCGAATTATCTTTCCAATAGTCAAAAAGTAATGAATTTCTATATCAATATTCAATCAAAGTCAATTCATAATTTTTCTCATAATAATGTGTTTTGGATATCTATTTCAAAATACTGAAGTTTTGGAAAGCAATACCTTACAAACCAGCTATTAAATCATCCTGCTGGAAACCGTATCAAATATCAATATCCATTTTCATAGATATAGGTATCATATTCTATGCATTTTGTCGAATACAATAATGATTTTCATGACTATTAAAGATCTAAATCAAAATTCTTATTGAAGTTACAAAAAAAAAAAAAGAATGTAATTCCCCATTATCTGCACTAGTGTAACCACATCCATCGCAAAGATATAGCGATAGTCCTTTTGCTAATGTCCAAATTACTCAAATTTTAAGGAAAAAAAAGAGTTAGAAGAAATAACCAACTCATAATTCTCGCAAATATTTTAGGTTTTACTGTGACAAAGTACTTGACTCAATAATAAAGGAGAGAGCAAATAGATAAAAGATTCCAAGTTCAAAATCAAATTTTTTATATTTAAAAACAACAAAAAAGTTCATTACATTCATCTCAAATTCTCAATCCCTCTCAATTTTCTCCGGAGCCCTCAATCTTCTCCGCATAGTTATTCACCTCCACCTTCAAAATTTGGTGTTTTTGTAAAAGTACAGCCTTCTCCTCGCTGAGAAGTCTGAGCTCTTCCTGCAACTTATTATATTTGTCAACTAGGACTTTATTCTTAACTAGCAATTCAATATTCTCCCTCTTTAGCTCTTGCAAATCTATGTTTGCTGCCTTGTTTGCATTTTGTTCGCCTCTTCGAGTATCCATTTTTTTCTGAAAAAGAAAACTGAAGATTAATATTTTTTTTGAAGTAAATTCTGCATCTTCACTAATAAAAATGGTTTCAATCCAAACTGATCTCTGCAGATGAAAGAAACCTGCTTTTGTTGTGAGCGATATAGACTAAGCTAAATCATTACTATCAGATTGATGTCACAACAATAGCATCATCATCTAGATAATTATTTGATTGTGTGAAATAATTTGTATGAAAGACACCTGCTTTTGTTGTGAGCAAATATAGACTAAGTAATATGTTTTTGAACAAAACCTCCTCGAGTGTCTTAACAGTGCTCTCCATTTTTCTGAAGCAAAATGAAAAGTTGTCTTAAGTTTCTCTTTAATTATTTAAGTCTCTACTTAAGGTTTTCAGGAACTTTAGTTATTCTTGCTGATACTAGTCTCTCAAGCCTCTAATATTGATGCTAGACCTCAACGTAAAACGAGGACATGTTATGGTTTCCATCTAATCAATTAGCTATTAATTGTTAGGTTAGAATTTAGAGCAAGCAAGAACTATTTTGATGAAAACATGCATGCAGACCCTGCTCACAAATTACATGAAGCTTCCTAATGGAGAACATCTAATATATGAGTTGAAAATAAGTTTTCAGTTTCACCCAAGTTCAATTACAAAAGCGAATCTTTCTATGTAATATTCTTTTTGTTAAGTTTTCCTATATGTAGACGGAAACAATGGTTTGTTGGCAAAGGTACGATTATTGTACTCAAACGCTGACAAAAAAACTACAGATATGGTGTTTCTCTAAAACCTATACATAAGGAAAATGGTTGCATAGTGGTGTAGAGTCCTATAAACATTGGGGTATTCCTTATATACGAAAGCAGCTAAGTAGTAATGATGATAAAATAAAAACATTGGGGTATTCATTATATATGAAAGCAGCTAAGTAGTAAAATGATTGTAAAACAATAAACATTTAATAACATACTTCATCTTATATATTTTGCATGGGTTAATATTTGTCAAAAAATGCATCATTCCCTGAAAAATCTCTTTTGTTATGACTTATGAGTGTGTTGAAGAACCAGCACAAAATGAAGGTCAATTCAGAAAGACACTAATCTTATTGAATAGAGTGAAAGGAAGCATCCAAAGAGTTTAGCTTAAAGGCTAAAGTTAATTAAAACTGTTAGACTGTTTGAAAAAATTACCACTAACTTTTGCTTGTACATGTAAGTACACCACGCAAAAGCTTTACCTTTTATTACAAAAAACTAACGTACAAGCACTGACAGAATGTTAAACAATTTTCCTCTTTGATAGAAGTCTTTTGGTGTAAATTATCCGAACTAATATAGCACCAAACTCAAGGGTACTCATTTGAAGAATTACACCATTCTCCTCATCAACTAGTTAAAAATTAAGGTCCAACCACCCCTCTCCCACGAGGAGCCAAGACCAGACAACAATGAAGACTACCCGTGGAACAGGTTTGAGGTTCCACGATCAAGGGAAGGGGAAGGGAGGAGAGGAATGTGGATTAGGGGATGTGGACTTGGGCCTGTTGGTTGCCATTGTTGCCTAGAATTGTGTTTAAGATTAAGGCAATCTATAGATAATCATAAGATTCTTGTAATCCAAGAATATGGATTACAGCATGCTTTAGAGAATAAGATTATCCAGGTTCAGAGTATGAGCTGCCGCAGCTGCATAAATAACCAATTAGAATTTTAACCTCTACTTTATTATTTAGTCTTTCAATAGAAATTCTCTATTTTACTTTGACTTAAAATGCAAATGGCAGGAATGGATAACCAACTTTTGACCACACACAAGTCACAAATACAAGAAACAACCCGACTAATGAAATTTCTGGTGTTAAAGTATAAAGACTATAAGATACTGCAGACATAAACTATATACAGTTTTCTTTACTAATTAAATTTTCAATTACCATGTACAGAAAGAGGTATTATCTCATCATACTGATGAAAGATAAAATATAAAAAGAAAGAAATACCTTGCAAAGATAAATTTTGTCTGGGACAAAACTCCAGGCCCTGAGTAGTGGACCAAGCAACTCTATGGAGATCTGCCAAACAAACTCCAGATGAAGGTGTAGAGGCACCAATGAAAAATCCTGGCGATACAGTTTTCTCTACTGGACCTCTTCCTTCCTCACTCTGAATCATGTCCTCTCCAATTTATAGACCACTTGAAAACATTTGTTCAGAGTACAGAAAACTTTAGAAACTCACCATAACTTTTTATTTATTGAGTGCATGAACATGAAATGCACAGAAATGGGTACATCCAACAAAGAGATGATGAAATCTCTACATACATTTCTCTGTACATCAATTTCTATAATTGCCCATTTTTGCCAGAACCTTCAATATTGTAGTACATGTATCAAATTTTTATTATGAAAAATGGGTCTTTAAGGCTGTACCTGGCGAGGGTTTGGGCTTGAGTTCTCTGATATTACGTCTTTACCGTTCTCCCTTGTTCAACGTCCACATGTCATTCCAGTTCACGCTGGGAGATGAAAATGGTATCAGGAGCTTTCATGGTTCATTGCCCTGAAATTGTCAGTGATAATACACAACAAAATGCTTGTAAGAAAAAGAACCTGGACTTATATTTTCTTATGACGGAGTGTTCACAACTAAAAGGCAGGTACACTTGTAAACATATTTGGAGAAATTTTCTCTCCTCTGGCATTGTTATGAGAGCTACACTTCAAAGCAGGACAGTCAATGCTTTTTTGTTATAAATTATTTTTAGAAACATTATTCTCCATATAGGCTTTCCTCAAAAAATCTTCTCCATATAAAGAACAGGTGGCATTATATATCTATTTTCTGGCTACTTGCCAAAGCCATAGAGAATTAATGATTCTTAAGCAGGTACCTTTTGAAATCCTTATCAAAGAATCATGTTAAAAAATGAGGTTATTGCACAGCTTGTAATTATGCTTTCTGTTCAAAACTAAGACATAAATTTTAGGATACATCAAACGGAGTAAATGACACATATACGTCAAGTAAATATGTCTACAATATGTTAAGATACATTTCACATTTTAAGATATGCCAAGGTGGATATCAAACACATGTATATCGGAGTGTCCAAGTTTTTAATATAGGTATATCTCCTTCTGGCTTCTTCGAAGTGCCAGGGTTACATAGTTACTCTCGATATGATCAAAAAAGTAGATGATGACGTTGAAACAATCTTCGAAGTGCCAGGGTTACATAGTTACTCTCGATATGATCAGAAAAGTAGATGATGACGTTGAAACATTCTTCAGGAAGAATGTGCTTGGAGCTTTTAATTGCCCAGAATTCCTGGCTCCGCTCCTACCGCAAACCATCTCGCTTCTACAGGGAGGTGCTGATAGGATTTACATTCCAGCACACTATTTTAGCGACATTCCTTCCGTTTATGTCCAAATTACTCAAATGTCATGGGGAAAAGAAAAATTTTATTAAAAAAGAAAAGTAAGAAGTAATTCAATTTTTAACAAATAATTATGCTTTTACTGTGACAAAGCACTTGATTCAACAATAAAGTAGAGAGTTTATTGATAAAGATTCAATGTTCAAAATCAAACTTTATTTATCTCGAAACAACAAATACTGAAAGATCATAAATGTTTCCTAAAACTTTATGTAATGATCATTACATTCATCTCAATGCTTTCAATTTTCTCCAGAGCCTTCAATCTTTGCAGTATTATCCGTCGCTTCAACCTTCAATCACATCACAACACACATAAACTTCTCGAATCATACATTAAATGATTCCTAAATCAAACATATGTTGTTGCATTTCTGGAGGACAGGAGGAAGGAATAAATATGAGATGGAACAAATAATGGTAAACTTTATTTTTGTTGTTAAATTAGAGGAGTTGATGGGTAGCATGAAATAACAGGAGAAGCTTAAATCTACCCTATTTTTGTTGTTAAAATATTATGAAGACCCTCCAAGGCTCTGAAAAAATATTTATGGTATAGTTGTAATGATATTTGTGCATGGAACGGCAGTCGTTAATTTGAAATCATGAAATATTCATAAAATTATGAAATATTTTCACTATCTTTTTCAAAAATTTAACCCAGGGTCTATCTGCCAAAATGAAACTACATGGATAGTAAGTTCAAGATAGCAACACTACTGGCAAATCTATGTGCAATTTACCCAAGAAAGTACCTTCAGAAGATACATACTTTTTATTCCTTACCGAATCAAACTCCAGGCCTCAACTACGGGGCTGAGCAGCTCTATTTGATATACTTCTACGGCTAAAATTTTCTCTACCTGGTTTCTTTCATTCTTACTCTTCAAGTCATCCCCTCTCCGATTTATAGACCCCATTGAAACTTTCAGTATATAGGCCCCAGAAACTTCAGTATGTAGGTATTACATTCAAACTCACCAAATCTTTTTCGTTTATTGAATGCATGAATATGAAAAGCAGACAAAAATGTGCACCAAACTGGAAGAAAGATGCAACCTCTACATATATCTCTCTGTAAATGAATCTGCACTTGCCATTTTGCCCTGGACCTTTGACAGGGTATCAGAGAAACTAATCTAGAAGATGTACATGGAAACCACTCGAGCAAGCATTCTCTGATACATCATTTTACTGTTCTTCCAAGTTCTACATCAATATATTATAACTCTGGTTTCACGGCTTGGAGATGAAAATAGTATGACTATGAGTGTTCATGGAAAATGTTACTTTGCCAAACTATTTTCAGGTGTAGCTAAAGATATTCAACCCAAAATCACTAATAAGAACATCACTATTATATCTATATAAGCCAAACTTGTTCATTATATACCAAGAAATTCAAGCCAACATATTGATGCCCTGAATGGCCATTTCAGTGATATTGCAAGACAAAATGCCCGAAAAAGAAACCTAAATTTACAGAGTATTTTATAATAGGTTATAAGGCACGTAAAGTTCTAAACATATTTGGAGAAAGTTTCAGTCCTACATAGGTAATAGTTGGCATTATTAAGAGAGCTATACTTCGAAAGCAAGATGCTCATATCAGTTTGGTTAAAAACGCCTAGTATTGCACATCATCCAATTATGATTTATTTTCAAGATACGACCCTAAAAAGACAGGCAGGATTCTCCAAATTTGGACCTCCAATACCAAATGTCATATTCACAGGGGAAGTGAATTCTTCCCTATCCATGATAGCAGGTGCATCAATGAACTTGAGTGCAAGTCGTAAACCAGAATTCATCCTAGATGTGTTTAGAGTCTATATTTGCAATGAACACAAATTAAGGTGTCAGTAATGCAGATGAGATGTTGGACAAAGGATAGAAAAATTAAATTTCAAAAACCTTTTATTACTCTTCATGTGTATACTTCTCTATGAGTGTGAGCTGGAGCTTGCATCTTTGCATGGCTTGTATACAGCCAAAGCAATAGCAGCAGAGAAAGAAAAATATCAAATAAATTAACAATACAACATGAACTTGTGAATTGATTATAGTACAATGAAACTTTAAAAATAAAAGCACATCTATGCTTATAGAAGTGCATTATACATCTCTTCTGTAGACCAAGAATCAATAATGATGCCGCTGTCTAACAGAAATCGTCCGAATTGGAATGGTTCGACCAATCACCATAAGTGCAGATCAGATGGAATTGTGCCTTGAATTATGGATGATAAAGTCATTTACGTTATAGTTGCAACAAAATGGCTTGATATCAGATATAAAAATTGAAACATGCACTATTTCTCATCTAAATATAGGTAATGATCTGTTAAATATTATATAGGAAATTTCATTGGAAGCATATCTTGTTTGCTATTGTCTTGATCATTGCTTTTTAATCATTACCATTGAGATTTTAAAATAGAGAACAATTTTATCAATTTCAGTAAGCTGAAAAAAGGTACAATATATGGTTAGAGCACAAAAAGCGAAGGAATAATTAAGTGCCAGTGACAGTTCGGAAGCATTGGTAGGAGGTTGTGGCTTGTCCGAAGATCCCTTTGTTATATTCTCTTCTGTGAAGCATGAACACAGATATGGATACATATATGATATGAGAAAACACTATCACATGACAAATTTTAAGAAAAGGAATATGGATGGGTGAAACTGCAGTATAAATACACATAAATATGAGTCAAAATGTCTAAAATTCCCTGCCACTGCACCAAAACTTCTAAGTTTTGATGAGGGTTGAGGACTAATGGGCTATAGTTTTATATTCTAACAATATGTATAGAACATGATTTGCTAATCCAGATAAAGGTTTAGGAACAAATACACCATGGGCATGGTAATCAGAAAATTATGCATGTGCATATTAATTACTTGAATGATTATGTTCTTCGTTAAGAATCTGGAAAGATTATATGATTTAATGCACCTAAATTCAACCCATCATCTATATATTCAAATTTTAACCTTTTATTATCATATTCATCTATGACAAGTCTTTAATAAGTCTATGACATCCATCAAAATGAGTATACCATATCTGTCAAGTTAATAACTTAATATGTCTGAAATATGTATAAGATATGTTGTAAATTTTAGGCTACATTAAAAAGAGTATCAGACATACCTATCAAATATTGGAGTATCCAAGTGTTCGGTAGATGTATCTCTCTTCCCTTGAGGTATTGGGTTACATAGAGTCTCTCAGTAAGATCCAAAACAGTCAGCCACAACGGGAGAATCCTTCATAAAAGCACATGATTGGAACTCCAGTTCATCGAGAAATTGACCATCGATCGATCATTGATGCATCTAAGATTGTGTATCCGCATGAGAATACATGCAGGCGTCAGAAAGATTTTAACCTTACAGGAATATGTTTTCTAAAAGCTAGTAAAAATTTCATATCAGTAATAAATTGCTACTAGAAATGTGTGAATCTGGTTCTTCTATAGTTGATTATTATCGTCAAGCTTGCTTCATATATATTGCCAATTTGTCAGCCCACAAACCCATAAAGTTAATCTTCTAGGAAATTTCATTAATTACCACGGGTTATCATAGACTGGGCTTCAATAGGCCTGTGACTAAACTTCATTTCTGGCAACTTCTTTTTGAGAAAACTCACTCCTGGCGACTTACACAAGTATATTTATCTGATGCCATTTGTAATATCAGTTTTCCAAGTGAATCATAATTTGTTAGAGACTTTATGGCCTACAAGCCAACATGCGAGGAGAAGGGGAGGTTATGTTGTGCGTGTGTGCTCGATGGTGGGGATTGCAGGGTGGCGGGTGATGCAGAAATAATTTTTAAGTATGCCATTTATGTATGAATTTTTGCGGGCTTTTATGCAAAGTTCTTAACATAGATAATACAGGATTGGTTGATTCGCAAAGGTTGTATCCTACTACATCATTTGTTTCCATTTCCTAATTCCAACAACCTCTTTCACCTCAAAATTTTTAAAGCCCGCAGAGGTCTTAATTTAAAGAAATATAGTGGTCTAGTAATATGACATTCGATAGAAAATGAGTAGTAGCAGTGGCGGCGGCGGCGGCGGCGGCAGCAGCCGCCGCTGTAGTAGTGGTCGTGGTGGTGGTGGTGGTTGTTGTTGTTGTTGTTGTTGTTCTTATCATCATCATCATCATCATCATCATCGTCATCATCATTTTACCATGAGTTATGCTTTTCCAGTTATATTTTGCATGGCAAAGACCCCAGTTGCCTGACTTGATTGGATTGAAACACCTATCAGCACTGGAGTTCAACAATTTAATCCTAACACCCAACTGAAGATTATACTGTCCATTTTAATCCTGACTGACGCCAATTGCAGTTTGATGTTGCCTTGTTATCTAGATCGTGATCCTAAGTTCATGACAACAATGTGTCAAGATAAAAATTACTACCTTGATTAATAGGTGATTCAAAATAATGTTAATTACAAGTTAACATTCTTTTCATTATTCCTTGATTTTTTTCCCTCTCTCCGTTCACTTCCCTTCTCATTTTCTCTTTATTTTCACTTTCTTCATTCTCCTTTGTCTTTCCATATTCTTTGGTTGCACTTTTGTTCAATTGGACATCCAAAAGGAAGTTTCGCTCTGAATCCTGTTGTGACTCAAATTACTTTGTGTGGATAAACTATATCAAAAACTACAAGAATAGAAAGTGAAAACTGCAGATGCCCTTCCAAGAATTTTCATTAAATGATACACAAATAATGAACTCAGCAATGTTTAGAACTTGTTAAGCTTTAAACAACTAGCATTCATTATAAGAAAATGAAAAGCAATGTACACAATGAAAAAAAAACATGTGAGTTGAACAACTCACTTACCATGTGCGTGGACATTGCAACAAGATCTTCAAGTTGCAAGATGTTCTTTGCAGTGCACAATGGGCTTCGGATCCCACATCTGGCTTAACCAATCCCTGTCAAGAATCATAACAAATTCAAAATCTTAATCCAAATTCCAAATAAGCAACTGTTCGGGCGAATCCTAAATTGATTAAAACTTATAAATCTCTTTAAGGCACTGATGAAACAGGCAACATGCAACCTTAATCATTGAGTTTCAGATGAACGACCACTAGAGGCATCTTAAAATCAACTAAACTTCCAAATTTCTTTGAGGCATTTGATCAAACAGGAAACGTGCAACTATGATCAATTAAATTTCAGACGAACAACCACTAGGGTCATCTTAAAATCAACTAATTTTGCTAAGTTTCACTAAGGCATTGAACCAAACAGCAACATGCAACTATAATTGATTAACTTTCAAATGAACAACCACTAGAGCCAACTCAAAGTCAGCTAAATTCACAAAATTTCTGAGACACGGGCAACAAGTAACTACAACCGATTAAATTTCAGATGAACAAACCACTGGGGCCAATTCAAAATCAACTAAGTTCGCCAAGTTTCGCTTAGGCATTGAATCAAACAAGCAGCATGCATCAATAATCATTTAAATTTCAGATGAAGGACCACGAGCCAATTCATTCATAAACATCTCTGAGGTATTAAATCAAACAGGTAATATGCAACCTTAATAAATTAAATTTCAGATGAAGGACCACGAGCCAATTCATTCATAAACATCTCTGAGGTATTAAATCAAACGGGTAATATGCAACCTTAATAAATTAAATTTCAGATGAATTACCACTAGGTTCATTTTAAAATCAATTAAATCTCCTAAACTTCCCCGATACATTGGAAGGAAAAAAAAACAGGCAATATGCAACCTCAAACAATTAAATTTTGGGCCATCAATGAAGTCAACGAACTCTCCTAGCTTTCTCTTGCGCATTTGATCAAACAACCAACATGCAACCTCCATCGAATGCCACCTGTCTTTTTTTCGTTCCTTTTCTCTTGGAATTTACATAAAATCTCCATATAAAATAATTTCTTTGATATTGATGGGCAATTGCTGAGGAATTCAAGGGGAAGAAGCAAAGGCAACGGTCCCTTGTCCGTCGCCGTCATTGAATTTGACATCCGAGTTAAAACTTATAAGTAGGCAACGGTCCCTAGATTTCTCTTAAGCTTACCTCGGTCATCAACGTTTTTTTTCCACACTTCCAAATTTTGATGATATATCAATCAATGGCAGCACAACCATATAATTTCATTAATTTTTTGCTGATGCGGCAATAATTTGGCAGCACAAATTTAAAGATTTGCTTTTATTCTGACATAGTAGTGGTATGGCAGAGCCACGTCATCGTTCGCCAGTAAAATTTAATATAAGTTTGTAAAAAGATCTTGATTGATGACGGATGTATGTAAAGATCACCACTGCTTAAGCATTAAGAATCTAAATGGTATTTGGTCCATACATCAGAAGCATTCACAACTTTTACTTTGTATCACATGATAAGATAAATTTCACAACTTTTACTTTGTATCACATGATAAGATAAATTTCGAAAACACCCCTAAAATGAAGCTCTCGTGACCAAATATAAAAGAACATTTCTATAACAATTCAAATATAAGAGAATTTTGTAATTCTGAAAATGAAGCTCTTGTGACCAAAATGACAGCTTTCTTTGAACAATAATATAGATTTGTTAAACTATCTTTTTGAAACTAAATACATATCCATTTTCATATATATGTCCTATTTGTCTTTTTTTTATCAAATACAATCATGATTTTTCATGACCGTTACAGATATGAATAATCATAGAAAACAAATCTGAATCTAGTTCTCTTGTACCCCTTGTAACTACTTCATTTGCAACACTAGTGGTGAACAAGTGATAGTCCTTCTGTTCATGGCCTAATTTCCTAATTTTTAAAGAAAATAGAAAAAGAAATATAATAAATAAAAGGTTAAAAATATCAGGAAACTCCCTTAACTTTGAACGATTATAGATAAGCTCCGTAACTTTTAAAATATCACAAAACCCCTTAAGTTGGGGTTTATCAAAAAACCCTTTAAGATTATATATGAAAACCTTCCTAACAGACTAAATATCAGAAAATCATAATTTTGCATGCGTGAGTAAAATTAGACAGGGAGATTTTTTTCCCAGTGAAAATTGTGGTAAACATTGTTACGGAGGTTCTATGATAAAATCTTAAAGTTAAAGTGGGCTTTCTGATAACCCCTAACTTAAGGGGGGTTTCTGATATTTTGAAAGTTATGTGAGATCATCTAATACTTGTCCAAGTTAGGGTTTTTTTCCCCTGATGTTTAGCCTAAATATAAAAGGGAAAAGAAAGAACCAACTCTTTTTTATCATGTAATTTACAAAAACACTTGACTAATAAAAGATTCCAAGTTCAAAATAAAACTTTTTTTTTATGTATATCAAACTTTCTTATTTCAGAACAACAAAAAGTAACATTACACAAATTCATCCAAAGCTTTCAATTTTCTCTAGAGCCCTCAATATTCAAAGCATGTTCAGTTTTCCTCAGGAGAGACGTCTTTTCCTCACTGAGGATTCTCAACTGTTCCTGCAATCATTGTATTTTTCCACTAGAGCTGCATTCTCCTTTGTTAACTCCTTATTCTCCTCCTCCAAATACAGCAAATGTATCTTTGCATTTTGGTCAAATTGTCAATTTTCCCTGAAAAAAGAAGATTAATAATTTCCCGAAGAAAATAATTTCTTCACATTATATATGATTAGATATATAGGTGCCAAAATAATAATAATAATAATAAGAGAAAAGCTCTTGTAAACTTAAGTGGACTGAGTGCTCAGTCCACCAAAGTTTTTAGCCGTTGGATGGATGATCTTGATCAAGATCTTAATCAAATAAAGATCCTTTATTTATTACAAAAGGGTAGATTAGGAATAATTAGAAAATCAAACAGAATTAAGAATAACGCTTCCTCTTCTTCTCAGATTTTTAGGGCTCAGATAAGAACGACTCCCTCCCTCTCGCGCCCACGACTACGCCCTCCCTCCCGCGAGCGGACTCACAGCAATTTCGCCCACGACGACGCCCTCCCTCTCTGCAATCGCCTACAATCTCATCTTCTCTATGCAAGCTCTTCAAGCTCGACTCTGGCTCTTCTTCTCGATTTCTAGGGCTACGATACGAAACAAGGGGGAAATCGTGGTCGCGAGCAAACTCACAGCAATTTCGCCCACGACGACGCCCTCCCTCTCTGCAATTTCCTACAATCTCATCTTCTCTATGCAAGCTCTTCAATTTCGGCTCGACTCTTCTCAGATTTCTAGGGCTACAATTCAAAGCAAGGGGGAAAAATCGTGCTCGCAAGCGGACTTAGCAATTTCGCCCACGACGACGCCCTCCCTCTCTACAATCACCTACAATTTCATCCTCTTCCTTCTAACAGCAATTTCACCCACGACGACGCCCTCCCTCTCTGCGCTCTTCAAGCTCGACTTGACTCTGACTCGCGAGCTTTTCAAAGCTCGCCTCTCACGCTATCTCCTCGGTTGCGAATATCTATGCTTTCCTATGTCGTCTCGAGCTATTCAAAATGAGACTCCAATTCCACCCAACATCCATGCCTTGATCAATTAACTTGTCTGGAGTATATGACCGATTGCAAAAACTTGAGATAAAAGTTTGTGTGTTGTATTATAATTATTTATCCATAATACCATTTTTATTTAGATTTAACATTGCTAAATGTTGTTGTTGATATTTTCCTTTCAGATGCATTTGTACAATCTTTGTTCTATTATGAGCAACAATGGTCATATACTCTTGGAAGACACTACTAACATTGTTTTAGCAAGGGGACTCTGCTGTACCCATTTGCTAAAATGGCTTTCCTCATTTATAAGAGGATATGTTTTGATGTATTCTCTATATTGTGCTTGGTCAATGCCTGTGAACTTCTGTCATCATCAACATAGATGACATGCTAAGCAAGACACAGAATAGTTGCCAGTATCCTTAGCTAGAAGTGCCAAACGAGCATAACAAATTATTTATCAAGAGATTCTTATCAGCCAAAACAAAATTTTGCACACTGTAGTTATTTATGAGTACAAGTAATTAGATAAAATTAGCTGTAAATGAACATGGACATCCATGTCTTTCCACCAGAGAAAATATATAAACCCAGACCCTCAATAATAGGCATGTATTGCAAGTAAATAATCGAGACTTGTCCTGGCTTGCAGAGAAAAATACATGAAGACAAGTTCATAATTCAGAATGTATGCTTTATTAAACATTTGAGCTATAGAAATTGCTGATAAAGTATACTGGCATAAGCCTGACACAGACAAAATGATTTGTATCTAAAATAAATAGGAGGACAACTCCTCCTTCTTAATCTTGACAGGATGCAGCAGAACGAGAACCTTCATTGTCGTCAATAGCCTTATTTTCCTTAGACTCATGCTGATACATGTGAGAAACAAAACCCCAAATCGCTATTAGCATTGCCATCACTTTTACTCCATCCATCTTATCGTGGAAGAAGATCACTGCAAATACCGACACAACCGAAAAAGCCAAGGTGCTGATCACATTTGAGAACAGTGATGATACAACAAAGATTAGCCCCACAACTCCAGCAGAAGCAACTTGCCATGAAATTCCAGTCCCCACCAGAGTCATCACATAAGCAATCTTCCCCTTTGCAAATCCATCCATCTCCCCCTCCGCAGGCTTTTTAACTGTTTCATGAACTAACCTGACATTGCTACTCCACATAAAATCACTGAACCAGAGAATATAAAAAAAGTATTATGTTCATAAGAACCAAATATATCCCAAAAAATATTATGTGTACTGCTAAAAATTTATAAAACCAAAGCCTAAAAACATCTAAAACTTCACACTTGTAAATTAAAAATTTATGCATTCAATATAAGAAGTCTGAAAATTTAAAAATTAAGAATCTAAAAACTCTGAAGATCTAAAATCATATTCCATTATTCGCCTTCTTCAAGATCTTCATCCTCCTCTTCCTCTTGTTCCTCAATGGCGCTTCCAACTTGAATTGTTCCTTTAGCCTACATGAATCTCGATATTAGTCACATAATTTTAGAAATGTTGTATTAAATAGAAACATTATACTTTATGCTACAGTAGAAAACTAAAACTTCACCTTGCATGTTCGACTATTGTTGCCCTTCTCATGACATTTCCCGCACGTCCTTGGCTTTTTGGCTTTCAACTCGGATGGAGGCTTGAAACGTTGCATCTTTCTTCTTCCTTTGGAATTTGAAAGTGGGGGATCTCTCACTATACAATTACTATTAATAATACTTTGTTGCTTTGAGAACATGTAGAAGCCTCAATATGCATCACATTGCCATGCTCCAACCTAGTTTCTTGTAGCGCCTTCTCGCCACAACTAATTCACCAACAATCGATCTATCTTTTGATTTGCTAAATTATACATCTCACTACATGTAGATCCTTCTACAACTAATTTCATTATTTTTGGCACAAGCTATTGAACATTAGAGTCTTTGAGGAGGAACTTCGATGGAGCGGTGGTAAGACTTGGGTGCATATCAATATCGCCTTCCTTCGCTAATTTTGTCCATCTCTTTAGAATATATTGAGAAGGTATTTCAAATATATCAAGGTGCAGTAGTACCTTAAGCACATCTGAGCATAACATTCCACTAAATTCAAACATTTTACAATTGCAGGACACTGTCGTGGGGGCTTCGACGGTGACCATATAAGTTTTCCTTCTAGCACTTGGTTTTTCCGGATTTGGGACTTGCACTAATTTATCTGACGTTTTGTGCTCTATATCATGCAGAAAAGGAAAATATCTCTTTTAATTGATCTCTAAAGAACACGAACATTGCTCTAGTATATATATCTTGTGCATGCCTCTCTAGTGGGCTTGGAGACCATGAAGATGACTTGCATTGTAAAGATTGGAAATCCTCTGCCTCCTCTATGTCATATCCGTCCTCTAGAGCCTTCTCATATTGCATGACAAACTCATAAATAGTTGTATGGTTATTTACCCTCCCTTTGAGAAGTGCATTGAAACTCTCACTTCTTTGTGTTGTGGACATGAAAGCACAGAATGTGTCTCTAAAGTATGCTGGTACCCAATTTTCTCGAATTCGATATAAGAGTTGCATGTGTGCGTTATCTCTAAGCTCATGCTTCTCTAACATGAAAGTCCAACTTGATTCAAAATCTTCAACTGTTAGACTGAAATTAATGCAACACAAAAAATCTTCTTGAAACTTCTCCTTCATGCCAAATAAAACTCCTAGGTGCTCACGTGCTTTTCGTAGGATGTGCCACTTGCAAAACCGATGAGTTGTATTAGGGAGGGCCTGCTTTATCGCTTTCCTCATTGCAGGATCTTGATCTGTTAGAATACACTTAGGATGCTTACCAAACATTGCATTAAGCCATGTTTGGAACAACCATATAAAGGAGTCGGCAGTTTCATCTCTAACTAAAGCACAACCAAATAATATAGTCTGAAAATGGTGGTTTACCCCGATAAATGGTGCAAATGGCATGTTGTACTTATTTGTACAGTAGGTTGTATCAAAAGTGATCGCATCCCCAAAATGTTGGTAGGCCATCCTTGATCTCCCATCAATCCAAAATATATTCTTTGCACAATTATCATTATCAATCTGAATGGCGTAAAAAAACATAGGGTTTTCGGCTTGTAGTTGTTGAAAATGATTTAAAGTTGAGGAAACATCAATCTCAAAAAGGGATCTTCTTTGACGCGTAGCGAAGTTACTTATGTCCTTCCTTGTAAAAGATACATTACGAACTCCTCCATACTGAGATGCAATAAAATCCATGATATGCTTTATTGATATGTTTTGCGCACGCATGGTTCTTATTAGATCTGCTTCTTCATCCCCAATATTTCGTCGACACCGAAAGAAACGAGCTTTTGAGGGGCTCGATACTAGGTCATGATTGTGCTTCTTCACAAAGGATGACACAATCCAATTTCCTCCATCATCCAATTTCACACGCATGCTAGCTTTGCAACCAGTTCGCATGCTAGATATCTCCTTAGAAGGACTTTTATCAAATGCATGATCGCTGTGTAATTGCTCCTTCCCCTTGCTTTTAGGACGACCCTCATGAGAACAATTAAAAGCTTGCATTGTGATGGCATTCTTCCTCTTGGACCGATAGTTCGATCCCTTTCTAATACCAAACCCAGTGAGTAGTGCATAAACACTATAATACTTCATTGCTTCCTCAAGGCTTTTGAACTTCATATTTATTTTTGGTTCATCAACATGCTCCTGTAACTCGTCATATTGTGTCATCTCTTCCATATTACTTGATTCTTGCATTGTGGCACTAGAGCTTCCATTCGTGTTAGCCCAACTCTCACAGAAGTGTTCATCATCTATCTGCAAAAATAAATTAAAAGTATTAAACAAATAATTATGAGAACTATTTTTACTATCAATTAACCACAATAATTTATTTACAAATTGAATAAATGTATTATAGTCATTACCATTTGTTCATTTGCACGAAAAATATCACCATCTGAGTGATCTCCAAACCATGCCATAACGGCAAACCTGAAGTTTAAATCTAATGTTTCAGGAAACACAATCTAAAGTCAAGTAAATTAAGCTCAAAATGAACAAAAAGGATACAAAAATAGAGTAAGCTAACAACTTGTTGAAATTAATTGATTATTTAATAAATTCGGTTTCTCTTAACCTCACAAGCAGAGAAGGACATGACAAAGCAACAAGCCATGGCTTCTCTTAACTTTGCAATATCACATTTGATTATTGATATCTTGGCGTCTAAATGAACATTATCGCATTTCATATTTATTTTTCATCTCTTATAGACCCTCCTATAACATGACTTTATTTACTGGATAGCTTTATAAGAACATTCATCAACTTGGAATCATCATCGATTATTTACTTTGAATTTGTTATATATGCATGCATAATTAATTGATGATATATCTACAATAACTATAATCGTTGCAAATTCAGATTCATAGTAAGTTACCTGTTACCGAGCTTGAAGAGCTTGCATGGAGAAGGTGAGATTGTAGGTGACTGTAAAGAGGGAGGGCATCGTCGTGGGGGCGAAATTGCTGTTAGAAGGAAGAAAATTGTGGGAACAAGAGAAGAATATGGAGCGGAGATGGGAGTCAGAGAGGGAGGGCATCTTCGTGGGCTAAATTTTGAGGCTGATATGTGCTGCTTTACATACCAGTTTACACTCATCATTAGTCATTTCAAGGGGAGAAGTTATTTGCTGGACACATGAGGATTTCTGGTAAAAACTGCATTCAAGTGAGTTTGGCTGATATAATTTTTTCATGGGCAGGTTATTGACATACTTCTCTTCAAAGGAATGGATGAGCTCACAAACGTTATCGATCACCCGAAGCAGAGGCACCACGTCATAGGTCACTATGTCATCGAACAAGAGGGACTTGTGAAGGACTTGGGTAAAAAGGACCAGGGAAGCTCAGATTTTCTCAACACGCCCTACGAAAGCAACTCCTTCTGATTCAAGTTTGAATTTTGTTTGATCCTAGAAACTAAAACCGTGCGATAACCAACAGAAATATACTAAAGGACCTCAATGATAGTTTGTACACGATGTTTAAGGATAGATTAATCAAACTATAAAAGAGTCGAGAAACTTAGATATTTCCATTGCTTGAGACAGTACTTGATCTTATTTTGCAAAAGATGTTCGGAATATGTATTAAAAAACACTTCCTAATAGATAGTTTGAAAACTTGAATTTTCTTTCTTCCAACAACGAAATTGAACTCTTGCTAGTGAGGAAAATTTAATGTTCACTATATAATGATGTATAAATACAACCTTTCATCTCAAGAACTTGTATATATCTGCACAATGACAATTATTACTACATACAGCAGAAACTTTTTATAAGAGAGATGGAGAAAATACTTGTTCTATATCCAACGAAATTGCTGTGAGTCCGCTTGCGGGAGGGAGGGCGTAGAAATCTGAGAAGAAGAGTCAGAATCAAGCCAAGTAGGCGATTGCAGTGAGTCCACTCCTGGGAGGGGGAGAGGCGTGAGTGGAGAGGAGAGGCGCCGTTCATATCGTAGCTTGTGGAGTCCGCCATGAGGGAGGGCGTAGTCGTGGCGCTTTGGGAGGCGTCGTTCTTATCGAGCCCTAAAATCGAGAAGAAGAGGAAGCGTTATTCTTAATTACGTTTGATTTTCTAATTATTCCTAATCTACCCTTTTGTAATAAATAAAGGATCTTTATTTGATCAAGATCTTGATCAAGATCATCCATCCAACGGCTAAAAACTTTGGTGGACTGAGCCCTCAGTCCACTTAAGTTTGCAAGAGCTTTTCTCATAATAATAATGTCCACAATCGAGATTATTATATATAATTACATTAACAATTTATATATGGTATATAAATGAGATAAGGAAATAATATAATAAAAGTTTCATTGAATCATTGAGAGAGAAAATAAAAGAACGTCATCATCTTATCTTATGGTGCATTATTAAACATATAACTCACTGCATCTTGGAAGGCGGGATGAAGGTATAAATATGAGAGAAAGATATATGACCCATAAACTTTGATTTAAAATAAGAGAAAAAGATAACAAAAACATTCTCAGTTGATATTACGTACATATACTCTAAATTAAACATAAATTCTCATTCAAAATCACAGGGAAAAAAGGAATTTTTTAGTTAATAGTTACGTTTGTTGTAAGTTAAAACAAACAACTTTTTGAATTTTCAAAGGCGATAGGGTTTAAATATGATATAAAAATATGACTAACTTTGACCCAGTCGAAATAAGAAAGAATGCAAGGAAGTAAGAAAAAGAACAAAATTTCAAACCAAAAAAAAAAAAAGAACTTCTATCCTAAATATAGAAAACCTAGAACAATAACTTGGTCTGAACGGTCCATTTGATAAATTAATCTATTTATTTCAAGACCATTTCAAAAGATTTAATGAAAAATAATAATACAAATCAGACTTTACTAGATTAATTCTTCAACATTAATTTCTTTAAATAATAAGGGCTAGAATTATTTATCAGATCAAAGGAAAACGCAACATATGAAATCGATAAAGCAACTTAATTACCTTAAGCATGCAAGAAATTTCTTCAAGCAAAAGACCAAACAAATTAAACTGAAAATATAATTTGTTGGCAAGAATATATATAGGGCTAAGGGCTAGAATGTAAAATATCATTACTATAACATCCACAAAAATAAAAATTTCTTGATTATATGGTACTATGGGCCTAAATATACGCAATATATAATAATTACTAAGGGCATTCTACACTCAAACACTACCGAGATTTGAATCTTACGATTTTCAACCTTTTAAAAATTTTACATTTTAAGCATATGCTTTGTACGTAGTAACTATAAAAATATCTGATGAATCTTATTTTTAAAAATATTTATAGAATCTCCTGAATAAAAACTTGACCGCGATGTATAATACGAAGGTCTAGAAGTATTTATTTTATTGATAACATCATTTAGTGGGACGATATTTGTAAAACTTTTATAAGGTTAATTAACAATATGTTTGTAATTAACTTTTATTGCTCAAACTTCTGATAAGGAAAATGTTTATCGATTAAACTTTTGGGATTGTTTTGCATCTGTTTCATATATGTGTACTATACGAATCTAGTTTGATAATATATTTAGGGAAAATTGTGTCAATGCCCCAAAAGCAAAAAACTTCATGTGACAAGGCCCCATTGACTTTTTCTCATGTGCTTTAGCTCCAAGAAGTACAACAAATGTATTGCACCCCTTTTTTAGCCATCATGACATGCCAACTAAGCATAGAAAGAGAATAAGAAACAAAAAACCCCAAAATGCCCTTATCTTCTCCATTCAATTTTCTCTAGATCTAATGGCCATGGCTCCCTTTTCCTCCTCTCTTCTAACCCATCTCCTTCCTTCTCTCCCCATCTTCCTCTTTCCTCCTCTCTTCTAACCCATTTTAAGCTTACTACCAATAGTCTTTTTTTCTCATAGATGAAACTGTGACACTATGGATCGTCGGATTATACCTCTCTAATATGAATTATGTGAACGAAATTTCAAGCTCCATAGGCCCATCCTCCTAGAGCAAAAGATATTTGATGACGATCCAACTGAGCTAAGGGGTCGCGATTCGGTTCTATAACTATATGTTCTCCCCTCATCACTTCCCACTCTTCACTAAATAAAAATTCATTCACACCAAGAATAAAATCCGTTGCCAACATTTACTAATTCTCGTGTATTTATGATATTTCTTGCATTTAAACCTATATAACCTTAATAATAAGTTCTAAATATTTTCCATGCCCATTTAGCATCCGACCATCTCCTTACTGTGTTTGTTCATGTTAAGTCTATTTTAATTCATGTTAAGTCCAACCCGGTTCGTGTTAAGTCTAACCTGGTTCATGAAAGTGGACTTAACACGACCAAAATGGACCTAACACGAAGAAAACTGGACTTAACACGAACTAGGTTCGTGTTAAGTCTAACATGTTTCCTATTAAGTCCAACCTGGTTCGTGTTAAGTCTAACCAGGTTCGTGTTAAGTCTAACTTGGGGTTGAATTTTGATGGAGGAAAGCGAGAATCTCAAGGGCGATGGTGGGTCTCGCTCCAATGAGAAAGACGCCACATGGACTTCTTTTGGTGGGGCCTTCCGTCCTTACACTCTGACGATGTCGCCGGATTCTCCGGAGGTGGGTGGGTTTGTGAAATCGAGCAAATTGAGTGTTAGAAGACCAGTAAGCTCTCTGTTTCCTTCTTGATTGCTTAGAATTTTGAATTGAGCTTATTATATGCTTCATTTGGGCATTGATTTTATGATTGAGTTTGTATTATATTAATTTTGAATGCATAAGAATAGAATCCTGAAGTAAATACCAGGGAATGCTGTAGCTTTATTAGAGAACTTTTCGATATGCAAGAATGCCAAAAGATTTGGGCTTGGAGAATTAAGTTATGGTAGAATATATTATATTATTACTTGGACTGAATGTGAGGAAACGAGATGTCAAGAACTTGTAGTTTGTATATAGCCTTAAAAAATCAATTTGTTTGTTTATCTCCTTTTTCTTAACGAGGATTGTTTTCTTCTTCAATGATAAGCAAATAAAACATTTGCACAATTGTAATTCTATCTTTAGTATATAATGAGAAAGAAGTTTATTTGAGTTTATTTCCAGTAAATTACCTGGAAATGGATGGGTTCTGCAACCGAGTGAGATGAAGAGAGGTAAATGATAGAAAGAAAGATCTTAGGTCGATCTGGAGAACGATAAAGTATATTTGACTTAGTCTTGCATGATAGAACCTTATTTTGATGCTCTCTGTCATATTTCCATAATCACAATGGCCACTGTTATCCTCAGTCCATCTATATTTTATCTCAATGTCCACAGGGCTTAACCAAGTTTGTTATTGATTATGGCGTTAAAGTGTTCCCATACACATGCACACACGCACCAGGTTAAGTCTGGATACTGTAAATATATATGAATTATTCCCTTGATAGACTTACCACGAACCAGGTTAGACTTAACACGAACCTGGTTCATGTTAAGTCCAGTTTCATTCGTATTAGGTCCACTTTGATTCGTGTTAAGTCCACTTTCATGAACCAGGTTAGACTTAACATGAACCAAGTTGGACTTAACATGAATTAAAATAGACTTAACATAAACAAACACAGTAAGGAGATGGTCGGATGCTAAATGGGCATGAAAAACATTAAAAACTTATTATTAAGTTTATATAGGCTTAAATGCAAGAAATATCATAAATACACGAGAATTAGTAAATGTTGGCAACGTTTTTTATTCTTGGTGTGAATGAATTTTTATTTAGTGAAGAGTGGGAAGTGATGAGGGAAGAACGTATAGTTATAGAACTGAATCGCGACCCCTTAGCTCAGTTGGATCGTCATCAAACATCTTTTTGCTCTAGGAGGAAGGGCCTATGGAGCTTGAAATTTCGTTCACATAATTCATATTAGAGGGGTATAATCCGACGATCCATAGTGTCACAGTTTCATCTATGAGAAAAAAAGACTATTGGTAGTAAACTTAAAATGGGTTAGAAGAGAGGAGGAAGGAGGAAGATGGGGAGAGGAGGAAGCAGATGGGTTAGAAGAGAGGAGGAAAAGGGAGCCATGGCCATTAGATCTAGAGAAAATTTAATGGAGAAGATAAGGACATTTTGGGATTTTTTGTTTCTTATTCTCTCTCTATGCTTAGTTGGCATGTTATGATGGCCAAAAAAGAGGTGCAACACATTTTGTTGTACTTCTTGGGGCTAAAGCACATGAGAAAAAGTCATGGGGGCCTTGTCACATGAAGTTTTTGCTTTTGGGGCCCTGATACAATTTTTCCATATATTTATTGTATAACTTTCAATGTTATGTATTATATGTGTATGTGTGCTTGAGACCATGGAAAAAGTTAACATGTGTCATTTTTCAATTCTTAGTGTTCCACGTTGCTAAACTTATTCAAAACACGATGTTAACATAAATATAAGTAACATTCATTGGCACAATTTTTCAAAAATGTTATTGTTTCATTCCCTTCAATATCCTAATGTATTCAACTGTAAAGACGTACACGGATAAATGTATCGTAACCGACACAAGACATCATGTTTATTTGTTTCTTTGGCATTCTACTCGAGATCAATGACAGAATTAAAACAATACATTCAAAATTTCTCTTGACCCAAATGTAAGAAGGGGGAAAAAATGAATGAAGATTGTTAATTTCATAAAGTTCTAACTCATATTATATATTTTCTATTGTACCTTTCTTCTTTTCCCAAGACAACAAATGCAATCACATGAAATTGCATCACGTTTAAGCCTAATTTTCACAAATTTCTCCAAGTCCAACTCCATCTCTTGATTTTCTTTGCAGATTAAATCCTTTTCTTTTCTGATTATTTTCATGATTTCCTCAGTCTCTCTAATCAATTCAACTAATGCTTCATTCTCAACCTTTAAATCTTCATTCTCTTGCTTGACACTATGTAGTTCTTGCTCATGTTTACCTTGTAACTGACTTCCCGTAGCTGACTTCCCTGAGGCTGTCTCAGCTTCTAGCTTCGGCAATTCCATCATTTCCTTAAGAAAAAAAATTCGGGTAAATTTCACAAATCTATTATCACTAAGTATTATCGGAGATTGCACGAAACTACCATAAACTAGTAGAGGATGGCTATGATTTATTTTGAATGAAGTGTGGGGAAGAGAATATAGTTTCGAAGATAAAAGTTATAATTATATTTCGATGACATAAACATTCTAAATACAAAGAAATAATTACCTTACACCGAGGGATCAAACTTTGGGGCCTTGGTGATCTTCTCTACTTGAAACTTGCAATTTTTAGATCTTTAGTGAGTATGTGGCTTATCTCTCTTTCGATACATCAATTCGTAGGCCATAAATAGAGAAACAGAGAGGGAAAATTTTCAGGGTCTAAATTCTTTGATAAGTTTTGTATTAATATTGTTTCCTATGATAGAAATGAGCATATGTTTCCTTATTTTTGTATTTCACGATGCATGAATCAGCAAGGTTTAGCATGACATATTTGATTGTTTACCATAAGTAAGCTCGAGGTTCAATGCACAAGCCAAAGGTAAGAGAACTAGGGCTGAAGTTTTTGAGTGTTGAATGTACATGCTAAATTATTCTTCAATACTAACTTCTACTTGCTAAAGCATAAAACTATAGAAGACCATTTACAGTCCTAAAATGCATAAAATAGAGTTTATCCTGATCCTAAAACCAAATCAACTCAAAATTATAAATTATTAACAAGGACCCCAATTTCTGTTTAAGTCCATTATTCTTTTTGATCTTTCCAATGCGAGACTACAATCATATATGAATATATCGAACATTCTCTCCTTTATTTGTGAATATATTTCAATCATCCACATAAAATTATGGACTTGAAAACTTTGGACACCATTTATCATCTGTGCACATGATTTTCAATCTAAACCAATAATCATGCATCAAAACTTGCCTTCCAGCATTCACATGATGTTTAGCATGAAAATTAATAAAGTTGTATATATGGGCCAAAATGATAGCATAAACCGCATAAAAGCACAAGCAGGAACACTTCCGAGCCTTTGATGGCTATGTGGATTTGCTTGTCATCCACACGCACACATACCCCCCACTTTTATCATAACATCGTACCTTTGAAAATATCCACATATTGTTGGATAAAATAGGACGTACTTGTATTATTAAAAGAATTGCTTTTCATGTTGTAATTACAACATATGAATTCCAAAGTTTTCTAAGATCCAATATTATTCATTTACCATAGAGCAGGTCGGTATAAGAAAGAGCCATAAATGTTTAAAAACAATACCACTGATCCAGCTTGATACCTAAACAAAAATACAAAATCATTTCATCTGCGCGCAGTAGGATCATTTTCAAACATATCTCTGATTCTTTCACTCAAGGTGATCATGAGGCCGGAGGGACATGAACATCGCCGCATACTGCCGAAGGCGGCGGTCACTGTTGCCGAATTCCGGTGGTTCGACCACCGCGCCCCTCGTCCTCGTCCTGTATCGGCGCCAAGCAAGTTGAATATTAACAGCTGCCCATGTTCTCCAGTTCGTCGAGTAGTATCTCGCAGTTCTCTTCAGCCTCTCGTTCGCGAATTTGTATCTGAAATGTTCGGTTATGTATCGGAGATGAGGCGCGTCAAGAGCGAAGGCTTCGGTTGGTTCGATGCACTCGAATGTGGCGGACGAAGAGGGGAGGCGGTCGAGGAAGGGGCGGCGGAGGCACCATGAGAGGAGCTCGTCACCCAGGAAGTTTCCTGGGCCAAGCATGCATGTTGCGACTACGCCCTTGCTTAGGCGCTGGCTGCTTTTTAGACGGCCTTTTACAACGAAGACCATTCTTTGTACCGGGTCAGCTTCTCTGATTACCTGGGTAAATGTTTGACCAGACCAAATTAACCCAAAAGCTTAAGCCGTTTTTTTCTAGTTCTTTCCCATAGGGAACTATACTCATATATAAATTTCGGAGAGGTATAAGCTCAAGATTTGGTTCTAGGGTTATTGCACATAGACCCCTGCAGTATCGTCGATATGCATTTACTACCCTTGGTAGTTTCATTTTGCAGATAGATCCCAGGTTTTTTTTTGACTCTTTGCCCCTACTGATATTTTGGCAGATAAGGCCCTCGGTGAAATTAGTGAGTCTATCTGAGGGTAAAAAGAGTCAAAAAAAAAAAAAACTCTGATGAAACTACAGGGACAGTAAGATCAAAACAACGATACTACGATGAGTCTATAAATGTGCAATTAGCCTTTAATTATATTACGTGTCATAACACCTTCATGGATCACATTTTGTACCTTTTCATTCTTAGAGAAAACAAGAGGTGTAACTCTGTCACAGATGTTGTCGAGTATCAGTTCGTCCAAGTTGTGGAACAAAGGTACCTGACAAACAAGTAGTAAACTGATCAGTTCATGAATAATATATCGATCCTATACATTTCAATGAATATTGTGATCTTACATCTAAAATCTCCAATGTCTCGTGCTTGTAAAGTTACCTGCTTGATGAGATCTAGGCAGAGATAACGCTTGATATCTCGCCTGAGGCCTTCAGGCAAGTCTTTGATCATCTCCATTTCCTCCTCCCCTCTCATTGCAGCCCATCTCTGGCGTTCATATTGGCGAACTCTCTGCCTCAAGCGAGAGGGGAGTTGTCTCCTCTTCATCCACCACTCCATGTCTCGACATCTTAGTTGCATTTTTCTCTTTCTTGCCATTACAGCGTGTAAGAACACCTAGTATGCCAAATATATTAACGGTTAGAGGCATTAATGATCACATTATAGCATTAAAATAGATAAATTCCACAAAAACCCTCTTTTAAGTTTGGTAGATTTTGAGATAACCTCTCTACATTTTAAAATGTCACTTATGTTGGGACAAACCCAGGGCCCAATAGAGCAGGGTCGCAGCAAAAATATTGTAGAAGTAATAAAGAACACACAGATTTACGTGGAAAACCCCCTAAATGAATTTGGGGTAAAAATCACGGGCAAGGATAGAAGAATTCACTATGAGGAAAAACTTAGGAGATTACAATCTCTCTTTTTACAAGGAGATATTCTCTCTATTATTTTCTCTCTCACTCTTCTATATGCAGAGGAGTTGTTGTTTCTGGGATGATATTTTCTGAAGTATTTCTGGGCCTATTTATAGATCAGTGAAAAATACTGTGCACCAATATTTTATTTGCCGCGGCTTCACGCAGCGCGAACGCAGCGTTCATCGGTGTAGGCACGAAAATTTCGGTGCTGATAAAACAACGATGGGGCCGCCCGGCGTTTTTCAACAAAAACGGTGCCTAATAAAAACATGAATGGGGCCCAGCAGCTTTGACAATCTCCCACTTGAAGATTTGATTGAGTATCAATCACATCTTTACACCATTCTTTCTATCTTGCCATCTCCATGTTGCTTACGTTTCTGTCAGACCACAAGAGGATCTACACCAAATAAACTTGTTAGTATTGATTGTTTTCGTCAAAAAATCTGCTAGGTTGTCCCTGGTGTGAATTTTATGCATATCCACGGTTCCTTCCTCCACTTTTTCAGGAACGAAGTGGTACTGTTCTTGAATGTGCTTGGTCTTTGAATGAAAGGCTGGATTTCTTGTCAAATGCAGCGCTCACGAATGCAAAGAGAGGAATCTTCTTTTGTTCATGGCCGAAGTTCCTCCAAAGACCATCTTCAACCATATCGCCTCTTTACTAGCTTGTGTAGCTGCTACATATTCTCGCTTCGTTGTTGAAGTAGCCTGGCATTGCGGTTTGAAACCCGATACGGCTCAGCCCGGTAAGTGCAAACACATAGCCTGTGGTGGATTTGCTATTATCACGATCACCTGGATAATCAGAATCAACATATCCACTAACAATAAAATCAGATCCCCCATAACATAATGCAACATCTGAGGTGCCCTTAATGTATCTTAGGACCTTCTTTACAGCATTCCAATGCTCTCTATCAGGATTCGTCATGTATCGACTAACCACTCCCACTGCTTGTGCAATGTCTGGTCTTGTACAAATCATCGCGAACATCAAACTTCCCACTGCTGATGCATATGGTACTCGAGACATCTCCATCCTCTCTTCTTCACCGTCAAGACACATATTGGAGGATAATTTAAAATTAATAGGAAGTGGGGTAGAAATTGGCTTACAATCTTGCATGTTGAAGCGTCGCAAGATTTTCTTCAAATAATTCTTCTGAGAAAGCTAAATCTTCCTATTATTTCGGTCTCGGTAAATTTGCATCCCTAGAATCTTGTTTGCGGATCCTAAATCCTTCATTTCAAATTCCCTAGCCAATTGAGCCTTCAATTCTTTAATACGATCTTTGTTGGGGCCTGCAACCAATATGTCGTCAACATACAGCAACAAAATAACAAAGTTATTTGCATCAAACCTCTTGAAATATGCACAAGGGTCTGAATTAAGTCTGTTGTATGCAAGGCTCATGATGAATGAATCAAATCTCTTGTACCAACACCTCGGCGCCTGTTTTAGACCGCATGAGATTTGTTTAACACGCAAACCAAGTTCTCTTTTTCTTTTTCTTCAAAACCTTCTGGTTGGAGCATATAAATTTCTTCTTCAAGATCTCCATGAAGAAATGCTGTTTTCACATCTAACTGTTCTAGATGTAAGTCAAATACAGCGCTCATTGTCAGGATTACTCGAACTGTTGTAAGTCGAACTACAGGAGAAAATATTTCATTAAAGTCAATACCTTCTTTCTGAGCATATCCTTTGACCACCAATCTAGCACGATATCGCTCCACTTGATCATCGCCATTTCGCTTGATCTTGTAGACCTATTTGTTTCCAATGGTCTTCCTTCCTTGTGGTAGTGATACAAATTCCCAAGTCTTGTTCTTCTGGAGAGCTTCGATCTCTTCCTGCATTACTGTCATCCACAAAGATGAGTCTGTACTGTTTACAACTTCATGAAAAGTTGATAGCTCTCCATCCTCCGTTAAAAGACAGTATGCAACGTTACTCTCCGTAATATACTCCGAGTGCCAAGCCGGTGGTCTTCTCTCACGAATTGACCTTCGAACTTCTGGATCCTCGGCTTCGACTGGTTCTTGTACATCATGCTCCGGTACTGCTTCAGAAGAATCTTGATCATTTTCCACCTGAATATCTACAGTCTCTGAGTCCTTCCCTGAGCTGCTTTCTTTTTCTTTTCTTTGTAGTTGGTTCTCTACAAAGATAACATCTCTGCTGATGATAACCTTGTAGGTAGTGGGATCCCACAGGCGATACCCCTTCACTCCATCAGCATACCCTAAGAATATACATTTTCTGGATTTTAAATCCAGCTTTATAATTTCTTGGGCGTTGTAAATTACGTACACTGGACTTCTAAATATATGGAGGTTGGAATAATCAGCTGGCTTGCCAGTCCACATCTCCATCGGCGTCTTTAATTGTATTGCAGTTGATGGAGATCGATTCACCACATAACAAAGCGATTTTATCGCTCACCAAAAGACTTTATCCAGATTTGCAGTTGCCAACATTGCTCTGGTTCTTTCCAATAGAGTTCTATTCATCCGCTCCGCTACTCCATTTTATTGTGGAGTATACGCTGTACTGAATTATCTTTTGATGCCTTCTTGCTTGCAGAATGCGAGAAATTCACCGTCTGTGTATTCTCCTCTATTATCTGACCTCAAGCACTTGATCTTCTTGTCAGATTCAAGCTCGACTCGGGCTTTGTAGGCTTTAAAGACTGAGAACACATCCGTCTTCTTCTTGATAGGGTACACCCAACATCTCCGAGAGTAATCGTCAATAAAGAACACGAAATACTTCGCACCTCCGATGGATGTAACTGGTGCTTACATACATCAGAATGAACAAGTTCCAGAATAGCATTGCTTCTAGAACTCGATGTGTTGAACTTCAGTCGATGCTGCTTGCTCGTAACACAATGCTCACAAAACGGAAGAGCTACCGATTTGAGCCCATGAAGCAGGTTCTGATCGGAGAGAATCTTCAAACCTCGTTCTGACATGTGGCCTAGTTTACGGTGCCACATCATGGTTTCTTCTTCTCCACGGCTGGTTGACGCCACACATGAATCAGCTTCCTGCAGAGTCTCTCCCTTGAGCATGTATAGGTTTGCAGCTATCTTTTCTCTTTTGATCACTACAAGCGCCCCTCTAACAATCTTCATGATCCCATTTGCTATATGAGTTTTGCATCCGAGCTCGTCTAATTGTCCCAAAGATAACAGATTCTTCTTCAGGCCCTCCACATATCGCACATCTTGAATAATACGTATTGTACCGTCAAACATTTGAATTTTAATAGTATCAATACCACAGATCTCCAAGGCATGATCATTGCCCATGAATACAGAACCCTCTGAGATAGGTTCATATTTGTGAAACCATTCCCTCCGGGATGTCACGTGCCAAGAAGCTACTGAATCTAGAAGCCAGACGTCAGCAAACTTCTTTCTCCCTTCATTAATAGTGTTTGCTCCACTGTATAAAATTTCACCATCGTCTGATGTGCTGACAACGCATTCTTGAGATGTTGATGGCTCCGAAGATTTTTTATCACCACTCTTCTTATTGTGCCAACACTCCGACTTGACATGCCCCTTCTTGCCACAGTTGTAGCATTTGATATGCTTCTTACTTCTTGATTTAGATCTACCATGGGCATGACTCCCACTGGAGCCACGTTCCGTTGATCTTCCTCTCGTCACCGATAAGGCCTCCGTTTGCTGCGAACTTGCCAGCCTGTCTTCCTTGTTTTTACGCCGATTTTCTTCCTCCAGAACAGCGGCTGCAACGTCGTTTAAAACTAGCTTCTCCGCAAGAATGTTATTTGTGAGGTTGATGATGAGCTGATCATACGAGTCAGGTAGACTCTGAAGTAGAAGCTCCGCACGTTCGTTCACACTGATTGTATGCCCCAACGTTGTGAGTTGGGAGAACAATGTGTTTAGGGTGTTGATGTGGTCAGTCACCAATGTAGATTCCGCCATCCGGAGAGTGTAAAGTCTTCTTTTTAAGAAGATTTTATTGTGCAGGGATTTCGCCTCATATAGCTTTGTTAGAGTGTCCCAGATCTCCTTTGCTGTTTTTTTCTCCTCTATGCTGGACAGCACCCCGTCTGCTAATGCCAGATGGAGATTTGCTATAGCATTCCCGTCCATTTCGTTCCACATCTTTATCATCTGTGATGTCTGCCGGCCTTTCACCGATGGCCGCTAGGAAATTATCTTTTCTCAAGATAGCCTTTATCTTTAACTTTCACAATGAGAAATTACTCCCGTTGAATTTCTCAATCTTGAAATTCTCAAACTTTGCCGTCATTGCTTCTACCACGAACAGTAACTCCTTACTATCTCCGTGAGCGATCAGGTATTTATGAGCGATGCAGTATTTATGAATAGTAACCGTACTTGTGAACAGTACTGTATTTGTGAACACTACCGTACTCGTGAATAGTGCCCAGTACCTTTCAGAGAGTAAATGATATCTAGCTTATTTTCTGATGTGAAGGATCCACCTTGGTGGCAGCCACAGAGCATACGATAAGCAGATATAAATACCCTAAGTCAGGCTCTGATACCACTTGTTGCGACAAACCCAGGGCCCAATAGAGCAGGGTCACAGCTAAAATATTATAGAAGTAATAAAGAACACACAGATTTACGTGAAAAACCCCCTAAATGAATTTGGGGTAAAAATCACGGGCAATAATAGAAGAATTCACTATGAGGAAAAACTTAGGAGATTACAATCTCTCTTCTTACAAGGAGATACTCTCTCTATTATTTTCTCTCTCACTCTTCTATATGCAGAGGAGTTGTTGTTTCTGGGATGATATTTTCTGAAGGATTTCTGGGCCTATTTATAGATCTGTGAAAAACACTGTGCACCAATATTTTATTTGCACGCTGCCACGAGTGCACGCTGCTCATTCGCCGTGCAGTAACCAAAATTTTGGTGCCTGATAAAACAACGGTGGGGCCCGCCAACATTTTGTTTTTCAACAAAAACGGTGCCTGATAAAAACATGAATGGGGCCCAGCAGCTTTGACAACTTAACCCGCATTAAGTTTAGGGTGTTTCAGAAATCCTCCCTTAAGTTTGACATTTTTGTTATTTGGACGCACATGATTTTCACATGCACAGTCAGATCTAACAAGGTTGATTAAGGGGGTAACTAACAAAATTTAAGGGGGGTTAAGTGACATTTCTAAAGTTTGTGAGGGGTTATCTGGGGGTTTTGTGAAATTTACCCCTTTATATTTCTTTCCATATGTAGGAATACCTGAATGTTACCAATCAACAAAGTGAACAGCATCAGACCGCTCAGTGTAATGATTATGCTGAAGATCACTTCTAGCCAGTTGCTTGTAGGTTCGAGATCATTACCAAAAGTGCTGCAATAGAACATTGAGTTAGATAAGGAAAATCTAATAGACTAATATGAACATATCTTGCTTGAGATTGTAGCAACAGAATTTAATAATATACGGCTCAAATTACAGAAGCTCAAAGCACTTCGCATCTTAAATTACTCTGCAATAAGTTATGTCTAGGTTCAAGATATTTTATATATTATTATTATTTTGCCATGATCTAAATAGTAACATTTCAGGTTACCCATCTCTTATTTTGAGTTGGCTTAAGGTTATTGCAACAGAAAATCAAAAGAATTAGGATTAAAATAAATAGAAATACAATTATGGAAGGACATAGTTACATAACTACAGTCTCCTAAACTAAGGAAAGTGGCCATATCAGATGAATACCTAATTATCTTGTAGTGTTTATATATTGTAACAGTATGATAAATAAAACCTTCTCTCTCTATATAATGCATGCCCAATGGGATTTATTAGTTTAAGGAATGACCTAACGATGTTCCTACTCCGCCTAATCAGACTGGATGTTTGATAATATTATGTCTTTTCCATGTCAATGTTAATAATCACAATTTTCAATTTCAATGTACTCTTCTATCCTGAGAGTTTCTTGATGTGTAATTAAATGTTCGCCCAATATCCTGTCTATAAGCTTTTTATTTGAGAGATTACAAAACATGGAAGATTTTCCCCCTGTGAATTGCATGCTGCATTCATATTTTGTACATGTGCAATGTGCAACGTTTCGTTCATATTTTGTACATGTGCATTAAATGTGCTAAAGCACTGCTAAATATCAAGCGCTATTGAGCAGGTACAAAAGACTCAATACCATGATTTCTCGTAACAAATTAGATGTCCATGAAACAAGTTTGATTCTGAGGTGTGGATTCAACCATGCTAAACTGAGAACTATTTTCCGCTGCTAGGATGTGTTGGAGAATTCTCGAAGCATGAATATGTAATATAAAGCTAAAGCAGATTTCATATCAGTGATAACTATGTTCTTGTGTTTAGTCAGATATTTCACCTGAGTGTCATAAGGCCCCAAAATATAGGATAAAGGATCTTGACAGCAAGCGAATTGCTTGAAACAACAGGGAGCGCCCAGTTATATATCCCATAAGGAAATGGCCCATTAACATTTAAACATACGGAATTATTCTGCATCCCGACACTCGTCAAATTACTCTGACATTCTAGTTCGTCCAAGACTGAGGGTAAGGGAAGACGATAGCAGACTTCCTTGGAGCAGGCCAACGACACGAGGTCGCAATTGTTGTTCTTCTCACATTGCTGTTGGATACAGGATGCAACGCGCTGAATGGCAAGAACATACCAGCACCCCCCAGCGACCTAAGTATACAATAATGTCAAATTTCAAATTCCTTGATAATTTACCATGAGAGTCTAATAAATATTTGATGGATCACAAGTTTTCCATTGTGAACGTTGCATGTTTTGTATTTACTCAATTGTAGGTTGCTGATTAGGCCTCGTTATTGATCTATCCATGTGATTTCTTTTTATTTATTCGTAAAATAGGCCTTCTTTTTGAACTTTTGGATTTCAATTTTTCATCTTATCCTTATAGGCCTTCATTTATTGTGAAATAGTGGCTTCTAATAGGATGCCCCATGCCTGAGTGACTGAGTCGGATGTAGACTTCCCCATCTTGGTTTAGTCACCTCTTAAGTTCTATATGAAGCTTCTCTTAGTGATTAAGTTCATTATTGACAAGAGAAGAGATATTGATAAGTATCACAGAGTTATATTTTTTATTTTTATTTTTATTTTTATTATTTTTATTTTTTTAATGTCAAGTTGCAAACTCCACGCTTTTAAAAGATGGTACACCCATCGCTAAAGTAATTTATATCATGATGTAGAACACACTGTTTGTACCTTTCACGTCATTAATTGCCTTACCATTTTTACAATTTTGAAAATATGACACCTTGAGAGTTTAACTGGAATATTACATTTTGAGCATTCCAAATAATGCATATGCTGAGATAATCAAATATAGCAACTTAACAAATACACTTACGTGTGATGCAATGAAATAGGCAATGAGATTAAGCGCAAATCCCCACCAGATTGTTCCAAAGATGTAACCAGTGACCTTCTGCATCCTCCTCATTATACAAATACTGTGGTATACCTTGGGAAGAAATTGGAACAGGAACATCATCAAAAGTATTGACATTATGAGCTTAATTTGTTCTTCTCTTATCAGTTTTGGTACCACCAACCAGAATATTGCCTGAATGAAATAGAACCAACACGAATTAGTACTTAGAACCACAAAATTATGTACGGGAGATGTAAAAGAATTTATTTGCAATCAGTAATCAGAGCAAGGTTTTAAATATTGGATATCGGGGAAATATCGGATGGCCAAAATTCATATCGGATTGCATATATCGGGGATATGTGGTAAATATCGGAATGCCATAACAGATGTTTGCATATGTAGTATAATGCACTAAAATGTAATTTCAACATACTTAATGAAATCTAAGCATACAAAATGTAAATAATATATGTTTAGGATTACTAATCAACCTTGCAAAACAAACAAAAGTACAAATCAATGTTGCAACATTTCGTCTAATTTTTTGAGGGCAAAATGTCATTTGATATAATGGGAAAATCATGATACCTCGCTCAAAAATTGGCAAGCGCGGTATATTGTACTGCGACAAGCCATATAAAAGGATAAATCGGCTAACATATCGGCTAATATATCAGCCGTATTGGATATATCGCCTAAAATAGCCAAAAGGTGGTAAAGAATATTTAGAGACCATATCGGTTGTGTCAACCCCTGTAAAAGGATATATCGGGCCATGTCGGGGATATTTAAAACAATGAATCAGAGTAGTTGGTGGATAACATGAAATAAAAGGTGAAGCTAAATCTAGTCTTCTTTTGTTGTTAGAATATTATGGAGATCTTCTAAGGCTCTGGAAAACATAGTTTTCATATAGTTGTAATGTTTTCTATGCAAGATAATACAGTCATTAATTTGAAATCAAAAGACATTCATAAAATTATGAAATACTTTCATTGGGTTTTAACTAGGGTGCATTCGGTTCTGATACACTGCCAGAGGATGATTTACATATCCATATCCGCTTTCTAAAACGGATACGATACGATCTGGATATTCATCAGAAGAAAACATAACCATATCCGCACTAAACGGAAACGGATACGGTTCGGATATTAGATAAGCGGATCACGGATACAATACGGATATTAATCGATATTTGGGAAACGGATATGAATCGATATGACAAAAATACATATGATTATAATATTTCGCACACTAAAATATAACTAAAAACATTCATCTATTAAACATAATCAAGATAAGTTTATTCAACCATATAAAAATATCACCTCATAGACAAAAATACTAGTCCTCATGTAATTCTCAAGTCTAATCAAAACAACAAAAATTCAAAACCAGATCCGGATATCCAACTCAGATCCAGATTACTCGAAATCAGATCCAAACCATATCCGGATGAAAATCAAACAACAAAAGTCTAAACCGTGATCTGGAAAGTGCAGAAAGTGATCCGGATATCCGAACCGTGATCCTGATTCGATCCAAACCGTGATCCAAACCATATCCGGATGAAAATCAAACAACAAAAATTCAAAACCGTGATCCAAACCATATCCGACGGTTTAATTTTTCTACCATATCCATAAACGGATACGAAGACGGTCCGATATATCCACCGCTTTGCACCCCTAGTTTTAACCCATTCGCAGAAAACTTCAACATATTTTAGCTTTATTAGTAAACTACCACAAACTTTCCCAAAAGTTGAAGTAGCAATAGAGTACAATTCTGGGTATTCCATGACCAGCCAAGGGAGTTCAAGATATTCTACTACAAGTATGTAAGCTAGCATCATTATCATTTACGACCGCGGCATACACACGTTTGTTTCGTTTCTATACGTATATTCACATTCAGTGTACGAACCATAAATATTAAACGTATGTTTTTTCAAAATAATTTCAACCATAAATAGTATCTTGTAGTTAGGCAAGATGAGTCGATGACACAAACAAAGTCCCCTGTTCTCACCAGGAATCAGAGTACTTGCCTGTGTTTGTTCGGCTGAAAGCACCAAACTTTTGTTCGCTGCTGCTTTTACTGCAAAAAATATCCCGCATGGATCTAAAATGTCTGGCGCTCCTCGTGATCTGTTTTGTTTGTACACAGTGGTACGAAGGCTAGGTAGGACTAGTGGTGAGTGGTCCAATTTTGTCCTGTGCTAACAAACACTTTCCCGTTATGGGACCCAGTTTCTGAAAAGGTAAGCAGAAGAGTCCCTCTCTAGACTCTATTATTGCGATTCTCTCATGAGCTTGATTTGATTGGACCCAGTCACGTAGGGGAGAAGTATCTGACGTAGGCATGCACTCCTCCCCTCAACCATCGGTACTCCACAGTAAGTCATGTGGCATTCTCTAGCACTCTGCCAACTTGAACTAGTTTATAATGATCATATGATCTCTTCTAAGCTACATCACTTGCCTTTTTATTCAACAGAAATCATAACATTCAATTAAATAATAAAACTTATGTGATTAAAGAATTGATTGATTTCTCCACTATCTATCTGTGTTAGTAACGGGAAGAATTTGAATCCTAAGTGTAGACTCATGGACTACTTGCTAAAAGATAGTCATTTATTAACTGGTAAACTTGGCTAACATGACAATAAAATTATGCACTATGTGTATCTTTTATCCAAATCACATTCATCTATTAAACATAATCAAGATAAGTTTATTCAACCATATAAAAATATCACCTCATAGACAAAAATACTAGTCCTCATGTAATTCTCAAGTCTAATCAAAACAACAAAAATTCAAAACCGTGATCCGATATCCAATCAGATCCGATTTCGACTTCGAAAACCGTATCCCAAACCATATCCCATGAAAATCAAACAACAAAAGTCACAAACCGATTCTGAAAGTGCGAACCAGATCCGATATCCGAACCGTGACCAGATTCGATCCAAAATCAGATCCAAACCATATCCGATGAAAACCAAAATCAAAACCGATCCAAACCATATCCGACGGTTTAATTTTTCCTACCATATCCGTTCTAAAACGGATACACGGTTAGTGGTCCCGATATATCCGACCGCTTTGCACCCCTAGTTTTAACCCATTCATGAAAATTTCAACATATTTTAGCTTTATTAGTAAACTACCACAAACTTTCCCAAAAGTTGAAGTAGCAATAGAGTACAATTCTGGGTATTCCATGACCAGCCAAGGGAGTTCAAGATATTCTACTACAAGTATGTAATCTAGCATCATTATCATTTACGACCGCGGCATACACACGTTTGTTTCGTTTCTATACGTATATTCACAGTCAGTGTACGAGCCATAAATATTAAACGTATGTTTTTTCAAAATAATTTCAACCATAAATAGTATCTTGTAGTTAGGCAAGATGAGTCGATGACACAAACAAAGTCCCCTGTTCTCACCAGGAATCAGAGTACTTGCCTGTGTTTGTTCGGCTGAAAGCACCAAACGTTTGTTTGCTGCTGCTTTTACTGCAAAAAATATCCCGCATGGATCTAAAATGTCTGGCGCTCCTCGTGATCTGTTTTGTTTGTACACAGTGGTACGAAGGCTAGGTAGGACTAGTGGTGAGTGGTCCAATTTTGTCCTGTGCTAACAAACACTTTCCCGTTATGGGACCCAGTTTCTGAAAAGGTAAGCAGAAGAGTCCCTCTCTAGACTCTATTATTGCGATTCTCTCATGAGCTTGATTTGATTGGACCCAGTCACGTAGGGGAAAGTATCTTATGGGGACGGTCATTCGTACTCACTGAGCAATTGAATCCCTTGGGATCAGAATTTTGGTCAGAAGGGATCATCAATTCATGTCAGGCCGTCTATGGGGCGGCCGTGGGATCTTTCTCGTCGCGTGAGGCCCGTAGGTAGGATGCATTAGATTCCAAGACTAAGGACTTGATCTAGTTTATAATGATCATATGATCTCTTCTAAGCTACATCACTTGCCTTTTTATTCAACAGAAATCATAACATTCAATTAAATAATAAAACTTATGTGATTAAAGAATTGATTGATTTCTCCACTATCTATCTGTGTTAGTAATGGGAAGAATTTGAATCCTAAGTGTAGACTCATGGACTACTTGCTGAAAGATAGTCATTTATTAACTAGTAAACTTGGCTAACATGACAACAAAGTTATGCTCTATGTGTATCTTTTATCCAAATCACACTCATCTATTTATGTCTACACATATTCATTACAAATATAGCTGACATACCCCATCCTACGACAATCATAGCATTCCCTAATGATACTACAATCTTAATCAAACATTAGTTAACGATACTATAATCATAATCTAAGTTAGTTTAATAAATTAGATGATGGTCACCTGAGGCACAGGGAGAATGACAAAAACATCGAACCAGAACCCCTTCACCGACCTCACATAATGCTCCGCGATCATCCTCGCATCCCACACCAGCTTCCCGCACCCAACCACCAGCGACTCCCTCGACACGTACGCCATCCTCAGCTGCAGCCACACGTGCGCCACCTGCACCACGTCCACGCACGTGCGCAGCACCGTCACGATCACCGCCAGCCCTCCGTCCATGTACAAGCACGGAGCCCCTCCCCGCCCGATCGACAGCGAGTAGAAGAACAGCGGGTCAACAGCGAGGGCGACAGCCCGCGTCAAAAGGATAGCCCGGTTCCATTTACGGACCCAGTTGCTTCTCGGGTCGAGCACCGACCCGAAGATCCAGCCCGGCGGGCCCGACGCGGTTCGGCGGCGGGGGTTGTGGCGGATGGGGACTAGGGAGGAGCCGGCACTGGCCGACCACTCCGGGGAATGGGCCTGGTCACAGCTCGTTGAGTGGAAGGCCGGCACGCCGGCCTGCGTGCAGGCGTAGCATTCGGCCGGCGGCGCAGGGACCCGGGGCTGCTCGGGGCTGAAGGGCTCGCGTCGTCTTCGTCGATGTCGGAGCGGATTTTCTTGCGTCGGAAGAATACAATGTGCCGGAGTTTGGAGAGAGGGAGGTGAGTTTAGATAGCAGTGGCATGTTTTTCTTCCTCCTCTTCCATAAATCACAGGAACCATGAGAGGGAGAGGGAGAGAGAGAGTAATGACAGTGAGAAATGTTTGATGCCGTGAAGGAAAGGAAGTGATCAGCTATAAAGGGCAGGGCGAGAGGATGAGGGAGCTCAAATGGCTGCCGAGGATGTATCGTAAATTCCACGGATGATTGTTGGGAAGTGGGGCCCCCTGCCTAGGTGGTGTGGTTAAACGGATGCCACGTGCGTGGCAGTCCACACGGGCAGTGGCCGGGCGAGCTCCTCACTCACGTCTCCCTTGCAGAGGGTAACTTTGATGAGGATTTGCTTGTCTCTGTGATTTTTGCTAATTGACAAACATTTTCCGGGTAAATTCAGAAATTTCTTGATGCTTATCTAGAAATCTCAGTCAGATTATAGCTCCAGTGTCATTTGATAAACTACTCGCCCACATGATTTTCGTTTTGATCATACACAGCATGAGGGGGTCAACATGATGGAAACATTACATGAACTACCTTATAAATATTATGTTTAAAGACATTAAAAAATTGTAATATCATTATTCGAAAGGATTCGAATTAGTCAGTTCAGGACAACAAACAGAGACTCGTTAATAGCTACTTCCCAAAGTATCCAAAGCTCAAAACACAAGCAAACTATGTAGACGGCTCTGAGAATAGCTTATAAAGGTATGTTTGGATACTAGGATGATTTTGATATGGTGTTTTCATAAAGCATTTTCAAAACACCATGGTAAGTGTTTTGGCCAATAATATTATTATAATATAATACCTTTTATAACATTAATATTAAACATATTATTAATATATTAAATATTAATTACAATATAATCTATTTTAACTAATATATTATCATATTATATATATAATTAACATAGTATAATATTATATAACTAATAGATTATAATGTTATACACTGTACATATTTATAATATATATTATATCATAATACTTAAATATTATTTTCAAATATTAATATATTTAATTATTTTTATCTAAATATGTTATTTTCATTAATATATAAACTTTAATAAATAATAATGTATTAACATTTTCTTTTATAATATAATATAATATTATTATATTATGATATTATTATTATATTAATATTTGTTATAATATATGCAATTTATCATTAATAAGTTATTTACTTTATAATATATAATTATTTTGTCATTATTTTATAATGTAATTTATTATTATTAATTTTATAATATATAAAGGGAATGATGTATATGAGGTGGCTCATTTTGCTAAATGAACTACCAAGAGATAGAGTGGTGAGGCCCACACTTGATGCTAAAGAATGTGACCTCACCACATGGCTATCTCTTGGTAGCTCATTTAGAAAATGAGCCACCTCATATACATTATTTCCATATATAAATAATATATTGAATATATTAATATTTAATCTTTTATTCTTATAGGAGTTATTATTTTATTATTAAATATTATTATTACATAACATATTTTATTATTAAATATTAATTATAATATAATCTATTTTAACTAATATATTATAATATTATATATATAATTAACATATTATAATATTATATAACTAATAGATTATAATGTTATATACTGTAAATATTTATAATATATATAATATCATAATACTTAAATATTTATAATATATATTATTATTTATTACGTAATATATTATGAATATATTGAATATATTAATATTTAATCTTTTATTCATATAGAAGTTATTATTTTATTATTAAATATTATTATTACATAACATATTAAAAATTTAATATATTATTCATACATTAATAATATATTTTATTAAATAAATAATATAATAGAATACTTTTTGTTATATAATTCAATATTATATCATTACTATAGGATTATTTATTAATAATAAATTATTATCTATTGTTTTATCAATATATTTTCTTTTATTATTATTGGCTATTAATTTAATATATATAATATATATAATAGTATTTAAACTATAATTATTATATTATATTAGTTATAATATTATATGTATTATTAATTAATGGTATTAAACATTATATTGATATATTAGGAATAAAATATTATAATTTATTTTATTTAAATAATATATCACTATATTTATATTTATATATTTAATTTATTATTATTTACTATTAATATAATATATATGTATTTGAAATATAATTATTATATTATATTAATTATAATATTATATGTATTATTAATTAATGGTATTAAACATAATAGTGATATATTTGGCAACTAATGTTATAATGTAACATATTAAATAATATAATTTAATACTATATTATATTATGTTATATTTTTGTAACTAATATATTATATTAAATATATTATTAATACACAATGTTAGACATTATATTAACACCCTTGAAACTCAAAACACAAACACCAAACATGAAACACTTTTTGGTGTTTTGAAATAAGTGTTGTATTTTGGTTTTTGATATTGTAGCTTAACAAAAACATCATGGTTTCCAAAAAAATGGTGTTTTGTTTTTGGCAAAAACATTATGAAAACACTAAAAACACCATGGTATCTAAACGCCGCCTTAGCCTTTGCAGTTGGGTTTTTAGGCATTCCCTTGTCATTCTATTTCATTATTTATCACATGTAATCTGAGGTTGAATAACACCAAAACCAACTAACTTAAGTTAAAGGATCTAACGGTCTACAACAACATATCTTGCTTGTATTAGGCATCCACTCACTACTTTTTTTGTACTCTTCCTCTCTAAAAAAATATGGCCTTTGCAGACTCATACACACCCTATGGGGTTGCTATCTATCTAGCCTGAGAGAGCATGTTCAAGCTTCAGACTAGTGAATAATAGGGACTTTCAATGATATACCAAGCTCTTCTTCACACTTTGCCTTCCACACATTCAAATCCTCAGCTTCATCACCACAAGTAGATCAGGCCTAGTATGGATGATTGATATCACATGAAGACAATAGATCAGTTTTCATACTGGTTTGGCCAAGAATTCTGTCGTATTTATATGCACAAGTTGAGAGCATGCTGTTGAACTTGGGTTACCATTCCAGCGCATCAAAACAAACTTATTTGATGACTTAATTGTACTGATTAAGAAAAAAAAAAGAGGCTATAATCAACGCTATGTATTGGTTAATATGTGGGAAATCATCCGGAACTATTCATCTGGTTGTGCACTTCATGACACTTCGTGCATTTTGCTGGCAGTATGTCCAAAGGGATTCTATAACAGAGTGCAAAGTTCATTTCTTCAACCATAATCATTTATCACTTAGTAGACAATCATGATTTGCCCTGAATAAGAAATGATAGTAGTAGAATTCAGAAGTAAATCTTTGACAAATAAGAACTAGAAAGGATACAAGTTCAACATCAAGAGGTCATAGTTATCAAAAGGGACATCAGAGAGAAGAAGTCCCCAAGGAAGAAAGAACTAATAGAAGTAGAGTAAGAGACACGACTAGCAGGTGAAATGCGCAAACATTCTCAGTAGTGTTCGTTCCTAATTTAGATTGAGAGTCTCATTTGACCAAAAGGACATTGAAAAAAGTTTCTGATGTGTCCCTAGGAAATTTAATTAGTAGACAGATGAATAGCTCAAAAGTTGAAAATTACACAAACATTTCATGCAACTAGAAACAAATTAAGAACAATTTTTTTTATGGCTGACCTTGAATTCTGCGAATATCTATAACTGCCATTATCGTTTCCTTACCAAGTTCAACGCAAGCTCCCATCAACAAAGAAGAAAAAGAAAACAATTACTCTCGGTATCTATTAAAATATAAAACCATAATCCTCAACTTCTATCATAATTTCAGAGTTTTAATATAGTGAAGACATCTTAAGCTGGTATTTAGATTTACGTCTCATCAGACTAGCATTTAAAAGTGGGTTAAGCAAATGTATCGCATCATAAAATGCCCAGGTTTCAGTCCCTAAAAGAGATGCTCAATCTATAGAAAACATATTCGAGTATCAATTTATAATTCTCGTCTTTTACCACATGTAAATTTTAAGAATATCAGCCTATTTATCCATTGCTATATAGGTACGATTACAACACACACCGAGCAGCGGACATTGAATGTGAATCCCGTCACGTCCTAGTCACCATCTCCAGTATAAACCAGTATTTTTGGCTCTAATATACGCGCTCTCATTACTTAGACATATATATACATAAACTGGAATAATTATATCCGTACAAATATGTACAAGGGAAGGGTGCAATCATAAACAAGAAGACAAAGGGGGTTTGCCTACTACTAATATCTACTTGAAAGTTCCTTGAACAAACGCCAATGCCTTCAATTGAACAAAGCAAATTGAAGAGTTATGATTTAAACCAAGATTATTTGTCCGGTGAATCAGCAAAATCAGTAGCGTATACTAGAACTGTCTAAGACGAGGGGCCCTCCGATTTTGGAGCTTCTAGTAACAATATTCCTCCAGAATTGAATGCATACAAAAAGACAGGAGCTAGGTTTTGTAGTTTCCTACATTAAGTGGGGAGAAGCTCTGTGCAATAATCAAGTGGGCCTTCACCTTTATACGCATCACAATTATAGGAGAAGCTATTCAGTGGACAGGTTCACTGGATGGTTGATGTTGGCAGGAAAAGAACCTCCAGATCAGCAAAAAAAAAAAAAAAATGTGTTTGATGATTAATCTAAGAGTCCTTCAACCTTGGATCACCTGTTAGTTTCTCGTATGGTAATTGCAAAGTAGCGTATTTGAAATAATTGAGCAAGTATCAAAAGTTCCGTTATTCAGTAAGAGCTTTGAGTTTGGAGTAGCATTCAGCTACAAAACTAACATGAAGAAAACTTGGATTATCCACAACCAAGGAACATTATTTGCAGTATCAGAATTAAACAAGAACCATATATTCTCTCCTCTGGTGCTTGAATGGTTTGCAAATTTTTCAAAGAAATTGTGAATTCTGTGACTAGGACCAGGATGGCTTTAAGGTTCCGCCACAAGTTTAGAAGTTCAGTACATCTCTTTTGGCCTTCCAGAAATCAATCAGCATCAGAGATTTATATGTATATGCTTTGTGATGTAAAATTTTATCAATCATAACAGATACTGTCTAAAGGCTGCAGACAGAAAAAAAGGCAACATTTTTGTACTTTAGGGATGATCAGAAAATGGAAGAGTATATTTAAGCAGCAATCGCTATCTTGGTGATTCATATAGATTTAAATGAGAAGGACCTTTTAGAGAGAAGACAAGAAGAGAAAATTCAACACCAAAAGGATGAAGTTTATGTTTAAGAGATAGAAATGGAGGCTCATAAACAGAAAAATAAAAAGAAAATATCAATGAGCTTCAACATTTACCTCTGTAACTATCAATTTCTATATTTGCAAATATTTGAATCTTTTCATGTGCAGGTCACTTTATCAGATAGAGGTTGATGTGCTCAACATAATTGAATATCTTAAAGTTCAGTGTTAGAGAAAATGATAAATATCTCACAAGTTAAATAAATGATCCGAGAAATAGTTGTATCGAGGACAATGGGTGACGAAGGCAGTGACATAAAATATTTAAGTCACTGTCACAAGGTTAGGTATTTCATGTCTTAAAGTCCTGTCCCTGCACCAAAACTCCAGAGTTGTGATGAGAGTTGAGGGTTATAATTTTATATTCTAACATGCCTCCGCAGGTTGATCGCCCTTTTCACGGGCCGAAACCTGGACTCACGTACCAGTATCAATTTTTTTAAAATCCGCTTTTAAATTTGTGGTCGGTGGGATTTGAACCATTCCTGACAAATATATATGTAAGCACTAATGTGGATTTAATATATATAAATAATTATTACAAGTTAAGTTCAGGTTCTAATTCTGAAAATTAGGTCAAATAGGGGTTTCACTCCTTATTACCTACACAAAACGTGTTCGTGAAAGATCAGATAGGATTATATTCAGTTTGTTCTTTACCATACAAATACGAGCATACTCTTCTGGATATTAATTTATACCTTATATGTATAATTGGGATAGGTCCTCATCCAGGTAAGGGATGAGTTGTCTCGGGTAAAATCCCCAGCTTGATAATGACAATTATGAAGAATACACAAATAAACAGGAGGAAGGAACAACGAAGCACACATGAACAGGACACTTTATTCATTTATCTATTTATTTATGGGTGACTTTCAAGAAACTATTATGAATTTCTGTGGATTTTTCAAAAAGAAAAATGACCAAATATTTTGTTTAATTTACTATCATGAGTTTAGCAATTGATATAGGACCCTATAATGTTGTTAATAGAAGTTTTGGAAAGATTAATGAAAACAATATAAGCTTGTCATGATGAGTGAAGATAGGTAATGTTAGATGTATCAAGAGTGAAGATAAAAGCTTTTAGTAATGGATGACGACAAAAATAGAGGTGCCAAGGTTATTTTCATAAGTTGTTTAATGCTAGCCAAATAAACTAACATAAGATAGAATCTAAAAAGATAATGCATAGTAGGAACTATAGATAGTGTAGCAAAATTAGGACTGTTGAGTTAAAGATTATTTTGACGCTTATCATTTCTTTAGTTACAACTAAACATATTCAAGACTAAGTCTCATGGTGTATGTTATTTGATGACGACATGTTATTAATTGATGACACTAGGAGAGAAACAATTTCTAAAGTAGAGGGTTGAGTAAGCTCTTAAATATAAAGGATTTAGAACTAGTAGAGCCAAAACATAATACATGGAATGTAATTTACTAATTCTGTGAAATAGGATAAATGTGTAGTACATGTTGATAGTCAAGAGTTACCTAGAAGCAACCACTTTCACTATTTATGATCAGTCATTCCTCAACATAGCGTCACTGAGGGTAATATCATTCAGCGAATCAGAATTGGATGGTTAAAATGGAGGAATGCTTCAGAAATCATGTGATTGTAGAATACTTATGAAATTAAAGAAATATTCTATCTGACAACTAACAATGCATTTGGATCAAAATGTTGGGCAACTATAAAAACAATAACTATGAGACAAATGTTTAGCAAAAATGAGAATGTTATGAACTTATGATGGACTTGTTGATATACATTAGTAGATGGTATAAGAAATAAAGGCATACATAGGAAGTTAAGAGGTTGCTCCTACTCCAGATAAAATGAGAGAGAAATCAATTGAGATGACCTGGTCATGTGCAACAAAGTTCATTAAAAGCACCAATTGGGAGAAATAATAAGATTATAACTAATGGAGAAAGCACAACTAGAGGATAGGGCTATGAGAAATTGGTCTGAAAACAATTACAGTAGTACTTAACTTAATGGAAGGGAATGGTCTTCAATAGAAGAAAACGGAAGAATGAGATTCAGATTCATATAGTCAATCCCAAAAACTAGGGACAAATGGGTTGTTGTTCTCGTTGTACATATGTACATGGAAATTAAAATAGATAAACGAGATATACAAAATACTTGGAAAGTAATTTTACCCAAAACGTCTCACGGGACATGGGAAACTCACATGACTACTTAAAAGCATGCTTGGCAACTTGGTCAAAGTGGATAATAATCCACTTTTGCATGTTTGGTAACCACGTTTTGAGTGGATTATTTTGGATTGTAATCCATCAAAAAATAACCTAGGATTCATGGGTTATTTTTGGGTGGATTGTAAGGCACATGCTTGACCAACTAAATGACAAATTCCCATTACTTTTTCACCTTTTCTTTCCCCTTCTCTCTCCTCCCATTTTTAAGGATTTTTTTGGTCATTTTAACAAAAAGTTCATGAATTTCTTAACCAAACACCTATCATTTTAATCCGCTTGGTGTCAGTGGATTATAACCGAAGTGGACTATAATCTAGAATTGCCAAACATGCCCTAAACCAAAGTAAGTGTTTTTCTTTTGTTCTTGAATATGGGCTGAGGCTATGATTGGACTCTCAAATATGGCCCAAAATGATATTAATAGGCCTCAGATGCTATTAATGTCAAGACACTAAGTGCAGGCCATCTAAAAAAGAGGTTTTCAAGGATAGGTAAGCATAGAAGAGTTCGAACCCTGACAGCAGTTTTAAAGTTTACTTTAGTTTGGTCTAAAAGCTGCAGAATGAATCACCATGGATTACATACTTCACGTGTGTGTAACAAATATGTATACATATATAATTACTCCTTTAAATACCCACACATTATAAGTTTCACGAGAATTCGACGGTCTGGTCTTCTAAAAGAATCTTATAATATAATGTAATCAGCTTACTGTGAAGTGAAGTTTTGTATCATCATACCTCATTCCCTCCCTGTTACCTCTTTCTCATGCACTATTGTCATCATTGCAAGTCCACGGCAATCATAAGAGCCATCCATATAAGTTTGACGTGCAAGCTTCCCATCTTCCTGAATCCATGTCGGCCAATCATAATTGTGACCATCAGATAGGTTGCTTTAGATCCCCTGCAGCCCAAGTTGTAAAACCGTTGTCTCCACCCACAGAAAGTAAACACTCCAACCTCACAAGTACACTAAGTTGTTCTCTATTGAGGCCCTGAAGAGATGAGGAATATATTACAAGCGTTGCAGATGATCAGATGTCAGATAGATCAACCCCAACAACTTAAAGCATAAAAAAGTGAAGCTTTTGTGCTAATACCTTTCCGTGAAGCAAGTATATTTGTATCTTAAATCAGAAAAAGATGAGAGGAAGGTAACCCCCTGCCGTGACCACTTTAATGGTTCTTTTCGACAAGGCCCCACTTTAGGCATTTGATAGTTCTTAGTTAGAAACAAGAATTTGGGTTACAGAGAGCTGAGTATAAAATGGACTTGTGAGTTCAGCTAGAGAGAATATCTCATGTGATTTGTTGTTAATATGCTTAATTTCAAACCAGGATCAGATCCCAAAACTATCCACTAGACTTGTTTCATCTTTCAATTGATTCAGAAACAATGCTTACGACATAAATGCAGTGTTTAACTACGGATAAAACTAAAATAAGGCCACTTTCAGGCAACATGTCCATATTATGGCCCCAGTGACATGTCAAGGTTTAATTAAAAAAGACTATTTCCGTAGTTTTAGTGTAGAAGCAACTTCCTGATTCCAAAAGATAAGTGGTGGGGGAGCATTGAGATGATCACCACATTCATGATTATACTGTCTTTTTGTCCTTTGCATGCATGTTTCCATGGCTTCAAGAAGCGGGCATCCAAAAGTGGGGACAAAAAAGTGAGCACACCATGATTCATCATTAATAAAACCAAGTCATTTCTGCTAGCATTCACTTTATTGAATAAATCTGCAATGTCATATTCCAAGTAAAAATGGAGAAATATAAAAGTCAGGAGCTGTATTCAGGCTGCCTCAGGGCCAAGCCATATTGGCATTTGAACCTAATATCAAAGATGTCAATTAGCAAAAATTTAACTCATATGAAGAGCTTTGAATGAGTGATACAAGGATATTGGCTAAGCAACCATTCAGTGCATTGTTTGGTAAACCTTTTGTTTATTTCGATTATATGCAGCAAAAGTAAAAGTGGAAGGTTAAGGGTACTTAACAATATTCAAATAAAATATTATTCCCATGTAATAAAGTGACAAACATGAATAAAGAGCAAGTAAAGAAAAGGCACATTGTATACTTGTTTAACCAGAGCCCTCATGTTATCTGGCAGGAAAACCCTAAAAATAATTATTGCAAACGCATACTTATGGAAAATGGAAGGAAAAGATTATCTCCAAGTAATCTGTTCACTTACTTTGAATTCAAAACATTATCAGGAGAGCGAAAGAAAATCTTTACACTTTTTCATCTAATATGCAATGTTTGCCAAGCTCCAACGAGAGTCTTGATTAAGTACAAAAATGGAGAAAAACAAGGAACTTCTTAAGTGATTGGTTACAGTTGAAGATGAGCAATATAAACAACATTTCACATGTCCTATGGATTTTATTAAAGATGAAAATATCCGTAATATTCGATAAATGGGGAATTTTGCATCGGTCCTCTGTGGTAAAGTGCCAAGAGAACTCAAGCTAACTCAAGATTGTTGTGTGCGAAACTATCTGCGACAATCACTGTCTTCCTAATGAATATAAGTTATGGGAAACAATTAAAACTGTAAAACTTTTTTATTTTTTCCATCTGTGTTGTTTTGTCCTTTCAGGCATTTCCTCTATTGCCAAGTTCCTTATTGAGGTCTCATCTGACATTTTGTGCCTTTGTTTGAGATTTTGGTGCCCCCGGCTCCAGCATTATGCATGTTGTCTTCCTCTTTATTTCTATTTGTGTTCTATGCCATTACTTCTAACAACCTCCTTTTGAACTGTCTACCACTTCCTCTATAACCCTCCTAAAGAACCTATCTTCCTGTTGTCCTTACCTTAACAAAAGCTCTATTTCTATAAGGCTAATGACTAGACACTCTACATACTGTAGTCCCCTTTTTGTGTGTGTGTGTGTGTGTGTGTTTGCTGTTGTTGACATAAGGGGCCGCAAATTCCTCAAATTTTCGTTACCACATGCAGTGAATCCCCACCTCATCAAGAGAAATTGACAACTTCAATATATGATTTAAGTTGTCTTTGTTTGTAATTTTGCTGTTATTGCAGTTATTATTTATCTCCCACCATACATAGCAACCTTATAAAGAAAAAATGATGCTGCCGGAACTAACAGAATACAGCTGTATACTGCTACCTATGCCCACTTCTCATGTTCTGTAACCCTTCACCGCTATATAAAATTCTTTCACTCTCCAAATAAAAAAGGTAAAGTAGCTAAAAGCTTCCGAATGTCCTATTACCAGGCCTTATGTTTATTTAAACTTATATATCAACATTAAGGTTTACCAAATCTCACCAGAATACATGTACTCCTACAGGCTACAATCTCCATTCCACACAACAAGGCTTCTTGAAAAGCTATAAATACCCCAACCCAGCCACTAACAACTAGTGCCAAAATATTGCAGCAAAGAACCAAACATGGTGTCTGAAAAAACCAACTCTAAGCATGTCTGTGTGATTGGTGCAGGACCTTCAGGGTTGGTTTCTGCCAGGGAGCTAAGAAAGGAAGGTCACTTTGTTGTGGTATTAGAGCAGAACCATGACGTTGGAGGGCAGTGGCTATATGACCATAGAGTGGAACATGAAGATGCCTTGGGTAGGCTCAATCCCTTGAGAGTCCATAGTAGTATCTACAACTCCCTTAGGCTTACTTCTCCCAGGGAGATTATGGGCTTCACAGACTTCCCATTTGTGGCAAAGAAAGGAAGGGACATGAGAAGGTTTCCTGGCCACAATGAACTTCTCTTGTATCTCAAAGACTTCTGTCAATGGTTTGGATTGCGAGAGCTAATAAGGTTCAACACTAGAGTTGAACATGTGGGAATGGTGGATATTCCAGAATTTCGAAAAGGTATGAAATGGGTTGTCAGGTCCAAAAACACAAAAAGTGAGAAGGCCAAGGAGGAGATCTTTGATGCAGTGGTTGTAGCCACTGGTCACTATTCTCAGCCGAGATTGCCAAGCATTAGAGGTGAGTGCTCACTTTCTCATATCAAAAACAGTAGAAATGACATGGGAGGATAGCATTAAATTGATTTATTCTTAGTGTGACTCTGATGTTTATTGTTTGTTTTGTGAAGGAATGGATAGATGGACTAGGAAGCAGATTCACAGCCATGTATATAGAGTTCCCAAGCCATTTCATAATGAGGTTAGAAGAATTTTCTCATTTTGAAGTTATGAATTCTTATTCTCACACACTGTCTAACATTAAAGTAGTAATGTAAATATTAAAATTTTGTGTAAAACGTACATGTGTACCAATTACAGAATTAATATAGAACATTTGTATGTTGTGAGGAAATTGCTAGTAGAAAAAATTATTTTGCGTGTATAATGTCCTGTATTTTCTCATCAAATTTCTAGGACAGCTAACAAGAAGTTACTTTATTTAAACACTACACACAGGTAGTGGTAGTTGTTGGGAACTCGCTTAGTGGCCAAGACATATCATTGGAGCTGGTGGGTGTAGCAAAAGAAGTACATCTCAGTGCCAAATCCCTTCAAATCTCTGAAGGTCTTTCAAAAGTCATATCCAAATATCAAAACCTGCACATACATCTACAGGTATTCCCAAGTCATATACTGCAAATGCCACCACGTTATACATGCATGTATAGACATTTAAAGCAAATATATATAGCATCACATGCATGAAGCTATTTTTCTATAATCAAGCATTATTTGCTAATATGAAGTAATGATTGCCAAGTTGACATGTGTATTTTCAGATTGACTCTCTCTGTGAAGATGGAAAAGTTTTATTTGCCGATGGATCATGGGTTATTGCAGACTCTATCATTTACTGCACTGGGTGAGACATCCATGAATTATTTGGTGTGGTTTACAGATTACTTTTCCATCCATGACTTATTTGTTGTGAATTAAGATTAGCTGTATATAAAGTGCAAATCATGAACTTAGTTAGTTATTTTCTGTCTGCCAACCAATATTGTATATATTTCAGGACTACTAATAAATATTGCCATGTTGATGATTATACTTTCTTTTTCTTTGAAGGTATTCATATTCATTCCCATTTCTTGACACCAAGGGAATAGTTGCAATCGATGATGATAGAGTGGGACCTTTGTATGAGCACACATTTCCTCCATCACTTGCTCCATCACTATCGTTTGTAGGCATTCCAAGGAAGGTAATCATAAGTCTCAACCTTAAGCAATCAAAATCACTACAGTTAAAAAGCAATCATATTTCCTATATCCATTCATGATGTGTAGATACTCCCATGCATAAACATAAAGATGAATGATGACAATCAATATCGTAGCCATAATCATGCAGCCACCATCGCCCCAAGCATTCTTAGAGAGAGAACTCTTAAGTCCTGAAGGGTGGATGAGAGAATGAGAAATCAAACAAATATGTTATTGTAAAAAAATAACTTTCATTTAGGATTCATCGTAAAGATCCTCCTAAGTCATTAGATTGATTGAATATACCTCAAAGGATTTGGCTACCTACTACTAGGCTACTGAGTTCATGTTCATTTGTTGACAGAGATTTTACTAACTTTATTGTTGTAGCTCATAGGGTTTCCATTCTTTGAATCACAAACAAAATGGATAGCTCAAGTGCTGTCTGGCAAAAGAAAACTACCATCATGGGACGCTATGATGAGAGCAGTCAACGAATTTTATCAGTCAAGGGACATTGCCGGCATACCAAAGCATAACACACATGATATCGCTAACTTTGAGGTAACAATCTATAGCTCCCATGGTCCAAATGCTAAAGACAGACCTTGAATTAAATCAATTTGCAAGCAAAACTTCTAATTAATATATTTGAAGATGGAATTCACATTATGCCCAAGGAACATCGTACAGTAGAAATGGATAATTTTTTCTGGATTTTGAGTATTTAGTCAAATTCCACTGATACTACCTTATCATGATTCTTGCCAAAAGGACACCATGTTACTACCTTATTTCCTATGGCAATGTTGAATTTATTACCATAATATTTTCTGTCATGCTAGACAACATGACAGCAAGAGCATGATGTCTGCTTTCTTTTGAAACCTTTGATTTTTCCTCCATTATTAAATCATTTTGTTTAGATAGTAGGCCAGGCTCACTGTGCTAGTGAGTCCAGCAGAGAAAAGTTGTATTTGTAAGGCTTAGCTTATGTTATCAACAAATAGATATGTGAATTCCACTTTAAAATTCAGCAGTTTTATCTTCCACCTAAAATTTCTCTGTGACATGATCATACTAGAAATCAAGAAAATAAAAAGAGATGATTTTTACAAGTGATTCCATTACAAAATGAAATGGCGATGCAATGTGCATAAGAGTGGTTTGCTTTTCTTGCATTAAATATTGGGTCATCAGTGATGTGGAAAAAGACTTACAAGAAAATACATGCACAATTTTGTCAGTCTTTTCAATAAGAACAAATCATATAATCTAAAATGACGGTACAATATCATCTTTTCACTAAGAACAAGTCATATGTTCTAAAATGGCTGTATAATCTAAAAGACTTAAAAGAACAAGAAAGGGAACAGTCATACTGTTTTTCATTCCTTTCTGAGAATGGCAATTTAATTTTGTTCGTAACAAATTAAATGTGAAATCTTTTAATTTTGATTTCAGTACTGTGATAAATATGGAGATAATTGTGGATTTCCATATCTGGAAGACTGGAGGAAAGAACTCTGTTTAGCAGCTCTAAGGAATGCCGAAGCGAACTTAGAAACTTATCGCGACACTTGCGACGATCATGAACTACTTCAGTCGGCACATCAAAGCCCTCACTTTATGCAGCTAGATCCTGATGATATTGCCCTCTGAAGGACCACAATATCTTCAAGAATTGTTCGATTAAGTTATTTATCTTCTTTTTTTTTTGGTTATTAATTATCCACAATATGCATTTGAATTTCCCTTTAGAGATCTCGTAATGAAAAAGAAAAAGATCAAAATACAATGTAGTTCAAAATTCATACTAGCAACATATTATTGAATTTTGGCAATGTCATTTTAATTGAAACTTGTTGGGACGAACACTATGCCCCTATTGTTAACAACTGATATTTCATAAGGTTATTATGATTCAATGGACATTCATGATGTCGAAAATGGCTTGGTCATAAAAGATTGGATGAAGCTTCTGGTAAACACAGAGCTACCACATACAGGAAAGTTTTAATGTGACAGGAGAAGGCTAATCTCATTAGGCTAATCTCATTATTTCTAAAACTCTTTCTAAATTTGAGATTAATAATGAGATTAGAGTCCATCCATGTTTCCTCAAATAAGAACTTAATGAAACATATCCAAACAGCGGGTCACAAACCATTATTACAGAAATGATATGTTTTAGCCCAAACATTAACGTTAAAACCCTATCAAACTGCTCAGAAGACCTAAGTCAACCGCCTTGCTTAAACGGAACTCGAGCCTATCAGAACAGGTATGCACTAAAGCCGGGTACAAGCTAATGGAAATGGGCATGTATTTTTATCACAGACCACACTCTAAAATTCCAGTTACTCATCTCAAACCACAAAAAATCGATGTGGGTCGAAATCAATCAGATCCAATTCATCTCCTATTAGTCTAACAAGAAGTAACCACTAGATTTGACGAAGGCCAAGCCTCAATTTCGCCCATCTTCGTGTATCAGAGTACCATAAAGGGATAATATCAATTAATCTTGATTGCTACAAATTAATGTCTTTCCTAAATATAACAAATCCCAATAAAGAAAAACAAACTATAACTATCACTTATAACAACGATGAATCACAAAATTACGATTAAAATCCCCTAAATATATAAATAAATAAAAAAGAGATCATATTTGCATTATATGCTGAGTCGTAGAAGAATCACCTTTAACATTTCAAGGATTGTGAAGAACCTGAAACATCAATTTCAAGAAAAAAATCAGAATAATTTTCGAATAATTTCCTTCTAAATTCGGGGGGAAAAGAAGGAACTTTTACCTCAGAACCAAATCCATAAGGGTTTAATCGCAGGGACCGTGATTCTCTACTAATCTCTCCATCAATTCGAACACCTAACGGATTCTGCGAACGATTGCTTTGAATCTCGACCAATAAATTGGGGAGAAACCCTAAATGGTCTAAATTGGAAACGAGAGTGATCGTTCAAAGTTCGAATGGAGAGGGAAAACAAAAGGGAGAAGGCAAACACTTTTTACAGTTTTAACATTAACCCCTTGCTAATTCAACATTTTGCACAGCTAGCTAAATGGACTTTCCTTTTTTTTTTTTTCTCTTTTAATTTGAATGATCTAAAAGTATTAATTTTATAGTTAGTACATCTCCACAAATTCTTGAAATGTGACTCAAATAAAAGAAGAACATCAAATGAGAACTCTTCTAAAATATATGATCTACGTTCTTGTGTATGCAATGCATGTATGACACAAAACTTAAAAGAGTGTTGTAGTTGAAATATCAAGGGAATGCGTAACTTATTAGTTTTTCTAATATTTTTTCAACCTTGATGGTATTTTTATTGATTTTTCTAGACGTAAAATAATTTTGCTGATACTTTTTAATGTGTAAGGGCATTTTCTTTTTTTCCCCCTCAAATATGAGGGCATTTTCTGGATTCTAACAAAGGAGCTCACACAAAGCAAAAAAAGAGAAAAGAAAAAGTAAAAAAGAAAACTTTTCTTAAATAAGGGTAAATTTCACTAAATTCCCAATAAATTTGGGAATTTCTGCTTCCAGAAAATCCCCAATAAGTCATGTGCAATACAAAACTGGCATGCCTGCACTCAAACAATCACATCCATTTAGTTTTAGATGGACCCTATTCCTAGAGCCAGCACTCCAGAATGAATCGCAAAAGGTCAGTCTTACTGTTGATGAGATGCAAGCATAGACGAAGGGTGAACAGGTTTACTACAGTTTTTCGATAAAACACAGAATATACAACGAAATATTTAAAAAATAAAAGTGAACAACCAAACCAAAAACCAACTAAGAAATACGTGAGATTTTTATAGTGGTTCAGAAAACAATCTTATGCCCACTCTTCCTTCTTATGAAGGGGCTTCCTCATTATGACCAGAGTTCACCTAAATCACAACTCTATTCAGTAGGCTTATAAAACTGCACCATGAAATCTACCCGAAACCAGTTGTCTAACCTAACTCCTCACAGATAAGTAACATCTAGCCCTAGCTAGTCCCGACCCTCAATTATCACCGACTTAAGTACGTCGTAAAAACAAGATGAAACCCAAACTGCCAAAAATAATTTAAGCACAAATTAAAAGATCTTATAGCCCTTTTTCTAAGCAAACCATTCTTCAAAAGATTGAAGCGAAGCTTGATGAAGAAACGGTGATTATGTTGAATAGAAGGGCAACTCTCCTTGTTGATAGAATCCAAAGATGCTAAGCACAATGAGAAAGAGTTTGACAAGGCTCCGAGGTTTCGAATCACAAATCAAAATGTTCTTCACAAACCCTAGAATAAAATCTCTAAAAAGCTCTCATTTTCTCAAAGCATAGAACTTCTCCAAAATATGATCTCTTCCTATCTTATATAGCCTTTGATAAAGAAGGAAAGAGATATTAGAATCATAATAGAAGTTGAAGATGAAAGGGATCAACGAACGGTTAAGATTAAATCATAAATTTTGCCAAAACGCGTCGTTACCATCGATGGACAATCTTGACTATCGATGGTCCATTGATGCCCCATCGATGGTTCCATGTAAAGAATTGTTGGTTGAAAAACTAGTTTCTAGAATTTATCAATTATTCACTATACACCATCGATTGTGGTGTTGACCATTGATGGTTCCCTAACGACCATCGATGGTGTCAAACTCAATTTCGGGAATTCTTCATTTGTGCACTATAGTCTATCGATTGTCTCGTAACCATCGATGGTGTGTTAATGACCATCGATGGTATGATGGCTGAAATCAACACAAACGTTGATTTTTTATGTCATTTCACCTCGTATCTTTTCGTATACCTATTTATACTTATAATATATCATCTCAAACAATCATCAGTAACAAATGAGACTTTGTTATTACTCAAACAAGATATATTGTACGAACTCCATTCTAACAAACTTCCCTTTGTTAATAACAAACCTTGAAATTTGAAATACAGAATTATATGCATTTTGAGATATATATTTAGCAAGATTAAGTACATAAACACTTTTCATGAAAAAAAAAGATAGGCAAAAGTCCCCCTATATTCATGCATCTATAAAAGTGTAAACATGTACAGGTATTGTAAAAATTTCCCCTAAAATAATGCATCGAGTAATTTTAAAAAATTCAAATCAAAACCATGAAACTTCTTGAAAAGATATACTCAACTGAAGAACGCCACTCACGCAAAGAAAACACACCAATCATGCAAAGAAAACACACCAAATCTTCTCCCCATTTTGTTATTATCAAAAGATGAAAAAACCACACCAATGGTTATACTTTATACTTGAAAAATCCAGATAGAAATCATCCAAATATGTAAGGAAGAGAAATATACACCAGTTCACACATAAATTTATAGAAAATATAACACACGAGATAAAAATCCAGTCACAAAACTCGTGAATACGAGAAAAAATCATATCAAAAATCATACACTAAATAATGAAATATCAATGTAAAGTATATGAAATAAATAGTAAAAATAATTACACTAGTTCACTTGATAAATTTAAATATATCAAAGAAAATAATGAACAAGAATAAGACTTGAATTATCTCAACCTTAGAAACTAAAAATCAAAGTGTCGCCCTATCACCTCAACCGTATAGGATTTTTAAGACGAAGAACGATAGTGTTTGGCAGGCGATGTACACCATCTCTAAATATAGTAATATTTAGTACAGGATGGCTACCATTTAAGATATGTATAATTTTTATCCACGAGTGTGGGTCTTTGACCATCTTTTAACGAATACACTCAATTTTGCTGTGGATTTTAGAGTGTGGACCTTTGATCATCTTTTCACAAATACACTCTTTTAGTTTTGATAATTTTAACACAAATGTAATGTTGTACATGTAAATATGTATGTGTTTCTCAAGAAAATATTTTTATGTATAACTTAAAAGTAGATCTCTTAGAAAATCTTTTCATTATAGTTATATAAAATCAAGTCTAACTTAGAAATTTAATTAAAAGTTTTGAAAAGAATATGCTAACTCTTCATTTCAAAAAGTTTCAAGTCTCTTGATTAATTTATTTTTTCAAGAACATATATACAAATATAATTATATATATAAAAAATTGTTAGTATTTTTTTTACACTCTTTATTCATTGGTGATTTTGTTCTACTTTATCGGCTTTCTAAGTGATCATTTAATGAGTTTTGAACCAATAAATTCCAACTCAATTGGGCTTAGGTCATTAAGCATGGAAATACTTCTTGGGCTTAATTACTCGGTTAACTTAGGCTTAGTAAAATATAACCACCTTGGAGTTCAAGAGATTTTTTGTTCCCATTTTTCGCACTCTTCTTTTGCAAAGTTAGTTTTTTAATACATATATGTGTATATGTATATATATCTTGAAAAATATTTATATCAAAAGAACTTGAAAATTTATTTTCCACTCTAAGTTAAGTATGCAAAACTTTTATTGCTCTAATTAAAAGTCTAAGTTAGGACTTTAGTGTAGCATACTACTTTGAAAATTATTTCTTAGAAAATTTGTTTAGTGTTATCATAAAAGGTTAACTTGAGTGTAAAACTAACTAAGAATTAGAAAATTTAAAAATTTATCAAGTAGACCAATTATTAATTAACTTTATCAAGTTGGCAAGTGAAACTTTTTTAGGAAAGAAAAGGAAATATGAAATAAAAAGAAGAAAAAATGGTAAACAACAACAACAACAACAACCAAGCATTTATCCCAAATATTTGGGGTCGGCTACATGAATCCTATTCTTCCATTCTATCCTGTTATGGGTCATATCCTCCGTTAAGTTAGTCTTAATCATATCCTTCTTAATTGCTTCTACCCAAGTCATTTTAGGTCTACCTCTAGATCTCCTAACCCCATTAACTACAATATTATCGTTTTTTCTAATCGGTGCACTAAGCGGTCTCCGTTGTATATGTCCAAATCATCTTAATCTATTCTCTCTCATTTTATTCTCAATAGGAGCAATCTCTAATTTACTACGGATGCACTCATTTCTTATCCTATCTTTTAGTGTATGCCCACAAGACCATCTCAACATTTTCATTTCTGCTACACTCATTTTTTTGAACATGTTATTTTTTAACTGCCCAACACTCTGACTCATAAAGTATAGTTAGTCTTATAACTGTCCTATAGAATTTTCCCTTTAGTTTCATTGGTATTCTATGATCACATAAGACTCCCGAAGCACTCCTCCACTTTAACCATCCCGATTTGATTCGATGCACAACATCATCCTCTATCTCACCATCATGCCTAATAATTAATCCTAAATAGCAAAAATGATTAGTTTTAGATTTTTCTTGGCCATCAATATGTACCATAGGCTCTCTTCCTTCCCTAGTTTTACTAAAAGTGCACTCCTTATATTCTGTTTTTGTTCTACTAATTCTAAAACCTTTAGATTCAAGAGCTTGTCTCCATCTTTCTACTTTAGAAATGATGCCTCTTCTAGTTTCATCAACTAACACTATATCATCGGTAAATAACATACACTATGAGATTTTATCCTAAATGTGCTTAGTAAGTTGGTCCATAACTAACGTAAAAAAGGTAAGGACTTAAAGCTTACTTGGTGTAATCCAATGGTAATAGGAAACGGTTTAGTCTCTCCTTCATTAGTTCTTACTCTAGTTGTTACTCTATCATACATATCTTTAATCACATTAATATATATACTAGATACATGTTTCTCTTTTAACACCCACCACATTACCTCTCTAGGCACTCTATCATAAGCTTTTTCTAGATCGATAAAAACTATATGTAGATCTTTTCTCTTCTCTCTATATCTCTCCATCAACCGTCTCAAAATATGTATAGGTTCCATAGTTGACCTCCCAGGCATAAAACCAAATTGATTTTCAGTTATACTTGTCTCCTTTCTTAGTCTTTGTTCAATTACCCGCTCCCAAAGTTTCATAGTATGGCTCATGAGTTTTATACCTCGGTAATTTGAACAACTTTGTATATCTCCTTTATTCTTGTATATCGGTATCAAAGTACTAATCCTCCACTCATCCGGCATTCTTTTCGTCTCGATAATCTTATTAAATAGTTTAGTTAACCATCCTAAGCCTATATCTTCAAGACATTTTTAGACTTCAATAGGGATACCATCCGGTCCTATGGCTCTTCCACTTTTTATTTTCTTTAGAGCATCTTTAACCTCGCTAATCCTAATTTTTTGACAATATCTATAGTTTCTATCATTCACTATATGGTCAAAATCTCTATTTTGCTCACTTATTTGGTTATCATTAAACAATTGATGAAAGTAACTCCTCCACCTCTCTTTTATTTCCCCGTCGGTCACTAGAACTCTTTGATCCTCACTTTTAATACACCTAATATTACCCAAATCTCTACTCTTCCTTTCTCTAATCTTAGCAAGCTTATATATATCTTTCTCTCCCTCCTTAGATTCTAACTTCTTATAAAAATTTTCATAAGCCTTGTATTTTTTCTCACTAACCGCTCTTTTTGCTTCCTTCCTTACTAGTTTATATTTTTCCAAGTTTTCCCTACTCCTACACTTTTACCACTATTTATATAAAGTTTTCTTCTCTCTAATAACCTTTTGCACACTCTCATTCCACCACCAACTCTCCTTACCGTCTAATCTACAACCTTTAGATTCTCCTAGTATATCTTTAGCCACTTTCCTAATATAAGAAGACATGCTATTCCACATAATATTAGTCTCATTATCTATATTCATATAGCTTCTTTCATTATCTTATCTTTAAAATGCATTCAATTCTCTCCTTTTAAATTCTACCATTTAGTTCTTATTCTCTTATTCACGTTAGTTTTTCTACTCTACTTCTTAATAGACATGTCTAAGACCATCAATCTATGTTGTGTACTTAAACTCTCTCCGGTATAACTTTACAATCTTTGCATATTAACCTATCCACTCTTCTAGTAAGAAAAAGTCTATTTGACTATTATTAAAACCACTTTTAAATGTTATTAAGTGTTCATCTCTTTTTCTAAAAGTGTATTTGCTATTATCAAATCACACGATATTGCAAACTCTAAAATCGATTTATCCATATCGTTCTTATCTCTATACCCAAACCTATCCTCTCATATCTATTATTATCCTTACCAACATGCCCATTAAGATCCCTCCTATAAATAATTTCTCTCCAAATGGGATTCCTTGTACTAATTTATCTAATTTATCCCAAAATTCCTTTTAGTACTCTCGGGCAAGCCTATTTGTGGTGTGTAAGTACTAATAATATTAATAACTTCTACACCTAAGACAAATTTTATTAGTATTATTCTATCTCCAACTCTTTTACCTCTACAACACTTTCTTTTATTATATTATCTACAAGAACTCCCACTCCATTCCTATTCTTCTCTTTTCCCGTGTACCAAAGTTTATATACGGTCTTTTCAATTTCTCTAGATTTTTCACCTATCCATTTAGTTTCTTGTAAACAAATTATATTTATCTTTTTCCAAGCATGACATCTACTAATTCCATAGTCTTTCCTAAGAGTAATGATATTCCAAGTAGCTAACCTAATTCTATTTTCATGTAAAAGTCTCCTACTATTTTCCCTCTTAGACCTTTCTAGTCTATGCCTATTACTATTTAGTACCCTATTAGAAGATTGTAAAATAAAGAGAAAAGATGACTAGTCCCCACCCCTACATCTAAATTTTGTATTATCCTTAATACAAACTCTATGATGCACAAAATAAAGCAGATTAGAAATGAAGCACTTATATTTATTCAGTTGACCTAGAACAATTATGACATGATAAAATCTGTAATTACCTTTGGTATGAGGAGGATGTAGCCAAAAGATTTTTATTTTTCTTTATTTTTCTCATCAATTTTTCTTCTTTTTTTTCCTTCTTTTTTTCATCTTTTTTTCTTTTTCTTTTTTTTTCTTTTTTTCAAAAGAACAAGAAAGTCTCAAGTGAGAGAAGAATAACTTATTTTTTTCTTATTATTACAGGATAAATAGTAAAGATGTAAAATAAAAGCTTAAAATGAAAAGCTCGCATTCTACATTAAATCCTACCTTATTGTTGAAAATTTTACCCCAGATTTTAAAGAGGTCTAAAATGATAAATTCAATAATGTGTTTAAATTCTATACACTCTAAGATTTTTAATGATTTCTGCATCATTTGAAGGTAGGTAAGAAGGGGGTTATGCATTTTGAATTTTTATGTTAATCAAATAGAAAGCAAGTCTCAAATTCAGGTTCCACATGACTGAAGGCTTGTACAACCAATTCTTCTTTGAAAATTTCTTCAAACTCAAGATTCATGGTCGAGGTATGACAAGTTGGTTGTTCTATATTTTCTAGGAACCTAAGCTCATCAGCAAAAAGTTCTTCAAAGCAAAGATCAGAGAATTTTGTGTCCGACTCCGTAAAAGCTAGTTTTGATTCAGACTCCTCAAATATCCAAATTTCCTCACTAAAGATCTCCTCAAAACTCGGGTCTGACTCACTCTCGTCTTCTAACTCTTCACTTGAAATTTCTTGAATTTAGTTTACTTTAGTTGTTTGGTTCCCTATATTAAAAATATTAAGATCAATAATCATATTCTCAAAGGACAGCTTCATTTAACCAGTTCTATAATTGATCAAAGCATTGAAAGTGGCCAAGAATGATCTTCCTAGAACGACAGGTATCTGACCTTTGAGATTGGAAATGGGTTGTATTTCCAAGACTATGAAATCTACGGGAAAAATGAACTTATTCACCTTGATCAGAACATCCTCTATCTCTCCCTTAAGTATTTTCACGGATCTATCAGCTAACTAGAGGGTACATCTGGTTGGCTTTAGTTCACCTACCCTTAGCTATTGAAAAACTGAACATGAAAGAAGATTCACACTAGCTCCCATGTCTAGAAGTGCCTTATCAATGAAGGTGTTTCCTATGATACATGAAATAGTAGAACAACTGGGGTTCTTATGTTTCAAAGGCATGAATTTTGAGAGCATGTCACTGATATTGACCGGTAGGAAGACTTTCTTGAAAATATTAGTGGTTCTTTTCTTAGTGCACAAATCCTTCAAAAAAATTTTATAGGAGGGGGTTTATTCAATTGCATCTAAGAGAGGAATATTAACCTTAACCTACTTAAAACTTTATAGGATTTTCTCTATTTGGGGAGAGTTTTTCCTAGGCCTGAGTCTATATGGAAGGGGAACAACTGGTTTAAACCTATCAAAATTGAGCTCGGGTTCAGGTTCAGGTTCTTGGTCATCAGGAGGGAGTGATTGTCGAAAAGATTTATTAGAAGAAGAGAGAGTTTGTTCAAGATCAACATTTTGAATAGGAGAAGAGGAAGAAGGAGTTTGATTTTGAGTTATTCTAACTTGATTATCGACCTGTTTCCCTGACCGTAGTGAATTGATTGCATTCACTTGAGCTTGGTAGGTTAAACTTGATCTAGTGTCCTTCGTGTTTGTAATAGGTTGACTTGAAAATTTTATTTTCTCTCTTTCACTCACAAGCACTAGCTAGTTGACTAAGTTGGGTTTCTAATCTAGCTATGGCTTGAATGTTGAAATTGAGCATTTGACTGGTTATTTGTATGAAGAAATTCAGAGTATTGGATGTTTGAAACAACATGTTGGTGGTCTGTGTGGAAACTTTTATCACGGCCTCTAAACCTTTTTTCTAAGACACTAAAATGTTTCTCATGATCAAAACTTAGGGGAATTAGATTCACCGGCTGATTTGAAAGAGACTGATTCTGGTATGCAGGATTGGGCTGTAACAAGTTATTTAGTGTATCGAATGGAACTGTGTTTCCTCTAGAAAATTGTGGAGTTGAAGAGGGGGTGAATTTTTTATTTCTGAAGAATTTTTTCTGATTCCATACAAAATTTGGATGATTTCTCCAATCCGGATTGTAGGTTGAAGAAAACGGATCATTCACAAGACGCTGGATTGCAACGTTTACCTGACCTAGTGGTGATTATTTCCTAAGAGAGGACATTCCTCTGAACATGGGTTCGATATAGGCAGTTATGACATCTTGGGGCAGAAACTTGATTGACTTGAGCTGGGGCTCGTTTTTTGATTTCTAGGGCCTCTAACCTATGCAGGATTGTAGCCATCTTTGCTTCAGAGGCTATATTTGACTCTACGGAAAGATCACTAGATTTGGTTGGGAGAACTGATAAAACTCTTTCATCACAGTGTGCCCACTACATGGTTTTCTCAGATAAACTCTCTAGAAATTTTCAAGCTTCATCGGTATTTTTCTTTATGAATCCCCTTGACACATAGATTCTAAGAAAGTCTTTGGAGAATAATCCAATCCTTCATAGATGATTTAGCATAATCGATACTTTTCTAGACCATGGTGAGGACAGGATAAGAAAATCCTTAAACCTATCAAAATATTTTTAGAATGGCTCCCCTTGGACTATCTTAAAATTTGAATGCTATTTCTAAGCTTAACTGTTTTATGGATTGGGAAATTTTTTTTAAGAAAAATAGTAACAAATTCATCCCATGTTGAGATAGAATCTATGGGTAAGCTATATAGCTGTTTCTTGGCCTTGTCCTTAAAAGAAAATATGATAAATCTAAGCTTAATCGCATTCTCAGATAGTTTCCTAATCTTAGTCATAAGATAAACTTCCTCAAACTCGGAGATAAAAATATAAGTGTCTTCGATTTCATTTTCTAAGAATTTCGGAAGCATGTTAATGAAGTGCGGTCTAAGGTCAAAATTAGCTCCATTAACATTGGGTAGCCGAACGCAAGATGGGCTTGCATTCCTAGTTAGATAACACATATTTTGAAGATTGGGTGGATTAAGATTTTCCATTTCTTCGGTTTTAAAAATTGGTTCAACACGGGTTAATCGATTGGTATTATCTCTAATCCAAACTTGCATACACCAAGAGAAATTTTTTTAACTAAAAAGGAAACTTGGAAAAAGATCTAAGAAAGACAAAAGTTAGTTTTTTTCCTTTTAGAGAAAAACTAAAAGCCCTAAAAGATAATGAGAAAAAGGAGAAGGATAAAAGAAAACCTAACTAAAACAAATCAAAAGCAATCACTTTGAAACAATCATCCTTAATTCTAGGGTTAAGACTAGACTCAACTAGACCAGCTCCTAACAAAAAATTCATTGAGTGAAAAGATTGAAGTTTACTCTTTCAGTTAGCCAGGTAATGATAGTAGTAGAGGGAGACCAAAGACCAATAAAGTATCTTGTTTCTTGATGAGCGCTTTACGCAACCCCTAAACCTTACTTTAGATACTAACGGATTTAAATAAACTTAAACCGGTTCACTTAAAAATTCTTTGTTCTTTAATGAGCTCGAGTCCTTAGGGGCCAACGTCTAATGAGTTTTAAAAGGCTTGGGTTTGTGTAGTGAGGAATTAGTGATTTGTGAGCTAAGAAAAGGATGATGAAATCCCTCATCTTATCTTGATTAGGGGTTTTCCCCTTAAGAGTATTTTTAAGTGTGTGTCAAATCAAGATGCTCAAATCACTTGGGTAAATTCCTACTAACTATATGCAATGCAACCCTAGGAATTAAAAGCAACTACAAAAGAATGTAAAAATAAAATCTTTTTATTTTTTTAATTAGGGTTAACAATCAAACACGTGTATGAGAGAGAGCTCTTGTTTGAATTTATTATCTTATTAGTAGTTATTCAAGTGGAGGGTGAATTATATTAAGGTTGACAAGAGAAAATTTCTATTTTTTAATTAGATCCTAATTGTCTCTAATTGTGAGAAACTAATTAAAATGGTGGAACTGAAAATACTAGAAAGATGACTTACTTTTTCAAGCAAATCTTCAATCTTCAACCTTCAATCTTTTTCTTCAAATTTATTCATTCACAATTAAACACACAAATCAAAGAACCAAAATAGAAAATTTCTAATTACAAGTACCTTTCCCGGCAACGGCGCCAAAAACTTGATGTGTTGTGGAAATAGTGTTAAGATTGCAAGTGCACAATCAAGTTATAGTATACTTACAATGTCGATCCCACGAGGAAGGTGTGTAGGAAAAATTCTAAGTTGGATCCTAAATGTGTGTGTGGGCAATTAGGAGGAAAAGTGTGGAGAGATATAAAGAGTTTGTGATTATTTACAAATAAAAGAAAATTAGAACAAGAGGGGAGAAAGAGAGTGAACAAATAAAAGAGAACAAATACTAAACAAGGAGGAGAAATAAAGAAAATAGAAAAGATCAAAATCAAGAAGAGAAAAATAATCAAAAAGAGGAAAATCAAGACAAGTAAAAGATGGAGGAAAATCAAGTAGATAAGATATGATTCTAGAATTGAATCTAATAGTTACTTTCATTTATGATTTATGAACTACTCTCTTTTATCACATTTTACTTTAGATTTACTAAGCATAGACTATCAAACCACTTAAGAAAAGCATAACCTATCAAATTATCATCTAAGCAAAATCATCATTCATGAAAAGAACATACAACTAGATAGTAATTCTAGAATTCATAAGCATAACCTATCAAACTACTCAAGATAAGCATAGATTATCAAATTCTTCTTCTACCAATTAGTTCTCTAGTTGATTATCCTAAACATGATCATTTTGAGCACAAAGAGAGTAATTCATAAATCATAAAAGAAATCAAACTAGTTTCATACAATTCTATAGTTGCATATTTTGAAAAGTCAAAATACAAAAATAAAATCTAGATAAGAGAGCATAAAAAGAGAATAAAAATAGAAACTAACTATAAAGAGAAGAACAAGAACAAGGAAATAAATATCTAAACTAGGAGCATAAAAGTAAATCTATACTATAAAAGAAAAATGCAAGAAAATAAATTCTACATAGCATAAAGATAAACAATAAAAATAAAAGAGCATGAAAGTAAATCTAAGCTATAAGATATAAAATAAATCTACTCTACCAATATAAAAATAAAAGAGAAAATAAAATCCTAAATATGAATTTCTAAAATAAAAAATAAAAGCGAAAAATGAAAACTTACAATGCAAATGGGTGGCCCCTTGAAAGCAAATCTTTATCTTCATCTCCATCAACAAAGAATAAGAAATAAAATTGAAAAGGAGATTTTTATTTATTGTAAACTTAAAAGTTTACAAATTGGAAGATCTAATTGAAAGTCCTCTCCAAAAGGAGTTTACAAAATTTTCCACCCTCAAACCCCACCCTCTACCCCTATTCATTAATTCTTCATTTCCTGCAAATTAAGAAAAAAATACATTATTAGTGATATATTTATTTAAATAAAATAAATAGTGGGGGTATAAAAGTGTAATAAAATGTGATGATCACACAAGAAGAGAGAGAACTTGGTAAATTGGAATCAGGTATGTGCTCCTAAATCCATGGGTGGGTTAGGCATTAAAGACACTCAAGTTTTCAACACTACTATGTTGGCGAAGGTAGCTTGGCGGGCACTTGATAATCCTAACACCTTATAGGCCGACTTATTTATGAAAAAGCACGTGAAAAATAGTGATCTGCTAAATACTCTTACTGCTGGAAGAGTATTTGCGCATCTCTTTACGTTTTTAAGGAGGGTTTATCTTGGCGAGTTGGGGATGGCAGGAAGATTAACTTCTGGATTGATCAATGGACAGAGAAAGAAATGTAGGAAGAAGAGCTGGTGGAAAATCTTGCTGTCACTGTCTCCGATTTTATAGTGAACGGATACCGGAATCGCGATATTCTTCTGAATATGCTTCCCTACGACAAAGCTATGAAGATTATTTGGCACCCCTTGTCAAGAAGCAACACACATTCTGACAGGTTGATCTGGAAATGGACTCATGATGGGAATTTTAGTACTAGAACCTGCTATAGCAATCAAATAAGTAAGAAATTTTTAGCTTGTGATTACTCGTTGATTTGGAAGCTAAAGTGTCCTTCAAAATGGGATACCTTCCTCTGGTTGCTCCTACGAGACAAGATGCTTACAAATAACAATAGATGGAAGAGACATCTCATATTTGAACCTGGTTGTAATCTGTGTTGGCGCTGCCAATGAAAATGCTGACCATATTTTTTGGCGGTGCCAAAAATTCAATCAGGTATGGCTTCCCTTTGATCATGTCAATTCTATGCGTCTTCTTTACAATCAAGACTTCAATTCTTGGGTGCTGAATAATCTGAATAATAAGGGAACAGTTCTAAATAATAGTATTGAATGGCGTATTCTATTTTCGGCCATCTGGTGGTTTGTATGGTGCTGGAGGTGTAAGCTCATTTTTGTTGCTGATTTTGTAGTCCTAGTTTACCCTATTCATGCTATTCTTCCGTATGCCCTCTCGGTCTTTAGAGCTTTTGTGAGCGAGAGAGGGTCTGCGAGGAGCGAAACAATTATGGTGAGTTGGATTCCTCCATCTACAAACTTTATGAAATTAAATACTGATGGAGCTGTGAAAAAGGACCCTCAAAGAGCTAGCGGAGGAGGCCTTTTTAGAGATTTAGATGGAGAATGGATTCTCGGCTTTTATCTCAACTTTGGGTATTCTAACAATGTCACTGCTGAACTCTCCTTGATCAGGTTTGGTCTTCAACTAGCATGGGATCGTGTCTGAAAATTCATCATTTGTGAAACCGATGATGCTGCTATTATTTCATTGATCCAAACTGTCGATACACGGTTACATCCTTTAGGTTATATACTGGAAGAGCGTTGTGAACTTGTTCATAGGAATTGGACTGTCATCTTAAGGCACACATACACCAAAGCAAATCAATGCGCCGATGCAATGGCGAATATTGGAGTTGATGCAACTGAGAACTTTACTGTACTTATGAAACCCCCTGCTACTCTACATGCTCTACTGTTGGGAGATAGAGCTGGTTCAGCCCTACCTCACTCTGTTGGCAAAAGATAGGTTGCTGCTCATTTAATTATTTGTTTTTCTCGTTTCTGTTCCTCTAGTTTTGTTCCGATGTACCAAAAAAAAAACACCAAACAATGCCACCTACGTGCATAAAATAATGACATACGTTAATATTATTTTAATATTAAATTACAATTATTATATGCAATGGCATGTGTCATATATTATTTTAATATTAAATTAGAATTCTTATATGATGGGTATTTTCTATCCATAATTAGAATCCTCATCAAATTAAATTTAGCCAAATCTTAATTAATGACATGTGTCATATGTTATTTTAATATTAAATTAGAAATTTCATATGATGGGTATTTTCTATCCACAATTAGAATCTCATGAAATTAAATCTATCCAAAATAAAAAATTCTAATTATAATCAAATATTTGGTAATCTTAATCTAATCATAATGATCCATAATTAAAAACAAATAATCATATTTTTATTTCTTTTAATTACCCATCATAAAAAATTTGATAATCACATTTTTAATTCACTTCTCTTTATATATAAATGAGTAATTAATGATTTGCTATTAGCCTTACATTTCAAAAATTGTCACATGGATCTCCTTAATTTTTAAAAGATAAATTTTACTAACCCTTCAATAAGTTTAGCCATTTGGCACTAAGCTTGCAAATTTTCTAAAACTCCCAATAAGTTTTAGAATTTTAGAAAATCACCAAAATACTTTAATTTTTTGCACTTAATCCATAAGGGCAATACTTGATAATTTTACATTTATGGGCATTATCCTTCAATGCCAATATATACCTCTCAAATTATTCCTATCGCACATTAACCCATAAAACTACAAACAAATAATTAGAAAATTATAAAAATACATGTAGGATATTTGTTTTGGGATAATAAGGTTTGAAGTTTGCAGCTGTTCATATGGGGATAATTAGAATAGTTAAAGTTATAATTTTACATTGGATTAGGATAATTAGAATCGATTAGAATTATAAAATATAATATCTAAAAAGTTAATAATAATATTGACCATAGAAAAATTTTCCCAAACTCGGGAGTATGATACAATATATACCTCTAAAATTATTCATATTTGTAGATTAATCCATGAAATTATAGACAAACTCCAAAAATAAAAAACTCCAGACAAGCCCTTGAAAATATTAATTTTACTTAACAGCCCCTTAAAATCTAAAATAACTAAAAAGCCCTCTAAAATATAAAAATTGCATGTAGACCATAAAATAATAATCTGAAATTTTGAATGTTACAAATAGCTCCATGCAAAAGTAAAAATTACCAACAATTTCTTTTAAAATTTGAAAAATGGAAACAACTACCTCAAAAGTACTCTAAAAACTACACGCCAAACCCTAAAATTATAAATAACCACGCGTGAGTTCGGGCATGATGCTTGCTCAAGAGATAGATAAAAGCACCATGCTTGTTGAAGAGATAGATAAAAGCATCATATGTTTTCCCTGTTGAAAAGAGATAAATATTAATAAATAAAAAAAATCAGGAGCCCGTTTAAAGCTCGCCTCAGACCCAGGCATGTTGGAATGCGTTTATGGACATAACATCCAATTAGCACAAGTTTAAATCGTATATATAGAGAAGATGTATTTTTGTTTTTTTTTAATACGTCGTTTGGTAAGTCTATTGTTTATTTTGAGAATATTCGCTCAAAGTAAAGTGGAAGGGTTTTTATTATCACTAGAAAATTAACACAAGTGAAAAATAAAAATAAAAATAAAAATAAAAATTTAAACTTTAAATTAAGAGTGCGGCTTGGATGTCAATTAGCACAAGTTTAACCCATATTAAGAAAGATCTTTTCCCCAATTATTCCTCAAGATAAGCAAGCGTTAAATATATTATTTGGTAAACATTATGTTTATTTTAAGTAAATCCACTAAAAGGATGGAAAGATTTTTATTGCAAGAAAATCCGTGCATGCAATTACGCAAATGTATATGGACAGACAATGGATAATTTAAACTTTAAATTAAGAGTGCAGGTAGGATGTCAATGAGCACATGTTTAGCTTATACGAATATAAATAGGGGGTGGGGGCTCAATGATTGGTCTGCAAATTAATACTGGTTAAGCAAATATTAAATATCTTTTACTATAGATATACATTAAAGCAAAACCAAAAAACCTTTAAACACACAAGAAGATGACACGTCAGCTTTTTCATCACACAAAAAGTTGCCATGTGGCAAACCTCCTTTGCTCTCTAGCCGAAATCTAAATCATTCATATTTTGACATGTGGCACTCTCTGATTTAGAATGATTTAATTTAAGTAAAGTTAAATATATATTATGGAAAAAATTATCACAATTTTTAATTTGAATTCCTATAATTTTAGGATACTAAACCATCCTAAATAATCTCATATTACTATATCAAACTATCGAAAATAATCTACTATTACTATTTTTAAAGAAATTCTAGATATGATAGAAATTTTAAAGATTATAGCTACTATTAGAGAGAAGTTTGAAAAATATCAAAATATCTCTAAAAGTTGAATCCGACAGATCCTAAACAACCAAAATAACCAAAAATAAAAATTTCAAACCATGATATTAGTAATGCAAACTTACCAAATTAAGTTTAATTAAAAGTAAAATGAAAATGCTAGAAAATTTTGTGGAAGATTTGTTTGAATATATTAGGTATGATTTAAATAATTAGATAAATTTTGAAATCTATATAAAGTCGGGTATATATTTTCTCAGAACCATATTTATGTATTTATGATTTATCTAATTAATTTTCTCTCAATCTTCACAAAACCACCAACACCCCCACCCCCAAATTCTCCTCCGCTCTCTCCTCGGTTCCTTCACAAAATCTAAAAGTGTGTCTCTTCCTTTTTTCCCCTTTATTCAAAGATTTTAATGTTTGGTTAGGAAGTTTAATTTCTTTATATTCTTTAGATTCTTCGTCGCTCCAAATTTCAAATTTGTGTACTAGGGTATTATTAGGGAATTATTTCTATGAATTCTATTTTTAGGTATTTATTTTTGCATTTTTTCTTGGTAGATTAGGATATTAATTTTTTAATTCTACTTTTAGGTATTTCTTTTTGCATTTTTTCTTGGTAGATTAGGATATTAATTTTTTGAATTCTACTTATAGGTATTTCTTTCTGAGCATATATGCAAACTATTTATGTGTTCTAATCCTCTCTATTGTAATTTGCATAGGATGAATCTATCACCAAAGGACGCACTCGTAGCTCAAAGCTCCTTTAAAGAGATAAGAAGGCAAATTCAACTCTTTTAATTTTATTGGTACTCAGAGTCTGTATGATGGTGGATTGGTAAAAGAATTCATATTTTGACTTTATTATTTTATAATTTTATGTCAATTATTTGACATATTTGTTTTGTGATTGATTTTTAATAAAAGATTGATGATGAGGATGAGAAGTTGCTGGTGACTTTCATGTTGGAAAATCAAAGGGGAATGATACTGAGGTCGTCTCTGTTAGTTTCTTTTAAGTGCATCTATCAAAGTTTCTATTTTTTAGGAAAAATATTGAGTAAATTTATTTTTAGATATTTCTAAAAATTTATTTTTATTCAAAATTTTTAATTCGAAAATTTTGAAATATATAATTCATGAAAATAAATAAATTTCAAAAATTTTCATAAATATCTTTATATATATATATATATATATATATATATATATATATATATATATATATATATATATATATATATATATATATATATATATATATATATATATATATATATATATATATATATATATATATATATATATATATATATATATATATATATATATATATATATATATTAAAAACATTTGTATATATTATTTTGAAAATCCTCATTCGACATAGATAATCTTTATGAATTATATCTCCAGCATTTCTAAAATCTTACCAACATTAGTAGAGTATCCATATTTACTATTTTTTAATTTGAAATTTAAAATCCAATAATTTAGGAATAATCAATTTCCATATATACACTTTATTAACAAGTTGGTGATTATTACTATATTACTTGAGATCTTATATTGATTTTGGTGTTACCGATAACTTATAAGAATCCCAAAATTTCAAAAATTTTATCAAAATATCTAAAATTTTGATTTATTTTAATTAAATTTTGAAATTTAGATCATGTTCCTATTTTTAAAAATTAGTAATTTCTAATTTTCTAAAATATTATATTATTGAATCTTTACCAGAATGTTAGAAATTTTAAATTTTAAAAATCTAATTTTAAATTTTTAAATTAAGATCCAATTCCTAATTTCAAAATATTATATTACTGAATTTTGGTTTTTGCCTCTAAATTTCTACATTATATATATATATATATATATATATATATATATATATATATATATATATATATATATATATATATATATATATATATATATATATATATATATATATATATATATATATATATATATATATATATATATATAAATATACACACACACACACACACACACACACACACACACACACATATATATATATATATATATATATATATATGTTCTTTGAAAAGTCAGATCTCATTTGTGAAATCATTCTACCTTGATGGGATTACAAATGAGTTTCAAATAAAAATCACCTTTTATAAGGCTTACAATGAAAACCAACGAAAAATTACAACTTTATCTCCCTAAAACAAACGCTGGATCCGCTTATCGATCCTCGCTATGGGATTCTTTGCTCGTGTCGGGACGGTTCCGTGGACCACCGCTACGATTCCTTTCCCAAGTGTTGATCAAACGAGATCCGGATCTAGATCTAAAATCCCTCCTTTTTTACGGGAATTCTTAGCTCGATCAGATCTGAGATCTAAACGAATACGGAGATTAATTCGCCAAGGAACTAATCAACGTAGTAAACGAGATCGGCCAAGCGAACCCGTTACTCTTCTTCGGATCAAGGCCAAGCTTGATCCAAAGGATGGTTTGTTGTTGTAGATCTGGATCTGAACACTTTGGATCTCGGATCTCACCCCCCGCGCAAGTCTAGATCTTGATCTCCTCTCCCTTGGAAATTCTCTAACCCTTGGCACACACAAGAGTTCGGCAGAGTCTCCTCTTTTTTTTTATTTTTCCGACCCCCAAAATGAAACCCTAGCCCTCGTATTTATAGGTGCGCGAGCGGATGCGCAATCGGGCAAAAGCCCATTCGCCTGTGTCTGGCCAGCGAGACACTGGTGTCTCGGTTTTGACCGAGCATCGCTGCTTCTCTCGGTGTTCACGGGCGAGACACCTCTTGGTGTCCCGCTATCGAAGTTTTCCCGTGGCTTTTCTCCGGTTATTTTCCGAGCTTGATTTGGTTCGATCGACTTGTCATCCGAGCTTAATTTGAGGCTTCAAAGTCGGGTTTATCCCTTCGCCGACTCATGGCGCATCAGTTCACCAAGGTTCCGAATCACCGACAGCTCGTAAAGGAGAGAGCTCTTTGGTTTCGGGCGCCGCCTCGACCATAAGGGAGCCGCTGCCTTTGACCCCTCAGCCGCGACCCATTAGCCGACCAAAACTCGCGAGGGCGCCTTGAGAGAGAGCGTTTGCGTTGCGTTCACTTGTTGTGTCGCCAACGGTTTGCCATTACTTCATCGGATGACTTGTTGATTATTCTCGCCATCACGAGCTACGTTTGGGGACTTATAGGAAATTTTCAACGCTTACGATACCCTCCAACATGTTTGGTCTCGCTCTTTTATAGAAGAAGCCAAATACTTTGATGTGATAGGCCCGCACCTTCGGTGTAATAGGACACAGCGGCTTCAAATCTTGATCTCTCCGATTCTTTCGGACTATCCAAAGGCTTTGTAGGATAACTAAAAGTGTCACGGTCTGCATTTATTGTCCGATCACGCCGAAATCTTGACTTCGATGGCGATGCACTAATTTTCTTATTTTTAGCTCGCGGATCGTGAGTTGTCGCCGAACCTGCTCATCCAATTCCATGAGACTTAGCTTTGAATCGTGAAATTTCCACCGCATGGCTTGGCATAAGACTAAACCCCTGGGAGGATATTGAGGATTCATCCTTTGATTGGTGAACTCTTACCGTGATGCTCGCTGCAGACTCCACCACCGAGGGATTTTCTCGAGATGTGACGTTGTCCGCCTCAAAATTTTCTCTTGGAATTCAACCTCCAATGCATTTTTATCACAACGAATTGTCCGCCGTAAGATCGAACCCCTGGAAGCAATTGGGGATTGTCGAAGTTATCCTTAAGAATATAAAACTATTCTCCGTGAACTTCTCGACAAAATAGGAAATAGTTTAGACTCGTATACCTAGTTAGAATATCGCGATGGGAGAATCCTACCCTTGTTGGAATAGAATTAGGTTATCCTCCAGAACTTTCCAATAAATTAGGAACGCTTTATACTCATGTTCCTTATGGAGTATTCGTGGGTTCGACCATCATGGGGATTTATCGATCCGGCTGAAAGGGAACCCTTTATGGGTTGCATTCATTGTCCCGACGCAAGTTGATCCGCTGGTCGTGGTTGGAACTGGTGACCATGAAGTAACTTGTCGGTTCCTTGTTCAAACTTCTAGGGACAACTTGGAGAGGGCGAGACTCAAATTGACGCCTCTTTCCCTTTGGAGATCAATATCTTTGCTTGAGGAGATCAATGTTCACTTGTATACTATTAGTGCCTCTGGGAGTTTTTCATGGGACCGTGATTTAAGATCTCCTTTGAGGAGGTGCCTCGCGATAGGGCTCCCGCCACGAAATGAAAGAAGCGGTGCATGGTTCACTCAGGACCCTATACTCTCCTGTGGGAGATCCGATGAATCCCACCACGAGGAGTAATGATTGACCCTTGTGTACATCCCCATTGACTCCATGCATCTAGGTTGACATATCCCATTTCTTGGTGCAATGAGGCTCTCTCTATGATAGCCCACGGAAACACTTGAGTCTCCATCCCGCTTAATTGGGGACTAGTCTTGTTAGCTAGTTCATCCTCAATTTGGCGGTCTTGATGAATTCTTTTTATTGGTAAGATGTTCCTCGAAAGCTAGGTATAGCGGTGGTTACTACCAAAGGCTCACGAGGGACCAACCGCGAAGTCGGTCGGCCGACGGTAGTTCCATTGTTGTTGTGACTTGCGATTTGTCATTTTCATCGCCACAAAGATTCATAGAATTCTTGGCAAACCCTCACCTTCAACGGATTTGATTGACCTTTACCGATCACCGTTTGGACCGGGCTAGCATGCGATTATCGAATCCCGCTCAAGATGTGACGTTGTGCTAAAAGAATGAAACTCTTTAGACTTGGTGCTATAATTTTGAATACATAGACTTTGTCACTTTTCACGGGTAAAGACTAACCGGCGTGTTAGGCGGTGACTTTGGGGTTATTGGCGGCTCCGCCCTCAACGGATTTGATTGACCTTTACCGATCACCGTTTGGACCGGGCTAGCATGCGGATTATCGAATCCCGTTCCGCATGTGACGTTGTGCTAAAAGAATGAAACTCTTTTAGACTTGAGCCATGATGTTGAATACATGGTCTTCGTCCTCCTTACGGGGATGGACTATCCGGCAACTCGTGTTAGGCGTTGACTCCATCCCTTCTTTGAACTTCGGGATGAAATACCCCAAGACGAATCTTGGCGTCCTCTTTTGACCGGAGAGCGACTGAACCGGATCGAACTGGTGAATGGAATTGATTGTGGAAAAGGAAGAATTTTATATTCTGTTTCCCGATGTCGGAGAGGAAGGATTTTATATCCTGTCTCCAAGTGCTGGAAAGAAAGAATTTTATATTCTATTTCCGTGTCTCCTTTGTCCGGTAGAGACGAACCCCAAGTGAACATAAGAAAAGAAGGATTTTATATCCCGCTTTCTTAGTCTTGGAGAGGAAGAATTTTATATTCTATCTCCGGAAGATGAAGAGGAAGAATTTTATATTCTATCTCCGGAAGATGGAGAGGAAGAATTTTATATCCTATCTCCAAGAAAAGGAAACTAAAAGTGGGATCTCCACTTCGAGAATCTCTTAAGGTGAAACTAAGAGTGGGATCTCCACCGAGAATCGAAGAGACGCAGTAGTTTTCACTTTTATAGGATTCACACCGATCCAAGGTCTCATTATCGAGAGTGTTCCAATTTTAGTACTACCGCCATGGGAGGGCGGACTAAATGGAACGATGGAGGCTGCTCATCGAAAGTGATCTCCTAATTTGAGTGGACCTCTTGTTCATTGAAAGGAATCAAGAGGGATTTTGATAGAGGATTAAAAATTTTGTGGACCCCTTGCTTATTGAAAGAAGTCAAGGGGAAATTTTGCCGGTGGAGGGACCGAGAAAATTTTAGGACCCACCGCCAATGAGTTTGATCGGTGGGGAATTCGAGGAAAGGATTAGGGTTATCTCAGAAAAGTATTTCCGAAGAACTTCCTCCAAAACGGGTTATCCCGAAGGTACTAAGGATAGTACTTCTTCGTGAACTTCCCATTGATCGGCATTAATTGCCTATCGCCTTCGGGTGATAAGGCGATATGCCATTGAATAGACCGCTTCAATCACAAACGCCCTTCCCACTTGGGTTCAAACTTACCCTTCCTCTTGAGTCGAATTATCTGGCCGTGGAGCGCCGAGGACCAAGTCTCCTCCTTGAAGCTCCTTTGTCGGACTTTCTTGTTGAAGGCCCCGACATCCTTGCTTGGTAAAACTCAATGTGCCGTTGAGCTTCCAAGCTTTTCATCTAGCATCTCGAAGTTCTTCGAGGCGCTTTTGATGTAGCTCCTCTCGCCGCCATCTCGCTATGGTGAGCACGGAGGGATGGAATCTGAACTTCCAAGGGCGGATCTGCTTCACACCCATATACCGTAGAGTACGGGTAGCCCTTAATGCAGCGACCGTCATGCGATACGCCTGCAGTGCTTCCCGAAGTTTATCATCCCGCCGCTTGTTATTTTTCACCGGCTTCTTGAGAATTTTAATGATCGCTTTTGTTGAAGGCCTCCGCCAATCCGCTTGCGCCGATTGTACGCAGCTGAGGAGACGCCCCGATCTTGAATTTCGCAAAATCGAATGAAGGCATTGCTAATGAATTGGGACCGCTATCATGTACGATCCGCCTTGGTACACCGTGTCGATAGATGACGTGGTGCTTGATGAACCGAATTATATTGTCGGCTTTGACCTCCTTGAGGGGAATCGCCTCGCCCACTTGAGAAGTAATCGGTGATCGCCGGGATAAACCGATCACCTTTGGCCGACAGAGGAAAGATTGGGCCTACCACATCCATGCCCCATGTCTCAATGGCCAAGATGTGGCCGACGGGTGAAGTTGCTCCGAGGTTGATGCGTAGTTCGCGGTATTTGGCACGCGACACTTCCGAGCATGCGCGACCGCATCATTGACCATAGTAGGCCAAGAGTACCCCATCCTCCGATCCGATCATAGAGCTTAGGACTGGCCAGTGCGCACCGCATTCTCCTCCGCGGTGTTTGGAGAACTTCCTCTCGCCTCTTTGTTTGAAAGGCCGAGTAGCAAACCGTTATACCCACGATAGAGCCGCCTGGTTTCATTGTAGAAGAACCTGGCTTCTCTACGGACCGATTCACGCCTTCATATCTTCCGCGTGATGCCGCAAGACGAGTCAATAATAGGGAAGCGCCAATCTCGGGCTCAAGTCCGACTTGGGTTGCATACACTTCCTTAGTGACTACCCTTTCGCCATTTTCCGCCATAAATAGGAATGAATAATCGGTGGGTCCTCACCGTGACCATTTGCTCGCCTCGAGGTTGTGCCAAAGACACCGCTAATGCCGCCAGCAGACCAGATACACACTCGAGGCGCTGAATGTACTCGATGAAGAATCCTTCAAACGAGTCCGCTAACTCGATAGCGTACCGATGGTATGGGATTAAATCGGGTTCGACCTCATAGTCCCCGCGAGTCTGTTTGACAATGAGTTGGGAATCCCCGAAGGCTTCGAGATACTCTACCCCCAGCTCTTTAGCGAAGCTAAGTCCAATGAGGAGCGCGTTGTACTCTGCGACATTGTTAGAGCAGGGCTCAGTCAGTGAATAAGCCCGAGGCATGACATGCTTCCCTGGGGAAACTAAGACTACCCGACTCCGCCGAGATCTTAGAACATCCGGGCGCCGCCACGCTGGTAGCTCTGACGCCCATCAAAATATAAATGCCACACCTGTTGGTGCAGAGTTGTGTTAACCTCGTGGGTCTCATCCGATAGATCATCAAATAGTTCAACCGTATCCTTTGTTGGGTTGGCTGCCAAAAGATCGCAGATGGCTTGTCCCTTAATTGACTTCTGCTGCTTGAAGTGCAGGTCATACTGGGACAAAAGCAAAGCCCATTTCGCCAGCGCCAATTCATAGAGGCCGGCGGCCATGAACACCGAACGGGATTTACGCAGAAATGACGAGATCGTTTGCCCAACTAAGTAGTGTCGCATTTTCTCAATCGCAAAGACCTGCGAGACACTCTTTCTCGATCATTGGGTAGCGAGATTCCGCGACCTACCAAGATTCGGCTTAGATAATAAACCGCCGCCATGACCGTGGTCGCCGCCTTGTGCAAGTAAAGCACTCAACTAATGGTTCGCCGCTTTGATATAAATCAAGAACGGTTTACCCGACTTCTGCGTAATGAGTACGTGAGGATTCGCCGATACGCTTTGACATCTTCAATGCCTTCGACAAAGGCCATCCCGCATAAAGGACACCCTTTTTATTCAAATTTTAGAGAATGGCCGACATTTTCCGGAGAGGTTGAAATGAAGCGCCGGATGTACGCTAATCGCCTCGTAATCCTCGAGTTCCCTTAGATTCTTTGGGGTTGCAATTCATTGATTGCCTTTATTTTGTCGGGTCAATGTGGATACCTTTGTTGGTAACAACAAACCCGAGGAATTTGTCACCGACATTCGAGGAAAGACTTGGTGGGGTTCATCTTTAATTGATGAGTTCGCATGAGGTCGAATACCGCCCTCAAATCCTCGATATGGTCATTTTGTCACGACTTTTCACAACCAAGTCATCGACGTAACATTCGACCGCCTTCCCAAGATGATCCCGAAGATCTTTGTCATTGCGCCGGTAAGTGGCCAAAGATTCTTCAACCAATGGCATGACCGTAAATGTAAGATGCCTAGAGGAGTTCTCAACGCCGAAAGTGCTTTGGCGCCATCCGATGCATCTTGATTTGGTTGTAACCCGAGAACCCATCCATGAAGGACATTCGCCAAATCCACATGTATTATCGACGATCACATCGGTGATTGGAAGTGGGAAGTCGTCTTTTGGGCATGCGGCATTCAGATCTCTGTAGTCGACACAGATTCTGATCGTCCCGTTCTTTTTTAGCACCTGAACGATATTCGCCACCCAATCCGGATGTTGAACCTCCTGATGAAACCCGAGGCTATGAGCTTCTTTACTTCGCAACAATTGCCTCCATAACTCGTGGACTAAACCGCCTCGCTGTCGCTTGACGTTTGGCATCCACTTTAATGTCGAGGCGGTGCATTGCCACATCGTCGAGCCCCGCATGTCCTCGAGGCCCGTGCGAAAACATCGATATACTCTCGACAAGAGCGATCAACCTTTTCTTTTCCTCCGGGGAAGACTGCTAATATTTATAAGTTTAGGTGTGCTTCATTACCCATGTTGATCCGACTACCTCGCTCTTCGCCGGAGGCTCCTCTCGCCAAACCGTCCCCATATCGCATGTTGAGGTGATGGACCCATGGGTCTTCCCATGTTGGCAATTTTTCATCTTCTTCAAGTAGTAGTGGGTCCATCAGAGCCATGTTGGACATCAACCCCGAATATCTTGCCGATGCCGACGCCGAGTCCCAGCAAATGGAATCGATGAGTACTGCCATCTAGGTTGGGTGGTTGGTTATTGATCACCAACAACACTCATCTTCAAGAGGATGTATCCCAATCCCCTTTGAACTGCATAATTATCGGGTTTTCCTTCTACATATGCGCCTTTGGGTGGAACGGGAGATCCCCACCAAAATAAAGTCCTTCTCCCAACGCAAAGTCGCACTCCCACTTCTTCATGAGGTGTCATTCGCTATATCCGAAAGATGAAGTTTCGTTTATCTTCATCTGAACCCGCCTCAGAAGTAGTCATGCGGAGTCAACTCCTCTCGCCAGACTAAGTCCTTCTTATGCCTCCTTCCTTGGACGATTAAAGTCGTTTGATGAGTCTCAAGGTGCTTCAGATTACACAGATGACCGAATTGGCATATGCAATTCGTGGTCATTATACAACTTTTTCATTACATCGCTCAAACACAACAAGTACTCTAAATCATCTTTTATTTCTTCTTCGCAAGCCGCCAATTACAACTTTCATCTAAGATCCTCTTCGCCAAGATTGACTACTAAGGGTACAATGTCATTCGAACAAAACCACCTTTATAGTCAAGCTCCGCTCGTGACGTTGCCCTTATCATTGCCTCGTGCTATGGGCCGATGATTCAAGATCGGACTCATTACCGTAAAGGAGGGAGTCGAAATAATTCTCCACCTTTAAACGGTTGTTTGTCCGCACCACCGCCTTAACCTCGCTATTAGTGTCGACATATTTCGCATTAATCGATGGAGGGTAGAGGGACTATAACATGGTTATGGATCCAAGGGCTTACCCAACAACAAGTTATAGGAAGTCTCGCCAATGACGAAGCAGTGACTTCGACTTTAAGTCCCCATCCGACACTTAATGCGGATTTTACCAAGCGGCGGAGACCCACCGGTGTTAAATCCGTGATATCATGGTGCCGCCGCGAGCCCGCCGACAGAATCCCCGTGCTATACATCAGCGCAAAGGCATGATGCTCACAGCTGAACCCGGATCAACTTGGATCGTTGACTTCACGGAACCAATGTACCTCGTGAAGTAGAGCGCCCGCCATGCTTCGACGCTCGCCTCGCGATATCCTCCTTAGAGAACGCGGATGCGTGGAATATGCTTGGAGGCCACATTGCATTCCCCGCTGATGACTCCGGCCTCGACTTGATTTAATGTGGGTTAGGAAGACTTCGAAGCCGCCAACGCTTGTAACGCCATGGGTTTCCTTGACAACCTCAATAGCTCGTGATAAAGTTATTCTTGCCGATGTTGGCCAATTGTGACATCACATCGGCGGTAGGGAGAGCTTGTGTTCCCGGCCTATCCCTTCCACCCAAGCATTAAACCGGACTGCCGGGTTTCACCTCGTGATTTGCGTGTTGTTTCCTTCGCTCGGTGGCGCCCTCCTTAGAGTGGCGGAACCGGGAATTGTTACTACCCCAAGCCCGCTAACGCTTACCATTAAGGTGTTCGCGAGGAAATTTGAAAGTCGTGAAGATAAAGATTATTCCTTCCAATTGATTTTAAAGAAAGAATCAATACAACTCTCGAATGCAATCTCTCTCTTTGACTTATGTAAAAAGAAATTACAAAACTCCTCGATCGGTTGCCCGATTTACAAAAGAAGGAAGGGTCAACGAAGATCCTTCCTTTGTTTAAAACCGGTTCTTCACGGCGCTATAGGAGCTTGATCCTTGTATCCCGTGGACGATCCGACCGCCTTGCTCGTGGAATCATGAGAAAGAGACTTGCGAGGCAAGTCTTTAGAACTCTAACGAGTTTGATAACTCAAGGACGAAGTTTAGTAACTCGCACGAAGTTTGAAAACCAAGCCAAACCGACGGAAGAAGGAGAGCTAGGGTTGACCATACCAAGCTCTCTCTCTCACAACTAATCAATCCTCGATCTTTTCTTTCTAGCCTCCACTCTCCTTCCCGATCTTTTCACAAGATCTTTCTCCCCTTTATAGGTATTTTAGGTGTAACCGACCCTTTAGAATGAGGATTCGTGGCCCTCAATCGAGGAAAACGGTTTTGGAACCGCTTAAATCGTGGTTTACAGATAGGAAACGCGCAAGACTCGCTTTATTTTTAGATGACCCGCCTCCGGCAGGGTGAGATCCTGCTGGGCATGGTCATGACGCCCGCTGCCTTGGGCTTAGACGCTGCTAAAGGCTCGCTGGAGCTTTGACGCGGCCGAGCTATGCTTTGAGCTTGGGACGCGGCTGAACGCCCGCTTTAGAGTTTGGACGCCGAGAGCTCGCTGGAGCTTTGGACACACCAGAGCTCCGCTTAGAGCTTGGGACGCGGCCAACGCCCGCTTTAGAGTTTGGACGGGCCGAGAGCTCAAGGCTGGAGCTTTGACGCTGGCCGAGCTCCGCTTGGAGCTTTGGACACACCGAGAGCTCCGCTTAGAGCTTGAACGCTAAGAGCTCCGCTTTAGAGTTTGACGCTGCCGAGCTCCGCTGCTTGGAGCTTGGACGCTGGCCGAGCTCGCTGGAGCTTTGGACACACTCGAGTCTGCTTAGAGCTTGAACGCTAAGAGCTCCGCTTTAGAGTTTGGACGCTGCCGAGAGCTCTCGCTTGAGCTTTGGACGCTGCCGAGCTCCGCTTGGAGCTTTGGACACACCAGAGCTCCGCTAGAGCTTGAACGCTGCTAAGAGCTCCGCTGCTTAGAGTTTGGACGCCGAGAGCTCGCTGGAGCTTGGACGCTGGCCGAGCTCCGCTTTGAGCTTTGGACACACCAGAGCTCCGCTTAGAGCTTGGGACGCACTGAACGCCCGCTTTAGAGTTTGGACGCTGGCCAGAGCTCCGCTGCTTTGGAGCTTGGACGCTGGCCGAGAGCTCCGCTTTGGAGCTTTGGACACCAGAGCTCCGCTTAGAGCTTGAACGCGCTAAGAGCTCCGCTGCTTTAGAGTTTGGACGCCGAGAGCTCAAGGCTGGAGCTTGGACGCTGGCCGAGCTCCGCTGCTTAGAGCTTGAACGCTAAGAGCTCCGCTAGAGCTTGGGACGCGCTGAACGCCCGCTTTAGAGTTTGGACGCTGCCGAGAGCTCGCTGAGCTTTGGACGCTACCGAGAGCTCCGCTTTGGAGCTTTGGACACACTGAGAGCTCCGCTTAGAGCTTGAACGCTGCTAAGAGCTCCGCTTAGAGCTTGGACACGATGCTAAACCTCTTGGTTGGATCTTATCTTTGTGTTTGTGATTCTACCCCGCTTCCTCGTAAGCCTTCAAACCGTGACTTCGCTCAACGATATCTTAGTGAATCGTGGCTTATCGCTGATAAAATTTTGATACCTATTGAACCCTCCAAAGTTTTCAAAGCTTGCGTTGATCGACGAGCTTTGGAACACTTTGGACTTCTCCTTTGTTTGATCTTGAGGAGGTATTGCTCTTCATTTTGTTCAAGAAGTTGTGCTCAACTTTGAGCTTGAAACGCCAAGTAATACCTCTTGAAACGGGGTGATCTCGCTTTATTTTGAGCGTGACGATAAGATCCGCTGCTTAGAGTTTGGACGCGTGATGAGGTCCGCTTTGGAGTTAAGACGCTGGCGATGAGGTCCGCTTTGGAGTTTGGACGCGGGTTGAAGTCGAACCGATTTGGTTAAGAGACGCGGGATCTCGGGCGGATTCTTTGCCTAAAATCTCGTGGAGATTTGATGGGTTGGCGGCCCTATAAATAGACCCTTGTCAAATCGAAGCCTTACGACTTTTTTCCCAAGGAAATTGCATTCCTTCTTTCTCCTGATCATCTCCAATCTCGATCATTTCACAAGCTTTTTTCTTTTCTTCTCGACGAATGTCTCCCAAGAGATCGACAAATAAGTCCAAGAAGATCGCCTCGGTTCTCGAGCACGGCCAGCCGATCGCCGGCTGCGCCAGCTCGGAGCCCCTACGCCCTCGCGACACCCCTTGCTCGCTGGTAAGTTTCGACTTTGGCCATAACTTGCTTCACAAGTTTTCCTCTTCGCGGAAGCAACGGAAACGATGAGCCGGCTCGCTTTGAAATGGAACGCTGGATCGATATCCGCTGCTTAATGAAACGGAGTTGACACCGCTTTGACAATGAAACGCGGAGTTGACACCGCTTTGACAATGAAACGCCGGATTGATACCCGCTGGCACTTAAAACGCTGGATTGATACCCGCTTTTGGTATTAGACACGGGTTGACACCGCTGCTGACAATGAAACGCCGCCGCTTCGCTTTGACGCTGGAATGCGGTTAGCCTCCGCTTGTACTTAAAACGCGGGTGACCCTTGCATCTCGGTTTGACCTTATTAACCTCGCTTATTTTCCTCCGTATTAATCGACTTTCATTCTCATGTGCAAGGCGCTACTCAAGTGATCCTCTCACTTTTAATGTACCATTTTGGCCATGAAGGAGGTGAAGATCCCAGGTTAATCCTCCACGCCAAAAGCTTCCCATTGTTCAAGATAAAGATGAAGATCGACTAAAGTTTGTCACCGAGGCTAGTTCACCAGAGTCGTGGCCATTGTCACGATCTCAAAATCGAGACGCCGGACCGAAGCCTCTCCGTAGCCCGCTTTTCTCTTTGAGACCCCGTGGCACTTGATGCCAAAATCTTTACGACGGGACTACAAAATGCCGCTAAAAGTTGGTGCCCGACTCTCTTCCTTCCTAACATGGAGCATGTACCCACTCTCTTATCTCGCAGGTGCCTCTATCCCCCAAGATATGGATTGGGACCTTGTCAAGAATCAAGGTGGGTATCGCTGGGATGTTGACCCATCAAGGTGTGCGCTCGGGCCATCGACAAGTGACGGCTTTAAGGCCGTGGTTGGTCACTGAGAATATCCAAATATCGAGGTGCCCACTCCCGCCAAAGATTTTTGCTCGAGATTTATAGTCAGAAGGGGAATTTCCGCCAAGACTTCAGAGCCCCGTGATGGGTACACTCAACCGACGGAATGTGGTGGACCCGCCTTGTGAACTTTGTCATGGACGAAGCTACGAGACTTATTGACTCTTTCGGTCCGGGTAATCCTGGCTATGCGATATGGCATCGCCGTAACCCTTATAACCTTTTTGCTATGCTAGAGAAGTATAACCCGAGACTTGTACATTCTTTACACCCGCCGGAGAACTAGGTTTCGCTTCTTCACGAGATGTAAAGTCTCGGCTTGCCTTTGGGGAGCCGCCATATGAGGAGTTCATTCCTGAATCAAGAGTTGGCCATCTTGAGAGTGGCCAATTCGACATCTACGATACTTTTGGGAGTTGATGTGCCACTTCCAAACTTGTGCCCAATGTGGTTACGTGGAGGCGAGTCAAGCAGCGCCTTGGGTCGACTATTTATTCAAAAATTTGCATAGCAAGGATACCGACGTTGTTCGCCTTTGTCGCGAAGCTCTCCCGACGGTTAGAGATCTCATTGGGAACGCCTCTCATTATACAAATGAAGCTCAAGAGGACATTTTCCGCCATTCACAGAGTTCGAGAGTTTTCATTACCAAACTTTGACCCCTATTTCCGATGTTGTTCATGTTCGGCTTATAATGCAGGGTCAAGCGTGGTGCCCTCACGCCTATTGACTCTCTTGTCGCCGAGGTTGTTTACCCGCCAGCTCTTTAGCTCATGGAAGACCACTCAACCTTCTTTCGCTGATGACGGTCGCTTGCAGAGCGCTTGAGGGAATTATGTCATGATTTCACTCGTGTCAAAGCAGCTTGGTACCGGAGAGAAGAAGACTCAAATTTCCTAACCCATGAAAGTGCCTTTACCGTGATACCTATTTGGTAGCCCGGTTTGTTTTGCATTGCCCTTCCTTGATGTTCCGCCGCCGCTTGTGGCGATTCTTTCGCTCCGGGTTCAATCTGCTATGGCCATCTCGATGGGAAGGTTGGTACATGGTCATGGTTCGCAAATTTTATCAAAGGATCTCAACTACCACATTTTCGTGATGCTTTCCTCGATTTTGAGGGAGGTGGATACGGGAGATGTATCAGGATACTAAAGGCTCCAATTCCTTCACCCAATTGAACGGGTGTCTTTCGCTATCGATCAACATTAGACCTCGCTACTTAATCTTCCGCCAAGGTGGAAATGTTACATCGAACCTTATCGCCTTTCCGATTTGCTAGACAGCATAATGACTAATCAGACGTTGGGAACCCTAACCCTCATCTTGCGCTCATTGGGAACTTATATGAAGGTGCTAGGGCCTGGTATTATTCTGTGGCTGGCGGTACCGGGGCCAAGTTTACACTTCCTCACAAGACGCCCAATAGTTATACGACTATGGGTTTCTCGCGAATCGTATCAATCGCCTCTGCATTCTCAATATCGACCAACTCATCTTGTTTAAAAGAGATCAGAAAGATGTATGAAGCAAAGAGGCATTCCAAAGCACCCCGTGTGAGAGGGTTCGAAGAATATTTAGCTTGTGAACCCGAAGCTGGTGCTGAGGGAGAAGCTGAAGCTACCGCGGCTGGGCCTACTGGGCCCACTCTGGCTGAGACCCGTGAGGAAAGGGCTGCAGGTAAACGGCCAATGTCTGAAAAAGACGCTACGCCACACAGAAGCCGGTTCACGACAACACCCACCAAACCCCCGGCCCCTGAGCAGGGGGTCAAACTAATGCAAGATGCGTTTAGAGCGGCTCCTCCAAGACTTTCGGTGGACGAAGAAGAACCTGAGGAGTCGTCGGTTGTAGGGATTTCCCACCAACGGGTCTTCGCTCAATTGGGCCACTTTAAGGGGTTCTCACCCATCTTTGGAGGAAGAAGGTGGAGATGAGTCACTTCGCGGAAGATGCGGAGTCTATTCCAACCGTTGAAGCTCTCGATATGATAATTCCGTGCCACTGATGTCGCCTCCCAAAGTGACCAAGAGGAGGCTCCAGCCGAAAGGGTCGGCTTCAGACCGCAAGATATTCATCTCCCCGCTTCTTCTGCTTATGCCTCCGAATAGGCCGAAAGACCTAGCCCCACAACCGTCTATTTCTAAGCCGCCGCTGCCATGAGTTCCCCCATCCTTCAGAGATGATGAGGAAGAGGTGTCGATGGGTATTCCGCAGAGTGCGATGGACTTTTGACGATCTCCCACCGCCACTTCGAGCAAGGCACCGCCCTATAGTTATTTCTCTTCTGCAAACATTGTTTGTTTTGAGTCTTAATAGTTGTTTCATACGCTTTTTGACAAAATTATTTCTCAGAGGTTCACGGTAAGGGCGCCTCCAGAGGGTGTGGTAGCAGGGTCCAGAAGTCAGAATAACGCCAACTTCCATCCCTCGAAGTCCGCCTCTGGCTTCAGCAGCAGTCTCCGATAAGATCAGCCCTCTTAGGATTTCTTAGGACTGAAGGATGCTAGTACTTCCTCCTCGCCAAATACCATCACCTATAACCCCTTCTCGTGGCCTCGTGATTCAAAGATGAGCCGGTGTTATCCCCCGCAGCTTCCATGGAATCGGCCGCCGTGCCCAATTTGCTTCGTAGATACATCGGTCATTTGAATCGGAGATGATGTCGCGAGGATCATTGTCGCCGAAAGAGCACCTTTGCCTTTCAAGCCTATCTTAATGAACTATTTGAACAACATCGTATCCGGGCTAATAATCAATGCATTCAACATTGTACCGACGAGATATCTCGCCCGAAGAGAGCTTGCGAGCTTTGAGGAGTTGAATCATGCCGACTTGGAGGCTCGGATTGAATCAACCCTTGCCGACGCCTATGCCTGCCGATGCATCAATATGAAGTCGCCTGTAAGAATTTGAACGAAAGAAACACAAGTTGCATCTCAAAACTCAGGGATCACCGGCAACATGAGTTGACTTCCACTACCTCCATTATGCAGCACACCGCGAATCGCTTGTTACCACCGAGGAGACCATCGCCAACTTCGCCGAGTTGGTTCAACCGTAGGCTGCCGCTCAGAGGAAGCCGATGTGAAAGACCTCACCCGTAAAAGTGTAGAAACATACAATGATTATCGTGGAGGAATTGCGTGCTCTTGAGGAGCTTAGAAGAGGCGCACTAATACCGCCAGATAAAGAGGGATTAAGGAATGAAGCCACAGCAATGGTGCGGGCCGCTCATGAGGAAGAAGTCGCTAAAGCCAAGTCCCAGCTTGCGTCCATCACGCTTAGAGGATCATAGGCTTACTCTTGTGTTAACTCCGAACTTTCTTTTCCTTCTTTTTTTTTTTCAATGGCACTCTTTTGTATCGCCTTTTAGGATTTGAATAAAAGTGACCCCAATTTGCTCTTTCACTATGATTTCTTATGCCAACCATAATACTTATAGGATTTTTGGCAAACCCTCACCGCCAACGGATTTGATGAACCTTTACCGACACCGCTTGAATCGCTAGCGCATGGATTGTCTAAGTCCGCTCCAAGACGTAACGCTGTGCTAAAAGAATGAAACTCTTTAGACTTAATGCTACGATGTTGAATAATGAGGCTTGGTACTTTTACGGCAAGAGACCACCCTAACGCCGCGTTAGGCCGGCTTTAGGGTTATTGGCCAACCCTCACTCAACGGGTTTGATGAGCCTTTACCAACTACCGCTTGAGTTGGGCTAGCATGTAGATTATTTAAACTGCTTCTACACACGACGCTGTGCTAAAAGAATTAAACTCTTCTAGACTAACCGCTACGACGCTGAATACGTGACTTTGTTTTTTATTAAGGAATAGACCACCCGGTTGCATATATTATATATATATATATATATATATTTTTTTTTTTTAGACTTACCTTTACTTAGACCTGGGGCTTATGGTTTGAGCAAGGTTTCAGGGTTTGTGTTGTGAACAAGGCTTGTTAGGCTTGTGTTGTGAACAAGGTTTTGGGCTTGTGTTGTGAACACGGTTTTGGGCTTGTGTTGTGAACAAGGCTTGTTAGGCTTGTGTTGTGAACAAGGTTTTAGGCTTGTGTTGTGAACAAGGCTTTAGGCTTGTGTTGTGAACAAGGCTTTCTAGGCTTGTCGTCCTATTGAGCTGAGTCGATTGATAAGCTGATTGTGGTTTAATAAAATTTGTGGATTCATCATTCTATTAAAGAGGATTGATAGATTAGTTATGCATTTAAGCAAATTTGAGGACCTATTATCTCGCTTGAAGAGGACCGATAAGCCGTTGCTTGGCTTTATTAGGCTAAGGTCTAAAAGTTGGCTAAGTGTTAGACTTAGAACGCTGGGTTTAAGCCCCGCTTGAAATTTTGAACGCTTGAGTGAGCCTCGCTATGGCTTTAGAACGCAGAGGCGATCTTCGCCCGGGGCTTGAAACGATAAGTGTGTTTCGCTTAGGATTGAACGCTGAGACAAGTCTCTCATTCGAGATAAAACGCGAGGTGAATCTCGCTTGGAAATAGAACGCGAGGTGAATCTCGCTTTGGAAAGCCGAACCACTTTATCCAAGAGGTTGTGTTTAACCGCTTTAATCGAGGTGATTGGAGAATCTTAAGTGGAGATCTTCTCCTTAGTCCTCAGATAAATAACCCCTTGGGTAAAATTTGAAAATTTTACCACTGCAAAAATCACTTAATTTTTTTATCTCCTTCGCGGGTTTCAAGAGATTTCGCGTCCGAAATTCTTCTTGGGTCCTTCCCCATCTTCTGCTAGCCGATTTCTTCAATGGCTCCAAGGAAAACCGCCCACAAGATCAAGTGCTTGTTCAAACGACTCCAAGCCCAACGCCGCCGAGATCTCGAAAGTGACCCATCGGTTTCGACGCCGCCATCGCCGCAAACCCTCGCGATCGAGGTATATCGTGGTTTTGAATTTATTTTAATGGGTTCCAACTCAAAATTGAACTCGCTTCAACGCCGAGTTGGTGTTGACGATGGAGACGCCGGGCTAACTCTTTGCGCTCGACTTAGGACGGGGTTACCTCCGCTTCAGATTTGGAACGATAGTTGTTCTTTATGCTTAATGCTTGAACGCTGGGCTATCCTCGCTTTATAGCTAAAACGCGGGCCGACTTCCTCGCCTACACTAGAACGCTGGGCTCACCCTTGATTTTCATCTTGGGTCATCTTAGGCTTTCTTGTAACTTTCCTTTTGACGCTTTTATCTTCTCTTGTCCGCAGCTTCTATGCCGATAGGACGCTTCCCCGTAGATATCACTTCGTTACTCGGGTTGATGGACCACAATGTGGCTTCGTGTCTTCACGAGCTTCCATCGACTCGACAATTGTGTGGAAAGAACGATGATGATCCATCGAAATAACCTTCCACCTTTAGGGCCATTATAACAGATATGGATCTTGTGGCTTCGTGAGGTCATGACTTACTCGAGAAGCCGTTTCTTCGAGATCGACGAGGCGATGATAACATGGATCGCGGCGAGGAATCTAAGATGCTACATCAAGCTAACGGCCGCTTTTTCCTTCCTAGCATGAAGCGGATGTATCCGCTTACTTTCAAAGCCGCCTCCGCCGCAGCGCTTGGATTGGGATCTAGTCGAGGAAAGGGATAAGGTCGCTGGGGTTCTAACTCAAGCGGTTCATCCTTTGGGGAGTGACAATAAGGTGATGGGCCTAAGACCAAAGAAGTTTCATAGCATAAGTCCCAATCAAGAGAGGGCTACTCCCAAGTACTTTTATTCACGACTATCACGCCTGGCAAATTTGTTGCCCAAGAATTTAGGACTCGATGGGTGTATTCTCCGACGACGGATGGTGGGTCCGTGATGGTGGACTTTGTTATCAATGAATTGCGAAAAGCCACTCACCTTATCCCAAGTTAGAGATTCCAAGAGAGCTGCATCGGTGTCATCCGTAACTCCTATAGTTTCTTTGCCATCTTGGAGAAGTATAACTCGATATTTGTACTTTTTTCACTCCCGCTGGGAGTTAGGTTTTGCTCTCCAAGAGATGTATGCAGATCGGTTTACCATTTGGTGAGTCAGATGAGGAGTATGTTCCTAGCACCGAACTTTCTATTTTATGAGGGAGAATCCGATGTCTATGCCACCTTCGGGAAGTGATGTGTCACTTTCATATCTCGCAAGAGAGACTGGATTAAGGCCAAGTAAGGTGCCTTGGGCTGAATATTTATTTCATAACTGCATAATAAGAGCGCGCGATTCGCTTCACCTAAGGAGCTCTTCCAAAGTTTTCACCGCCAATACATCAACGCATACTGAAGATGTCTTCCTCCCGGTACGCATTTGAGAGTTTCCGCTACCTGCTGAGATTCCTATCTCTCGACACGCATTGCTAGTCGCTTCGATGATTTGGTTGAAACGCTGTGTGGTTCCTCCAAACCCATCGAAGTCCATCCCGTCCAAGTGGTATATCCCGCAGCTTCTTTGGCTCATGGAAGGCCGACGTTTCTTCAACTATGGTAAGTTGCATGCAATACGCTTACTGAGCCGACTTCTAATTTTGGATGTAAGAAAAGTTGGGTCGAGGAAGATAGCAGATTGAAAACTCCTCACCACAAGTGTTCGTAGCCATATTCTTATTTGGTGGCTCGGTTTATCATGCACCGCCTCATTAATGACGGGTTAGTGATGCCCACTCTTCTTTCGCTCCTTTATACAACGGCTTGGGTCACTAAATGGGCACATTGGTACATAGTCCCAACTCGACAGATTTTGCCGAGGGGAATAATTATCAAGTCTTTTGTCGTTTCTCCCGATTTTGGTGGAGTAGAAGAGCGACGCCGATTTTCATGGATGTGGCACTGTAATTTTACCTCATTGCCGAGGGCATCTTTTGTGGCTCATCACCATCGCCCGGTATTTAGTTTTCCGCTGGTGACCGTGTATCATCGAGCCTTACTTGCCTAGCCGGTTTGCTCGACAATTTGGATATGACCAACTATATGTTGGGAACCCTAATCCCAAGTTGGCTATCGCTGGGAATTTGTATGAAGGAGCTCGAGCTCGGTATAACCGGATGGCCGGAGGCTCCAGCAAGATTTGTGCTACCTTCCCCACGCCGCCATACCGCTCTTGGGTTTTGCAACCGTATCGCGGAAGTTTCAAGCTCCTCAATATGACGATACACTTCCCGCTTGAAGGATATTAGGGAGGTGTACGAATCGAAAAGAAATTCGTAAGACGCTACCGAGGAATTGACGAGTATTTGATTTGGCAAGGTGAAGCACTCAAAGTTGGCCAAATTCAACGATACCCCGGAGGTGGAAGCCTCTTCGAGAGAGCAGCAGGAAAAGGGTTTTCACCCGTAAGAGACGCCCAATACGAAGAGGGCTCACAACTAATAGCTTAATTTAGGTCATCCTCTCGCCTGCAGTCAAGCTTATGCAAGGGGCTATTAGATCCGCCGCATTGCATGAAGAAGAAGAGGGAAATTGCTCGTCACACCGATTCCTTCACCACGTACTTCCCAATTATTCCGCATATGGTGGTTGATCTAAACTACACGATTCCACGGATATCTATGCGAGTCCGATATAAACCGATCGCGAGGGATACCGACGCGGCGCACCGACTTTGTTATGGGTGGTCGTGGCTCCTTTGAAGTCTACAGCCTCATATAATGAAACATCCGGCTACCTTAAGCGTCATGCGACCATCGCTTCCATCATTGTGCTGCAAGAGTTTCTCGTTTGGAGGCGGACTTGCAGGCCTTCCAGGAGCTTTCTCAAGTTGACGTAGAAGCGGAGATATCCAAGTCTCTCATTAGAGCTCAAACCGAGGAGATATCTCAACAGAAAACCCTTCAAACGAGTTTGTCTGAAAAGAAGGCGCGGGTTGCCAATTTGCAAGAGCAGCATGATCAATCCCAACTTGAGTTGATCGAATCTGTCACTTCTGTGGCTGCAATTCAGGAGTCTATTGCCCAATTAGAGGCTGAGTTAACTCGGAAAAGGGCTCAATTGACTCAGGAACAAGAAGCCGCAGAGGGTCTTCGTCGCCGAGGTGCTGAGAATCTTGATACCCTTCGCCAGGAAGCGAACGCCCTGGAGGTTATGAAAAAGGAGGTTGCGGCGACCGAAACTCAATTCCAGGCAGAAGTTGCAGAGAGAGTGCGACCGAGCATGAACAAAAGCTTATGAGCTTAAGTCACTACTACGCTTATTCACTTGATGGGCCCGTAATCTTTCTAGCACCAAATCAGATCACCTTTTATTTTGCTATATAAAAAATGAAGTGATACTTTTGTTCCTCTTTTATGACAATATTTTGATTTATAATAATGAAAACAATTACAAATGCCGAGGTATAATGTTAACATAGCATAAATGATCGCTCAAGACTCAAATGAATGAAATCCATTCCAATAAATCAACTCTGCCGCCAGCTCAGTTCCTTTCTCTTAAGCTTAGTTAAGAACCGCATGGGATCTAAACGCTTTACGTAATATTTCTTGAGAAACTTCCGCTAATTGGCATCATGAGAATGTCACCTTTCAAATCGATAAGTCGATAAGTCTGCTAGAATAGACAGCCTCACTCACGAAGGTCCTTCCCTTAACCTTCTTGACCATGTTGATCGGTATTTCTCAAACGTAGTTCACCTTTTGAATGGGAATAACTCCATTAGAGTTTCTTTGCTGTGGGAATTCTCCCAATTGAACCGTTGTCATATTAGTAGACACGTCTTCTCGCCTCCCGCTGCCTTTGAGTACCTCAAGATCAACCGCTTGTAGAATATCTTTAAAAATGTAGCACTTCTTTGCTCTGTGTCCCAACATTCTCGCGGATATCGACAATAATTGGGATCATCCACCTTCCCTCGCCTCAGCCTCTTTGCTTCGAGCTTCAAATTTTGTTGTTCTTCCGGGCAAACTGAATAGAGTATCGACATGTTCTTCTTTGAAAGAATATTGCTTAGGCGGTCTTGGTCGACTCGATGGCTTGCCCGCTTTGTCGGGTGGAGATCGAACACTAGTGTCGCCAGCATGAATATCCTTCCTCCTGACCAAGGGCTTATCCTCGACTCGTATACCGCTCTTGTCGCTCGCTTCTTCAGCCTTTGATTCACAAGGACAATATCTTCTCCTCGCTCTTCTTGGGACACTAATTGCTTCCAGAACGACACTCAGAACCCCCATTTGAGCAAGAGAGGGGTCTCTGCAGTTATGCCGACAAGTTTCCACCAGAGTGGTTTGTGTCATCCCCGCCGGGCATCGCAACGCCACACCAAACCTTTCCACAAAGCCTTTATCGACTCGCTTTTGTTTAGTGGCTTAGGAGAGTAGGACGGCTACTTCGTCATCTTCAAGAACCTAGCTAGAAATAGCCTTCCAAATCTACTCACTTTCAATAGATCCCAAGCAGCTTCATGAACCATTCAAAGGCTTAATTTCTTTGAGAGTGCCAATAAATAAACGGCTCAAAATAGCATCGCTCAAATTACATCGCCACCAGGACTTGAAGTAATAGACGGCCGATTCGCTAACCCGTACATCGGCTTGCAGAGCCGGCCTTAAACTTTGAGGGTAAGGTGTCGTGATCCCACTGCTACAGATATGGCCTCACAACCCTCGCCTTGAGCTCACTCCTATTAGCGAGAAGGCAAGACGAGCTTCAATTCATCCATTTTGGCCGATTGAAGATTTGATTCGTTTCTCTCCCTTCGATGAAGAATCTATACGGTGAGTTTTGATCGAGGTTTCAACCATCTTTCCCTTCTCGCTTTGTAGATTGACTTCTTTTTCGCCATTTATCTGAGGTACCGACCGACCGCGTGAGCTTGAGCTCATTCTAAAACCGGCTACCATGTTCTAAGTTGGTTAATGGTTTGTCCGCCGGACGCGATAGCTTCCTCGCGCTATCGCCGGTATTCTTCAAGCTTCTTCTTGAGATCTTCAAGACTTCGCCAGTATAAGCCATGCTCGTTCTACTTAACGAAGCCGGAAGATCGAGACTCGCAATGGCTGAGTGCTCATCTTCAGGTTCTAACCCCCTGGCCAGTCTCTCTGATAATTGATAAGGGGTATGACTCCCCGTCGTGTTCGAGTGCGCTGATAAATTCCTTCGAACTTATCTGAGATTTCCTTAACACTCGGAGGGCGATTAGTCTCCGATTCGCCCGAATCGAAGGTAACGACGCCCCTCTCACACCATATTGATGGTGACTTCTGGATATTCCCTCTGAAGTTCTCCTTCGTGGAATCGCCTCCTTCTTGGACGGGCCGATTAGTCAACCGATCAAAGACCGATCGCCTAGGTGCAGGTGCACAACATTGACATTCGGAGAGGACCGCTGTAATCAATCGCCGCGACGCACGTAATGAGCTTAATTTGTCGCGCTGGTCTTTCTCTTGATAATAATTCTCAAGTCAAACTTGAGGAATGTTAACTCCCTGGATCGGTAGTTTGAGCCGAACCCGCCCTCATCATTTGAAGGGGTTGGGTTAGGGTGGACATGACAAATCCCATCGCTTTGAGGTGCGCATTACGCAGGGTCATGTTCTTTAGAAACGGGCCCAAGTCCACGCGACGGTCAAACGCCTTTGAGTGGTGCTTGTTCAGTGAACGCGACCGGGGCTCGCTTTGTTTAGAAACGCCTCGAGGTTCGCTATTGAAGGAACGCGACATCCGGATTCGCTGATTGGAGAAACGCCGGTCTTGGGACTCGCGCTTTGTTTGAGAAACGCGGTCTTGGGACTCGCTCGCTTTGAGAAACGCGTCTTGGGACTCGCTCGCTTTGAGAAACGCGTCTTGGGACTCGCTTTGTTTGAGAAACGCGGTCTTGGGACTCGCTTTGTTTGAGCGACGCCACCGAGGCTCGCTCTTCAACGCTGAGGTCGGCCTCAGAATGAACGCCAAGCTCAAAGTCGCTGTCTTGAGGATCGATTTTCTGAGTTGTGCTCTCACGGCGATCTTCTTACCACGAAAGCCGCTCTTCTGGCCTCTTTTAGGCTTTGTGGCATCCACATTTTCGCCAACTTGGTTCAATGCCACGCTTAGGCCTCTTGTGACCGACACTCGCCGTAGGCTCGTGTAGGATCTTCCATCCGCTTCGCCGGCTTCTGCCTTTTACTCCTTAAAGGAAATACCACGCTAACTATCCTACGCTAGACCCTTAGGTGACACAGTCGATCCGGTGTCTTGATCTCCTAGAGACTTTATGACTTTGGCGCATAGCCTTAGGGCTAAGGGATCCTAAGAGAGCAACTCTTCAGATTTGGCTTGGTCAAACTCTACCGCGAGAGTTTCCACCGCCGTCCCAATGAGGTCGACGCCGGATTGCGCCACCACTTCTTCATCTCGGAAGCTAGTCCCCACCGAGTCGCCATCTTTGTTCGCGAGGAAATTTAAAAGTCAGAAGATAAAGATTATTCCTTCCAATTGATTTTAAAGAAAGAATCAATACAACTCTCAATGCAATCTCTCTTTGACTTATGTAAAAAGAAATTACAAAACTCCTCGATCGGGTTGCCCGATTTACAAAAGAAGGAAGGGTCAACGAAGATCCTTCCTTTGTTTAAAACCGGGTTCTTCACGGCGCGATAGGAGCTTGATCCTTGTATCCCGTGGATGATCCGACCGCCTTGCTCGTGGAATCATCAGAAAGAGACTTACAGGCAAGTCTTTAGAACTCTAACGAAGTTTGATAACTCAAGGACGAAGTTTAGTAACTCGCCAGTTTGAAAACCAAGCCAAACCGACGTAAGAAGGAGAGCTAGGTTGACCACACCAAGCTCTCTCTCACAACTAATCAATCCTCCGATCTTTTCTTTCTCTAGCCTCCACCTCCTTTTCCCATCTTTTCTCACAAGATCTTTCTCCCCTTTATAGGTATTTTAGGGTGTAACTGACCCCTTAGAATGAGGATTCGTGGCCCTCAATCGAGGAAAACGGTTTTGGAACCGCTTAAATCGTGGTTTACAGATAGGAAACGCAAGACTCGCGCTTTATTTTAGATGACCTCGCCTCTCGGGCGAGGGCTGAGATCTCGCTTGAGCATGGTCATGACGCCCGCTGCCTTGGGCTTAGACGCTGCTAAAGGCTCCGCTTTGGAGCTTGGACGCGCCGAGCTATGCATTTTGAGCTTGGACGCTGGCCGAACGCCCGCTGCTTAGAGTTTGGACGCCGCCGAGCTCGCGCTTGGAGCTTGGACGCGGCCGAGAGCTCCGCTAGAGCTTGGGACGCTGCCAACGCCCGCTTAGAGTTTGGACGGGCCGAGAGCTCCGCGCTTTGGAGCTTTGGACGCGGCCGAGCTCCGCTTTGGAGCTTTGGACACTGAGAGCTCCGCTAGAGCTTGGGACGCTGGGCTGAACGCCTCCGCTGCTTTAGAGTTTGGACGGGCCGAGAGCTCAAGGCTGGAGCTTTGGACGGGCCGAGAGCTCCGCTTTGGAGCTTTGGACACACCGAGCTCCGCTTAGAGCTTGAACGCGCTAAGAGCTCCGCTTTAGAGTTTGGACGCTGGCCGAGAGCTCCGCTTGGAGCTTTGGACGCCGAGAGCTCCGCTGCTTTGGAGCTTTGGACACACCGAGCTCCGCTAGAGCTTGAACGCTGCTAAGAGCTCCGCTGCTTAGAGTTTGGACGCGGCCAGAGCTCAAGGCTTGGAGCTTTGGACGCTGGCCGAGAGCTCCGCTGCTTGGAGCTTTGGACACAGCCGAGAGCTCCGCTAGAGCTTGGGACGCAACTGAACGCCTCCGCTTTAGAGTTTGGACGCTGCCGAGAGCTCGCTGGAGCTTTGGACGCTGCCGAGCTCCGCTTTGGAGCTTTGGACACACTGAGAGCTCCGCTGCTTGGAGCTTTGGACGGGCCGAGAGCTCAAGGCTGGAGCTTTGGACGCGGGCCGAGAGCTCCGCTGCTTGGAGCTTTGGACGCCGAGAGCCCGCTGCTTTGGAGCTTTGGACACTGAGAGCTCCGCTTAGAGCTTGGGACGGGCTGAACGCCCGCTTAGAGTTTGACGCTGGCCGAGCTCAAGGCTGGAGCTTTGGACGCGGGCCGAGAGCTCCGCTGCTTTGGAGCTTTGGACACACCGAGCTCCGCTTAGAGCTTGAACGCTGCTAAGAGCTCCGCTTTAGAGTTTGACGCTGGCCGAGAGCTCGCTGGAGCTTTGGACGCGGGCCGAGAGCCCGCTTTGGAGCTTTGGACACAACTGAGAGCTCTGCTAGAGCTTGAACGCGCTAAGAGCTCCGCTTTAGAGTTTGGACGGGCCGAGAGCTCAAGGCTTGGAGCTTTGGACGCTACCGAGAGCTCCGCTTTGGAGCTTTGGACACACCGAGAGCTCCGCTAGAGCTTGGGACGCAACTGAACGCCTCCGCTTTAGAGTTTGGACGCTGCCGAGAGCTCGCTGGAGCTTTGGACGCTGCCGAGCTCCGCTTTGGAGCTTTGGACACACTGAGAGCTCCGCTGCTTAGAGCTTGAACGCTAAGAGCTCCGCTTTAGAGTTTGGACGCTGCCGAGAGCTCGCTTGAGCTTTGGACGCCGGCCGAGCTCCGCTTTGGAGCTTTGGACACACCGAGCTCCGCTTGGAGCTTGGACGCTGGCCGAGAGCTCCGCTTTAGAGTTTGGACGGGCCGAGAGCTCAAGGCTTGAGCTTTGGACGGGCCGAGCTCCGCTTGGAGCTTTGGACACAGCCGAGAGCTCCGCTTAGAGCTTGGGACGCTGCTGAACGCCCGCTTTAAAGTTTGGACGCTGGCCGAGAGCTCAAGGCTGGAGCTTTGGACGCTACCGAGAGCTCCGCTTTGGAGCTTTGGACACACCGAGCTCCGCTAGAGCTTGAACGCGCTAAGAGCTCCGCTGCTTAGAGCTTGGACACGATGCTAAACCTCTTGGTTGGATCTTATCTTTGTGTTTGTGATTCTACCCTCGCTCGTAAGCCTTCAAACCGTGACTTCGCTCAACGATATCTCGCTGAATCGTGGCTTATCGCTGATAAAATTTTGATGTTCTACATAAGGTTGAGTCATCGGGTATTTGTAAGCCGCATCACCACTCCTCGGTGACAAAGGCTTCGTTCTCCTCCGACAAAGAACATGTAGGAATTTGCTCGCCGTCAGAGTAGAACCGCCGAGGTAGCATTGCAAGATTTGCCCTTTCCCTTGGACTTTTTAGACTAAGACGCCGCCCACCCATCGCCTTTAAGTAAGTCCGTGGACCCATAGGAGTTCACCATTTGGGGTGTGCGGACTAACCCCTTCTCTCCGCTTGTGGGGATCGTAATTCACCGCCTTCATTTCCACTTTGACCACTGCTCGCCTAACCAAAGTTGTAGGCACCGCCCCAAAGCTTATGGACGCCGCTTATGCCACTTGCTTTCCTTATTTGGTTTTGGAGTGATCACCCCACTTCAATCAAAGCTTGATCTTGTCCTTCACCGTAGCATGACTTGGTCGTGGTGTATCGCCTCATGATAGGCGCAGAGTTGGGTCTGCCGCCCTTGAGCTTCCTCCCGTTAACGATCGTGGCGCTTGGATCTTGTTGTTGTCTAGCAAGTACTTGAAGATCCTGTGCACCTCTTCGCCCCTCGAAGAATACATCTTGGGAAACCCGGGCGGACGCCTCGATTTCTCGACCTGTTGCCGCGATGGGGTCCGCCTGCCGTTGTTGTGGTCGCAGCCGGAAAGTTTGATGCGCATCAACATTCTTCATTGGCGCCTTTGTTCCGGGACAAAATTTTGTTCCGTGGATTTGGCGCCGCGACCTCGCCCGCTTCTCCTTTTGAGGAAACGCCGCCTCTTCCCTGGACTTTCAAGTCTTTCCGTGTTTTAGACGATGCGCGCCCATCGCCTCGATCACGCCCAATGAGAGGTTATGCCGGCAGGTCTTGAGGATGAATTCTCCTCGCGGATTCGTCACTTCATACCATCATTGCTATAACCGCTTGACAAAATTATCCACAGCTCCATCCTTCGCTTCGCCCCATAACGCATCGAAAGTGAAACCTCGCGGTCGCCATCGAAGAAGTTCGCCAGAACATAGATTCCATGTCTTCCCACTGTTGATGCGCGCCGCTTTGAGATGGCGGTACCAATCGAAGGTCACCAGTAGGTGCCGAATTTAATGACCGAACCATCAAGGGCTCATTACCGGAGATGACTCCAAATGGCTCTTGAAGTAGATAAGATGTTGAGTGGGGACCCTCTCCCATCGAACGGCGGAAGTTTATTAAATTAAACTACCGATAGGGATTGACTCCCACTCTCTGTAGGGCACGGAATCCCCGCCTTCTTCACTTCTTGAGCCGAGATGAGCGAAGTTGACCTTGCTCTCCGCATCCTTGATCTTGTCATTTTCACTTGCATTTTGTCCCTGATTTTGAGGTGGGACCATGGTGTCATCATCGGCGCTCGCTTCATCGGTGTTAAGGTCTTGCTCTTCATCCGTCGCTATCCGCCAAATTGACGTTGTTGCATGATCGCCTCACCTCGGGCGATTAGTCATCGCCAGACCGCTGGTCATGCATTTCTCTCATCACGCATGGCCATGTCCATCTCGAAGTTTGAAGTTGTCCTTCTATTTTGCCAAGGCTTCTTCAGTAGCTTGGCCACCTCACCGCACTAATCATGAGTGCTTCACAGTATGGCCTTCACTAGAGACGGTGTTATCGGATGCCATTGCCGAGCCGCCATCCGATACTTCATCTTCCGGTACTTTCGCGATCGGCCTTGAAGGGATCCTCGCTGGTGTGTCGGATAGTTAGGCCGCTCGATAGTACCGCCCGCAACCGAAGTCACACGCTAGAGGGCTCGAATGCCGCGGATTCGCTGCCTTGTTGGTCATATTGATAGTGACCTCAAGCGCTCATCCTTGCCTTGACAGAGTGCATGTCTTTTCGAACGCTTTGACCGAGGTCTTGGCGGTTCGTTGGTGCTCGGCCTTTGAAGATCGACACCTTTCCGGAGTTTTATGGCAAAGATTTACACTCGAGAGCACCGCTTTGATCAATTTAGTACAAATGCAAGAGGATGCGGTTTCGAGAGCTCGCTTCACTTAGACTTCTTCCTACCCCAAAGACGATAGTACAACTCATCGGCATAAGTGCCGAGCAACTCATCAGGCGGGCGACACAATCTCGTGATATAACGCCATCATCGATGACGCCGCTCCATCCGAGGTTGGGTTGGCGCCACGGTCTTTGAAAGTTACGCTTTAACGACGCTTTTGATGCGCTGACGCCTCAGCCGACTTTGACCTCGATCCGCAAACCGCTTGGTGGATTCTCCTACGGCTCCGCCTGCGGGCGAGAGCTACCCCCAAAGATTGCGAAGTTGTCCCGATCTCTTCAACAAGCCCGCAGGAGTTGACCTTTCACCTTGATGCAACCGAACCGACCTAGGTGTTGAAACACCGAACCCTTATCGGAAGGGGTGTGGTGTTGGTCGGAGTCTTTGTGGAAGGCCACGCATCGAGGAAAAGCTCCCGGTCCGGGAGGCCGAAGTTCGACTTGCTTCGTGACTTCTTGGTCACCTCGCCCTTTGGGCTGTTGAGTAGCCCGAACCAACACACGCACGCCAGACGTAGGGACACGGCGCTTTTGGATCCGCCCGAGGGTGGAGCGATCTCGCTGACGCGATCCATTCTTCGGTCGGGCGGTTTAGAGGAGTTACCACCTATCTTCGCTCTCGGGCTCGCGTTCCGCCTGGACCTCGATCCGCTTGTATCGGACACCGCCCATGGATTCTAACGCCTTTGCGTATTGCAACGCTAAGGCGCTGTCGACGCCTGCATGGCTCTCTTTGAGAGAGTCACATCGCCGGTGGACTTCTCCTCATTGGCCGGAGGAGGGAGATCGATCCGCCTTTGGATGGCGCTGGGGAGTTATTATCGCCATTGTCGCTGGCGGCGGCGAGGAGAGCTGCCGCCTTCAAATGGGTGACGCTTGTGAGTCCCCTTGCACGAGGGCTTCTTCGCCTATGGGGAAAAGGAGTTGGATGAGGCAGAGATAGGCCTCAACTTTCTCCTGGTCGAACTCGTATCGACCTCTTCGACACCGATCGGAATCTGGTCGCATTAATAACGATCTCGATGAAGACCGGTGGCTCCCATCGGTCGCCTTTGTTCTCTGAAAAGTCGGTATCTTTTTCATCGGTGAAATCATTCTACCTTGATGGGATTACAAATGAGTTTCAAATAAAAATCACCTTTTTATAAGGCTTGTTACAATGAAAAAGGATAAAAATTACAACTTTCCTCCTTGTGAACAAACGCAGGATCCGTTTATCGGATCCTCGCTAGCGTGGGATTCTTTGCCTGTGCCGGGGACGTGTTCCGTGGACCACCGCGCGATTCCTTTCCCAAGTGTGGATCAACGAGATCTGATCTAGATCTAGATCTAAAAATCCTCCTTTTTTTACGGGAATTCTTAGCTCGATCGATTCGAGATCTAAACGAATACGGAGATTAATTCGCCAAGGAACTAATCAACGAGTAAACGATCGCCAAGCTTAACCCGCTACTCTTCGATCAAGGCCAAGCTTGATCCAAAGGATGGTTTGTTGTTGTAGATCCGATCTCAACACTTTGGATCTCTGATCTCACCCCCGCAAGTCTAGATCTTGATCTCCTCTCCCTTGGAAATTCTCTAACCCTTGGCACACACAAGAGTTCGGCAGAGTCTCCTCTTTTTATTTTTCCGACCCTAAAATGAAACCCTAGCCCTCAGATTTATAGGTAAAGAATGATGCGGGCGAATCGGGCAAAAGCCCATTCGCCTTGGTGTTCGCCGGGCGACACCTCTGGTGTTCGGCTTAGCGAGACACCTCGGTGTTCGCCGGGCGACACCTCTGGTGTTCGGCTTAGCGAGACACCTCGGGTGTTCGGCTTAGCGAGACACCTCTGGTGTTCGGCTTAGCGAGACACCTCGGGTGTTCGGCTTAGCGAGACACCTCGGGTGTTCGGCTTAGCGAGACACCTCGGGTGTTCGCTTTGACCGAAGGCCGCGGGCTTCTCTTCGGTTTTTCCGAAGCTTGATTTGTTCTGACCGACTTGTCATCCGAAGCTTAATTTGAGGCTTCAAAGTCGGTTTATCCTTCGCCGACTCATGGCGCATCGGGCTCACCAAGGTTCCGGAATCACCGACAGCTCGTAAAGGAGAGAGCTCTTTCGTGTTTCGCTACGCGCCTCGACCAGGGCCGCGCTCTTGACTTCCTCTCGCCTGGCTAACCGGGATGACCAAAACTCAAGGGCGCCTTGAGGAGAGCGCTTATGCTATGCTCACTTGTTGTGTCACAACGGTTTGCCATTACTTTATCGGATGACTTGTCGATTATTCTCGCCATCAATGAAGCCACGCTTGGGGACTTATAGGAAATTTTCAACGCCACAATATATATATATATATATATATATATATATATATATATATATATATATATATATATATATATATATATATATATATATAATGTTATAATGTAATAATATTAATAGATATATTTATTTACCAAATTTTATGTTTTCAGATGTTTCTATTAGAAAAAAAATATTTTTAATTTAATAAATTAATAGGTAAATAATAATTTATGATTTTTAATTATTTTTGTTAAAATTTTATTTACTATAGTTAACAATTGTTTCCCACTTAAATACTATCTTTTGATTTTAAACATAAAGAGGGAAATAATAATTTAGGTAAGTTTAGATTTGTTTTATGGTAAATTATTTAGTGGATGAATTATGGATTTTTGGTCACTTAAATTAGATTTCTGAAGTTTTGATTTGAATTAAAAATACCAGAAACTTAGGGAGGTGGTTTTTTTCTTCAAATAAAGATACTTATTCAGTTACCAAATTTTGATTTGCTAAATCTTTCTGTTACCAAAAATCTAAGTTGGTTAAAATTTTTAAAATAAAAGGTAAAGAATTATCTAGATAAGTTTATATTTTTAGTAAAACATTTTTTAGCATAGTTATAGATTCTTTTACATTTAAATTTGATTTTCAAATATTTTATATGAAGGTGAAATACCATATATTTTGGTAAATTAGTTCGTAAAATATGAGATATTTATACAATTGAGAAATTTTATAATAGAGATTAAAAATACTGCTAACTTAAAATAACTCTTTATGATAAGATAATATTTTGTGAAACTAAAACAATTCCCACCTAAATGGCATACATTCAAAATTTTAACATGAAGTTGGAATACAAATAATTTCAAGTGTAATTTTTTAGTATATTAAAACTACTTAGTTACCAAATTTTTATCGAATGTTTCTCTTAACAAAAATGAAGTTTTTTATTTTTAAACATCAAGAGGAAAATAAATATTTAGGAAATTTTAGGCTTTTGGGTAATTTATTTAGCATTATTATTTAGTATTATAATTATGAATATTTGATCACTTAAATCATATTTTAAAATTAATTATTTGAATTGAAATGCCAGAATATCCGGGCGGTGGTTTTTTTCAAGTAAAAATATTTATTCAGTTGCCAAACTTTAATTTTCCAAATCATTGTGTTACCAAAAATAAGTTTTTTAAATTTTAAAATAAAAGGGAAAGAGTTATAAAGGTAAGTTTAGAGTTTTTTGTACATTTTTAGTATAGTTATAGATTCAGTTATAGATTCTTTTACACTTATGATTTCAAATATTTTATATGAAGGTGAAATACCATATATTCGGTAAATTATTTATTAAAATATAAGATATTTACACAGTTAACAATATGGGGAAATTTAATAATATAGATTAAAAATACCAATAACTTAAAAAGTTTTTATGATAAGATAATATTATATATATATATATATATATATATATATATATAAAATTAAATTGAAAGTTTTATTCCAAAAATTCTTTTACATTACATATCTAATTAGCTAATAATAAAATTATTATCATAATATTATAATAATAATAAAATTATTAATATATATTTATTTACCAAATTTTAGGTTGTCACACGTTTCTATTAGAAAAACAAATCTTTTTAGTTTAATAAATGAATAGGTAAATAATAATTTATGATTTTTTGATTTTTGTTAAAATTTATTTACTATAATTAACAAAGTTTCCCACTTAAATTATATCTTTTTATTTTTAAGCATAAAAGGGAAATAATGATTTAGGTAAGTTTAAATTTTTGGATAAATTATTTAGTGGATGAATTAAGGAAATAATTAGATTTTTGAAGTTTTGATTTGAAATTGAAATACCATAAAATTAGGGAGGTAGATTTTTAAATAAAGATATTTATTCAATTACCAAAGTTTGATTTGCCAAAATCTTTGTGTTACCAAAAATCTAAGTTGTTTTGAATTTTAAAATAAAAGGGAAAGAATTATCTTGATAATTTTAGATTTTTTGTTAAAATATTTTTAGTACAGTTATAGATTCTTTTACATTAAATTTGATTTGCTAATATTTTATATGAAGGTGAAATACCATATATTTTGAAAATTTTAATAAAAAGATGAAAAATAATCGCTAACTTAAAAGAACTCTTTATGATAAGTGTAGACGCTTAAAATTGCCTATAAGTCCCCAACATAGCTCGTAATGCTGAGTTGATAATCGACGAGCCATCCGATACGTAATGGCTAACCGTTAACGACACCGCAAGTGACCGCGACAACCCTCTCATCAAAGAGGCCCTACGCAGAGTTTTAGAAGCTCTCTCCTTCTGAACCGTCGGTGTCTCGACTGCCGAGACACCTAGAGGTGTCTCGACTGCCGAGACACCTAGAGGTGTCTCGACTGCCGAGACACCTAGAGGTGTCTCGACCGCCGAGACACCTAGAGGTGTCTCGACCGCCGAGACACCTAGAGGTGTCTCGACCGCCGAGACACCTAGAGGTGTCTCGACCGCCGAGACACCTAGAGGTGTCTCGACTGCCGAGACACCTAGAGGTGTCTCGACCGCCGAGACACCTAGAGGTGTCTCGACTGCCGAGACACCTAGAGGTGTCTCGACCGCCGAGACACCTAGAGGTGTCTCGACCGCCGAGACACCTAGAGGTGTCTCGACCGCCGAGACACCTAGAGGTGTCTCGACTGCCGAGACACCTAGAGGTGTCTCGACCGCCGAGACACCTAGAGGTGTCTCGACCGCCGAGACACCTAGAGGTGTCTCGACTGCCGAGACACCTAGAGGTGTCTCGACTGCCGAGACACCTAGAGGTGTCTCGACCGCCGAGACACCTAGAGGTGTCTCGACTGCCGAGACACCTAGAGGTGTCTCGACTGCCGAGACACCTAGAGGTGTCTCGACTGCCGAGACACCTAGAGGTGTCTCGACCGCCGAGACACCTAGAGGTGTCTCGACCGCCGAGACACCTAGAGGTGTCTCGACCGCCGAGACACCTAGAGGTGTCTCGACCGCCGAGACACCTAGAGGTGTCTCGACTGCCGAGACACCTAGAGGTGTCTCGACTGCCGAGACACCTAGAGGTGTCTCGACCGCCGAGACACCTAGAGGTGTCTCGACTGCCGAGACACCTAGAGGTGTCTCGACCGCCGAGACACCTAGAGGTGTCTCGACCGCCGAGACACCTAGAGGTGTCTCGACCGCCGAGACACCTAGAGGTGTCTCGACCGCCGAGACACCTAGAGGTGTCTCGACCGCCGAGACACCTAGAGGTGTCTCGACCGCCGAGACACCTAGAGGTGTCTCGACCGCCGAGACACCTAGAGGTGTCTCGACCGCCGAGACACCTAGAGGTGTCTCGACCGCCGAGACACCTAGAGGTGTCTCGACTGCCGAGACACCTAGAGGTGTCTCGACCGCCGAGACACCTAGAGGTGTCTCGACCGCCGAGACACCTAGAGGTGTCTCGACTGCCGAGACACCTAGAGGTGTCTCGACCGCCGAGACACCTAGAGGTGTCTCGACCGCCGAGACACCTAGAGGTGTCTCGACCGCCGAGACACCTAGAGGTGTCTCGACCGCCGAGACACCTAGAGGTGTCTCGACCGCCGAGACACCTAGAGGTGTCTCGACCGCCGAGACACCTAGAGGTGTCTCGACCGCCGAGACACCTAGAGGTGTCTCGACCGCCGAGACACCTAGAGGTGTCTCGACCGCCGAGACACCTAGAGGTGTCTCGACCGCCGAGACACCTAGAGGTGTCTCGACCGCCGAGACACCTAGAGGTGTCTCGACCGCCGAGACACCTAGAGGTGTCTCGACCGCCGAGACACCTAGAGGTGTCTCGACCGCCGAGACACCTAGAGGTGTCTCGACCGCCGAGACACCTAGAGGTGTCTCGACCGCCGAGACACCTAGAGGTGTCTCGACCGCCGAGACACCTAGAGGTGTCTCGACCGCCGAGACACCTAGAGGTGTCTCGACTGCCGAGACACCTAGAGGTGTCTCGACTGCCGAGACACCTAGAGGTGTCTCGACTGCCGAGACACCTAGAGGTGTCTCGGTCGAGACACTCGATGGTGTCTCGGTTTGGCCGAGACACCTAGAGGTGTCTCGACCGCCGAGACACCTAGGTTTACCGGGCTTTTGGGCCCGCTTTGACCCGTATCCGCTTTAAAATCCTATAAATAAGAGGTAGGGGTCTCATTTGAGAGGGATCTGAAATTTTGGAGAAGCCGAAGCTCTGCCAAATTGCCTTCTCACCTCAGATCCAAACTTGGGAGCGACGACCGATCTTCTTCGACACCGGATCCGGATCTCAGCGAACTCTTAAGGGCTATTATCATTCTTTGTGAGATAATCCCCAGGGCTATTATCCTCCTTTGTGAGATAATCCCCTCAAAAGGTTCGAGATCGGATCTCGATCTACGTGATTCCTCGAGATTAAACTTTGTTTTGATCTCGAGAAGAGCTTTGATTTCGCTTGGTCGATCTCATTCGCTTCGGGCTGTTATTTCCTTCGTGAGATAACCCCCGTTTACCGTGTAGATCTCTTTCTTTGGATCACGATTACGCGGCGGTCCACGGACGGAATAAAGTCCCCGGCACAGGCAAAGACACCCACGCAAGCGAGGACCCGATAAACGGATCCCGCGTTTGTTCAAAAGGATAAAAGTTGTAATTCTTTGATTTTCATTGTAAGCCTTATAAAAAGGCAATCTTTTCACGAATCTCGTTGTAGCGGCGAAGTTTGTAACGGATTCAAGCAATGACAATCATCCCGACTTTTACCGAACAAAATTTGGCGACACGATGGGAGCTAATGATCTCGATCTGAGATCGTCGTGTCGCAACCGCGGATAGAGATCTTGCCTCCAAAGAGGGCCTTTTCATGGAGGAGGGCGCAAGAAGACAATCCTCATTCAACCATTGCCGAGATCTCCCCTCGCGACTTCATTCCAGCGATCCAGCAAGCCGGGGGTTCAGATCACAACGTGTCGACTTTGACGAAGAGGGCACGTCAAAGGCGACGCCAACGCCAAGCTCGTCAACTTGCAAAGACGTTAGAACAGGTTGATGGACTCCGCTACTATGCAGACGTAGAGTACAGGAAGCGTCGGCCGCTTCAAATCGCTTGCAATTCTTCCAAGCCATCGACCGACAAATGGGTTCTCGTCAAGAGGACTCGTTCGACCCTGAAGGAGCGTATTCAGAAGCGCCGTGCACGTGCCGCTCAAGCTCGCGCACTTGCAAGAAAGACACAAGACTTGAACAAGAGGGAAGTGGTCAAAAAACCACAAAAATCCCGTCAAGTTTGGGTGCCAAAGCCCAAGACGATGCAAAGATCAGAGTGCAATACAGCTGAACCCTCCTTTCAACGCCGACGCAGCCCAAGCCGCCGCCCCGAGATTGGGGTCGCAGATGCACTCCCCGCCGACCGACACTACCCAAAGGTGTCCCGTCAGATCCAAACAAACCAGGACACCTCAATATACGTGTTCATGCGCCGTGCATAAGAGAATTCCAGTCGCGTCTAGACTGGGGGTTCATGACGAAGCCAAGGAGCCCGTTAAGACTCCACGCTCGCAAGGAGGTAGTCTTAAACGAGCGACTCCTGATGTGACCTTGAATCGTTCAAAGGTGATAACAAATAAGCCCGAGAATGTCAACAAGGTTCTTCATCCCCAAAAGAAGACGTGTCCGTCAAAAGACAACGTTATACTTGGGGTACCGCACCAACAAGCGATGGATTGCTCCAATGAGCTGCACCATCAGGCTGGGAGTGTGAAGAAATCCCAAAAGGAGAGTGTTCAAGAAACCAGCTCTCACTCTCCATACGGGATGCCACGTCCTATCAAGACAGTATCGTCAAAATGTAGCTGCCCCAGGACCGTTTCATAAAAGATCTCGATGTTCGAGAAACTTACTGCTAAAGCGTCGAAGCCCAAGCCAAAACGCTTCCACCAGAGAAAATCCTCCCTCCAGGATGATGAATTCCTTGAAGTCACCATCAACATGGTTGGCAAAGAAAAGTTGGCAATTACTTCAAAAGTCTCTAATCCTGACTTTTCTCCTGGAAGAAAAATTAATTCGGGGATAGCTCAACGGATGTCTTAGCTCCAACTAGAAGCCGTCGGACACAGGGATTACCCGGAGATCCATGAAGGACTATCCACGAGTGATGAACTTTCAGATGCTTGCTCTGCAATTGCCTCTGATGATACAATGTCTAGCACGGGACAAGCTCGGGAGGCGTTCGTGGTCACTCCCACTGTGACCCAAATAATTCGTGACTTCTAGCCAGCGTAAAGAGAACTTCAAGTTCGAAATGAAGATGGCTATGCAGCAGATGAGAGAGATGCATGACCAACAAACCGAAGCTCGATTTAATCATCGTAGGAAACGAAGTCGTCGCAATAACGCCGACCAAGAGGAAAGCAACTCAGACAGGGACGAAGATCACAACGCAAATAGCCAAAACTCTGGGGGTGGTCCCATTGTTCTTCCTCAAAATCGTCTGAAGGAAAATGCAAAGCAGGATGAAATGATGAAAGAGCCGGAGGATAAGGTCAACGCCTTGATTTCCGCCAAGAGGTAAAGAAGATCGATGCCACGCCCGTATCCAAGAGAGTGGGAGTCGACCGTGATCCGTCGAAGTTTAATTTGATTAACTTCATACCGTTCGACGGAAAGGGGTCCCCCACTCAGCATTTGGTCTATTTCAAATCCCACTTGGGCGTTATTTCTGGTAACGAGCCCTTGATGGTTCGGTCATTCGTTGGCACTCTTCGAGGAGCTGCCTTCGATTGGTACCGCCGTCTCAAGCCAGGAAGCATCAATAGTTGGGATGACATAGAAAGCTCGTTCCTCAATAATTTCTTCAACGACGACACTGAAGTATCGATCGGAACCCTTTTGGATGAGAGGCAGAAGGATGGGGAGTCTGTTAACAGCTTTGTTAAACGCTTCCGCAACAAGGCTATGAACTGCAGGGATCCTATCACAGAGGAATTCATTCTGCGGACGTGCCACAATAATCTTTCCATCAATGTCTTGGAAGTCCTGGGGGTTGTGCCATCCAAAATCTGGAAAGAGCTGAAAGAGTGAGGGGAGCAAGCTGAACGCTTCCTCAAAAGGAAAAAGGCCGAAAGAGGCCAACCGATGGCTAAAGCACCGAATCGCCGATGACATTCATCAACAAAGAACCTTGGGGCAACAAAGGACTCCTAAGTTGAGATTCCAGGAGGAGTATTCTTTCGATGATGATGAAGTTCCAGCCATCTTCAAATATCTCCTTGCTAACAACAAAATCAAGCTGCCACCTATCATGAATCAGGAGGAAGCTAGCAATATTTCGGATCCAAAGTACTGTGCGTACCACAGGAGGGTCCATCACCCCACCAAGACTTGTATTACTCTGAAGAATAATATCCAAGCCTTGGTTGACGCCGGCGTCATAACGCCAAAATAGGCCAAACAAGAATGGCAAACACTCCGACAGGTATACGAGTATAAACTGCTCCCTCTGCACTCCGATAGGTATATGAGTATAAACTGCTCCCTCTGCACTCCGATAGGTATATGAGTATAAACTGCTCCCTCTCCTCCGATGAGTATAAGAGGTTAAACTGCTCCTCCGATACTCTAAAAAGGTATATGAGTCTAAACTATTTCCTATTTTGTCGGAAGTTCCTGGGGAATAGTATACATATTATTCCTAAGGATAACCCGACTGTGTGGCTGAATACAATATATCCGTCATTGGACCCAGTTGCGCAAAAAAGCTGGGGGTGGATACGAGAGGACAAGAAGTTCCTGGAGAATATTGTACATAATATTCTTAAGGATTACCTGAAATCGGCTTGATGACTCCAGATGAAAGCAGGTCATTTGAATTCTGAATGTTCCCAAAGATGAAGCATGTCATATCGTCTTCAACCCACATTGGAACGATCGCCGGGATCAATTTCACCAACCCCCACTGAGTGACTTGTACAAATCAACACCACCATTGTGATTTATACTTCCACTCCCGTTGTTTATTTAGTCAAACCTTCCTACAACTAGGACCAAAGCCAAATTCCTCTCTCGATTCCTTCCATGAACGAGAGGTCCACTTGCAAATCAAGCGATCAAACCTTCCTACAATGAGGACCAAAGCCAAATTCCTCTCTCGATTCCTTCCATGAACGAGAGGTCCACTTGCAAATCAAACGATCAAACCTTCCTACAATTAGGATCGTCTCAAAATTCCCATTTGGTCAAACCTCTAGGGCCAAAACCATAATTCCCTCTCGATAAACGAGAAGTCCGCCTTTAGATTAGGTAACCAAACCTTCCGACAGTTAGGGTTATCCAAGTCTTTTTTGATTCTCGAAGTGGAGATCCCACTTTTAGTTTCCTTTCTTTTCACCGGAGATAGAATATAGAATTCTTCCTCTCCAGCTCCTTTTCCAAGTCATGCCGACTGAAGGTGTAGGCCGGAATTGGAGTTTCATCTTTCCTACGGTTTAGTCTTTTCTCCGATTGAAGAAGACACCAGAGTTCAATTCTGGGGCATTTTATCCCGAAGCCTAAGAAGGGATAAGCCAACGCCTACCACGCGTTGCCGGTTTAGTCTTTTCTCCGATTGAAGAAGACACCAAGTTTCATCTTGGGGCATTTTATCCCGAAGCCTAAGAAGGGATAAGCCAACGCCTATCACGCGTTGCGGTTTAGTCTTTTCTCCGATTGAAGAAGACACCAAGTTCACCTTGGGGCATTTTATCCCGAAGCCTAAGTAGGGATAAGTCTGCGTGTGACACATGCAGCCGGGTAGTCTATTCCCGTAAAAGAAGACGAAGCTTACGTATTCAACATCGTAGCATTAAGTCTAGAAGAGTCTCATTCTTTTAGCGCAACGTTACGTGCGGAACGGATTTAGACAATCCATGCGCTAGCCCGATTTAAGCGTGTCGGTAAAGGCACATCAAACTGTTGATGGTCGAGGATTTGCCAAAAATCCTATTGTGATTGATTATTTCAAATGAGAAATCATAATTCAACCGATGAAGGGTCAAGCGTGTCAATGAGGAGATTACGGTTATCCAAACATCAGGTTCACGGCAAAAGATTGGTTGTTGAACGACTCATCGTCGTTGGAGCTTATTTTGCAACTTCGGCCTCGAAGGACTCACCATTGCTCGTTCGATATTTTGGAATTTGCCTCCTCAACTTCAGCAGCCTTTTGTTCCGAGAGTTACGCTTAGACATGATGGTTAAGCGCTATCTCCTTCGCTGACAAGGTCATCACCAGCCAGGGCCCTGAATATTTATTCAATAGGGCTATCACCCATCAATGGTCAATTTTTATCCGGTTTGGTTTGTGCGGGCCTCAATCTACTCCAATAAGGTATATGAGTATAAACTATTTCCTATTTTTGTCGAGAAGTTCCTGGAGAATATATCTTTAAAATATTCGTAAGGATAACGCGACAACCCCCAATTTCCTCCCACTGTGATACTCCAATAAGGTATACGAGTATAAACTATTTCCTATTTTGGCGAGAAGTTTCTGGAAAATATCTTAAGGATAACTCGACCATCTCCGAATGGGTATATGAGGATAAACTAATTCCCAAAACTCCAGTGAACACATGAGTATAAACTGTGTTGACGCCAGCCAACGCGTCGTAATGAAAAATCGCCAGTTAAAGGTTGAACGTCAAGAGAAAATTTCTGACGCCGGTCAACGCATCACATCTCAAGAAAATCCCTCCCGCTGTGGTCAATACTGTAATGAGCATCACAACGGGGAGTCCACCGATAAAGGGCGAACCCCCAATCTCCTCCCACCGTGGTTAGGCCTATGCCGAGCGACGCAACGGATAACGCGCCAATTCAAGGCTAACCCTCACGAAATGTGAAATTGAATGGTCAGTTCGACGACAACTCACCAACACGAGCTAAAGCAAATAGTTTATTCATCAGCCTCGGGTCAAGACTTCAACAGCGGTCAGACAATAAATGCAGCACCGTGATACTTTCAGTCATCCTACAAAGCACTGGATAGTCCGAAAGAATTAGAGAAGTCAAGACTCGAAGCCATTTTCAGGTCCCGTTATACCGACTGAAGGTTGGGGCCTATCATATCCAAAGTATTTCGGCTTCTTCTATCAAAGAGCGAGATCGAAACACTTTGGAGGGGGTATCTGTAGACGTTAAAAATTGCCTATAAGTCCCCGAACATAGCTCGTAACAGTGAGTTGATAATCGACGAGCCATCCGATACGTAATGGCGAACCGTTGACGACACCGCAAGTGACCGCGACCCGAACCCTCTCATCAAAGACGCCCTACACAGAGTTTTTGGAAGCTCTCTCCTTTCTGAACCGTCAGCTGATTCCGGGGTCTTGGCGAACTGACGTGCTAGGCGTTGGCGTCGTATGAAACGAGCGGCGAAGGCGCCAAGTCGGCGAGTCGAAAGCGCAAAAGCAAGTCGACGAAGTCGGAAGCGCCGAAAGCAAGTCGACGAGGCGTCCAAGCTGACATACCGATGAAGCGTATGAAGCAAATGTGAGCCGACGTTACGCTCAAGTCAACGAACTGACGAATCGTATGTGAACAAATGGGATGAACCCGACTCCGAAGCAACGAATCGCATGCAATGGGCCACGTGCAAGCGACGGAATAAATCCAAACCGCGAAAACCTCAAAACGAGCTCGGAAAATAACCGGAGGAAAGCCACGGGGAAAACTCGGCCAAAAAAAAAAAAACCAGGACACCGAGAGGTGCCGAGACACCTGATGGTGTCTCGGCCTGGCCGAGACACCTAGGTTTACTGGGCTTTTGGGCCCAGTTTTGACCCGTATTCGCTTTAAAATCCTATAAATAAGAGGTAGGGGTCTCATTTGAGAGGGATCTGAAATTTTGGAGAAGCCGAAACTCTGCCAAATTGCCTTCTCACCTCAGATCCAAACTTGGGAGCGACGTTTGATCTTCTTGACAGGATCGGATCTGTGAACTCTTAAGGGCTATTATCATCCTTTGTGAGATAATCCCCAGGGCTATTATCCTCCTTTGTGAGATAATCCCCTCAAAAAGGTTCGAGATCGGATCTCGGATCTACGTGATTCCTCGAGATTAAACTTTGTTTTGATCTCGAGAAGAGCTTTGATATCGCTTGGTCGATCTCATTAAGCCGGTACATTATTTCCTTCGTGAGATAACCCCGTTTACCATGTAGATCTCTTTCTTTGGATCCGCGATTACTGGCGGTCCACGGACGGAATAAAGTCCCCGACAGCAAAGACACCCATAGCGAGACCGATAGCGGATCGCGTTTGTTCAAAAGGATAAAAGTTGTAATTCTTTGATTTTCATTGTAAGCCTTATAAAAGGCAATCTTTTTCCTGAATCTCGTTGTAGCGTGAAGTTTGTAGCAGTTCAAGCAATGACAATCATCCCGACTTTTACCGTGAACAATAAGATAATATTTGTGAAATTAAAACAATTCCCTTTAAAATGACATATATTCAAAATTTTAACATGAAGTTGAAATACAAATAATTTTAAGTGTCATTTTTAAGAGTATAGTAAAACTATTCAGTTACCAAAATTGTTTTTATCAAAATATTTGTCTTACCAAAAAGAAGTCTTTTGATTTTTAAGCATTTAGAGGAAAATAATGATTTAGGTAAGTTTAGATTTTTGGGTAATTTATTTAGTCTTATTATTTGCTATTATAATTATGCATTTTTGGTCACTTAAATCATATTTTGAATTTATTATTTGAATTGAAATGCCAGAAAATTCAGGAGGTGGTTTTTCAAATAAAAACATTTATTCTGTTACCAACTTTAATTTGCCGAATCTTTGTGTTACCAAAAATCTAAGATTTCTTTGAATTTTTGAAATAAAAGGGGAAGAATTACCTAGGTAAGTTTAGATTTTTCTGGGGTAAAATTTTAGTTATATATTCATTTACACTTATGATTTTTCGGTATTTTATATGAAGGTGAAATACCATATATGTTGATAAATTATTTTGTAAAATATAAGATATTTATATAGTTAACAATATGAGAAAATTTAATAATAGAGATTAAAATACCGGTAATTTAAAAAATTTATTATAATATAATATTCTGTGAAATTTAAAATCATCATAGCCTCTTTTGCATAATCTTATAGTTAAGAAAAATCTTTTTTAATTTTGAAAACCGAGCCCAAGGATAATCGTGGTAAGTTCTAATTTTTTGTTAATAAAATACATATTACTTAAAAATAATTCAATAATTTATTTATTAAATAAATCAATAATACCATATAACACAGATAGATGAGTTCATTAGTTTTTATAGATACTCAGTTATTTTTCAGGATTAGAGTTAAAGTTCATAAAGGTATGTCGAATTTGTTTAATTTCAATTTCAACTAAATTATTTTACTTAATTGATGATAATAATGATTATATATATGCACCGTATATTATATATATGTATTGTATATTATGTATATTTTACACGGGTTCTATATTTTTACAGAGGCTTAGTTCATTTGTGGATTAGAGTCACAGTACATAAAGGTATGTCAAATTTGTTTAATTCAACTAGATCATTTTAATTATTTGATGATAATAATGCTTATATATTGGTATTATATATTATAGATTTTATATCGATATACATATAAAAACATATTACATATTACTATTATCCTTAACAATAATAATTAATAATAGTGTGAAATATTCTACAGAGATGTCGGGTTCATGTGAGCGATTATAAGCAATTTGATTTTGGAAGTTGGTGAGAAAAGGTATGTGTCTAATCATTTTTATTCAATTAGTTTAATTGATTATTTGATTTATAAAAATTTATGAATTTGTTTAGAAAATATAAAATCCATTTATATTTAAATTTAATAATAATCAGAAAATTCATACTTAATATGTGAAGTTTTTAGTTTAATTGCCTGATAATTATCCAATATCTGATTGTTTATCTAAATAAAGTAATTGTATTTATCGAGAGAAATTAATTGTATTTATATAGATAAGATAACATCCCTATCTACAATTAATAATAGTAATAATGAGAAAACTTATACTTAATATGTGAATTTTTCTAACTTATACTTAATATGTGAAATTTTCTTAGTTTAATTACCTGATATAATTATCTAATATCCAGTTATTTATATAGATAAAATCATTTGATGACAATCAACTCTTTTAATATCCTCCTACTTTATCTACACCGGAAAATACTTCGATGGAAAATAAAAAAGAAGGTTTTACCATTATCAAAAGACGAAAAATCAATTGATTTGGAACATGTGAACAACAATAAAAGACAATTTGCTAAATTTAATCAAAACTTATCCACACCTACAACGATATCTGATAGCAAAGGCAATAAGAAGGTCTTTGATATATCATCTATTACTATACTAGACTCATCTTCGTTTAAAACTCTATCTCCGTCACTAGAAAAACAAGGACACAATTAGGTAGAACATTTAATAACAAATCAATATGTATAAAATTATATAAATATAATTGCTAAATTGTATTTATTTATTACAAATTTTACATCTTGAGTGATGATTAGAGATTCTGCTGAACTTTGAAGAAGAAGATCAAGATGGAGAAAAATAATTGCAATTTTAAGGGATTTTACTTATATAGTTAGATTTATATTCTAAACGCCGAAAGTGATTGAATACATTTTATTTAGAGTAGAGTTGCACGAGTTACAAATAATGTGTTGAAGAATTAAGCATTTTAATATCCTTAATTACCTAAATGTTAACTTATGGTATAGTTAATGTGGTATTTAGATTATTTATTATATATGCAAAAATTAACTATTGGCAGATACTTTTATTTATTTATTTAAAAAATGTATAAATTTGAAAAAAGTTTGATCCTTTATGTACACTATATGGTTAATTGATGCAAATAACCATTTATATTGATATAATGTGTATAAGTGTATGACTTTGCCTGAAACGGGTAGTAACATACATGTCTCGAGTAGGGAAATTAGAAGTACAATCATTAAGAAGTTACTTTTTTTATCAAACTAAAACTATATTAAAATAAGATATATACATTATATGTTTATCTTTTCATAATATAATTATTATCAATATAAAAATATGGAATTTCTTATCTCTAAATAAAATTTATTCCAAGATGTTTTAAACGTATAGTTGATGTTTGATATTTTAATTTATGTATGTCTATGGCTTTTGGAGATTCTTTTCTCAAATGAGGGACCAGATAATTAAATAAGATTAGAAATATTGGTAAGACCGTGCATAGCACGGGCTAAAATACTAGTTACTTGCTAAAACTTTTTGTTTATTTTGAGTGTATGCACCGAAAGTAAACAGTGGAAGCTTTTATTACTAGTAGGAAATTGGGACACGCAATTCAAAAGAAAAACATTGAAAAGTTAAACTTTACAGGACAAAGTAACCGGTCTTTCCTTAAAGTATTTGTGAACTCTCAACTTATTCTTTACAGTATCAATTTAGCTATGTTGATGCTATGGATCACACAGTCAATTAATTATGTTGTTCAAGTGATTAGGGTCCTCTAACTCCTCTAGATGTCCAGGCCTGGAAATCCCTGAATTATCCTGCACGTATCACAACTCGTGAGAGGTTGGAGTTGGATCCCCGGTTGTTCCTTCGACGATCAAGTTAGTGGATAATCCTAACTAAGTGATAATAAACTTTGAATCAACATTTTCGGATTTCAAAATTACTTGATCGTCGGAGGAACAATCGGGGATCCAACCCTAACCTCTCACGAGTTGTGATATCGCGAATAATTCAGGATTTTCGTGCCCGACATCTAGAGGAGTTAGAGGACCCTAATCACTTGAACAACATAATTAATTGACTGTGTGATCCGTAGCATCAACAACCTATTTTCTCCCTTAAACTATGTTTATCGATCCAATATAGCCACTTTGTGAGATCACAATGAACTATTCAATAGATTGATAACGTGACAATAATTTTTTCTATATTTCTTCATAAGTTTTTATCAGCATGTCTCCTTTTCCCCCAAAACAAAACAATTCCGACTACTATTTTCCACAATTTGTTTAATCGTTTATCACTTTTTTGGGGATAGAAGATTATTTTTTGAATTGCAGAATATACAAGAAATGCGAAAACACTATTATGTTATTAATATGTTAAATATTTGAGTGTGAGCTAAGAAAATGATCACATTGGTCTGTACACATAGTTTAAGCGGGAGGAAATATGTAAATTAATACTTTAAAAATAAAGTTAAGAGTTCACTACCACTTTATGAGGACTTGATTATTTTGTTCAACTTTAGAATAAAGAGAGCAGTTAAGGTGTCAACTAGCACAAATTTAACTCACATTTTATGAGAAGGAAACTCACATCAGAAGGTTCAGAACGCGTTCAAGACCATTAAATGCGTGGGGTAGATGTGCAATTATGTCATTTCATCCATTGTTTGATTGTGAATGTCTGCTCGCATGGGTGTTACTCCGAGGTGATTCATGATAACCCCATAAATAATTACTGCAAGCAAATAGTTATGTAGAAAACTGAAGGCAAATATATATAATCTCTAATCATTCACAATATTATCAGTACATAGCGTGCAATAAGATTTTCACAACACGTATTGACATTAAGGCTCATTTCTCCTACCCTTTCAGGGAGCTGCTTAAATTGAGAGATAATGCACATAACTGTGTTGAAAATTGAAGATAATGGAGTTTTTGGATTGCAGACACCCCCATTGTCAACTTTTGCTGCCTATAGAAAGCAATCTAGCACTCTACCAAACAAAAACATGACTACGTTGATATGGATTCTTTTTTTTTCCTTTTGTCTTGTTTTTTCCTCCCTTGCTCTACATACCCTAAGGGTCGGTAGTATCAGAAAACTGGGCCAGATCGGCCCGCCCATGTGTTAAACCTTTTCATTTGGACCAAATTTGGTCCAAATGAAAACTAGTTTAGTGTCACTATTATTTAAATTGGGGCTTATAGTCGGCCTAAAAATTTGACAAACAAGAAACAATATAAAATTGGGCTAGGTTCATCTGGTCCAATTTTACAAAATAGCCAAACACACCCTAAGCATGCATTTATTTCTTGTTTTGCTTGTTTGGATAGATTGGAATTATTCAAGATGACATATGTCCATTTTGTGAAAATCAAGTAGAAACCAGGGATCATCTTCTCTTTATATATATATATATATATATATATATATATATATATATATATATATATATATATATATATATATATATATATATATATATATATATATATATATATATATATATATATATATATATATATATATATATATAGAACTTAAGTTGATAGGGAGGAGTGTCCACCAACTTTTATATCCATTGATCGTGCCTTGAGATCCGTGAAATCAAGATGCACACAAATCTCAAAGTGGGCTTTATATCTTTCACGGATCCCAAGGCAACATCAATGAGTAGAAAAGTTGGTGGATAACTATTCCCTATCAACTTAAGTTTATAGGAGCCTTGCTCTCTCTCTCTCTCTCTCTCTCTCTCTCTCTCTCTCTCTCTATATATATATATATATATATATATATATATATATATATATATATATATATATATATATATATATCTTTGTTTTGTGGCAGATGATCATGCGGTTTATCCAAGTTCATTCATGTCCCAGTGAGTTATGTTCCTAAGTTGATGCTCAAATAGAAGGGAAATGTTAATTTATGAGAGTGGGTCTGATACCACTTGTTGATTTGAAAAGAGTGATGGACACTAACAAATTTTTGTTATTATTTATTTAGTAGTACAGCTCTTTATACTCTCTCCAATAAAAACACACTCTCTACTATAAGCTATTACACTACTACACTCTTTTACAATGCACTACTATTTCTTTTCCTCTATCTCCCTCTTTATTTCTCTCTCTTTATTCTGGTTGCTACTAGGATTGATTCTTTGCTACTTGGATGCTTTACAAATCAAACTCCGCGGGGGGGGGGGATATAAGCTTTGTCCTGAGGTAGGTATATACTATTAGGGGGTTGGTAGTTGCTGTTGCAATGGTGGCTGTGGTAGGTGGTTACTGAATGGTGGTAGGTAAGCTGCTGACTTCAACACTCCTCCACAGCAAGGACTTATCTATCCACAAGTCCAAGTTGACTTCAAATTCGCAAACTTTGAAGAACTCAGTACTTTGGTGAATATATCACGTACTTATTCGCTCGTCCCAATCGACTTCATTACGATCTCCTCCTGAAGAATTTTCTCTCATAGAAAGTGATGATATACTTTGATATGCTTCATCCTAGCATAAAAAATTAGATTCTCTGACAATCGTATTGCAGACTGATTAACGCAATGTAAAGCTACTGAGTAGTCTGTGGACTGATGTAGATTTCTCATTAACTAAAAAAGCCACGTGCTTTCCTGAGCTTCCATCGCTGTTGGTCTGTACTCCGCTCTGTAGTTGACAGTGACACTGTTGACTGTCTTTTGCACACCAGATATAACCGCTTGCCGAAACTAAAGACGTATATAGTAGTAGACCTTCGAGTGTCGTGATCTCCAACATAGTTAGCATCACAATAGCCGTAGACCTCACATTCTCCTCCTTTCTTATACATGAGACCATAGTTAATTGTACCTTAACGTACCTTAGGATCCTTCAGATTGCTTCTAAGTGAGGCTTCTTTGACTTCTGCATGTATCGGCTCATCACACCAATAGCAAATGAAATATATAGTCTTGTCTTCGTCAGATAGATCAAGCTTCCAACTAGTTATCGATACATAGTTGAATCTTCCAAATCTTTTCCTTCATGTGCACATAGCCTCAGGTTTGTCTCCATCGGCATTGAGATTGACTTGTAGTTGAACATCCTGTACTTGAGCAACATGTCCTTCGCATACTTTTCTTGGCACAAGAACAATCCATCCTTCTTTCGATCAACCTCCAATCCAAAAAAATGCTTGAGCTCACCAAGCTCCTTCATTTTAAACCTGACTGAGAGATTTGTCCTTGTTCTCTTGATTTTCGCTTCATTGTCTCTAGTTATGATTATGTCATCCACATAGACCAACACGATTGCTAGCTTATTGCCAGTCTTCTTGACAAATAAATTAGAATCTATAGGAGCAAGAGAGTAGCCATTTTGAATTAAAAACTCACCAATATTGCCATACCAAGCTCTCGGAGCTTGCTTTAGTCCGTAGAGAGCTTTATTTAGTTTACAAGCATAACCTTCCTTCTCCTTGCTCTCAAATCTCATGGGTTGCTCCATGTAAATCTCTTGATCTAGCTCACCATGTAGAAATGTGTTCTTCATGTCCATCTACCAAAGCCTCCAACTCTTGCTGGCTGCTAGAGCTAGAAGAACTCGAGCTGTTGTTATCTTGGCAACTGGACTGAATGTCTCATCATAATCCAGTCCACACTGTTGAGAGAATCCTCGAGCCACCAAGTGTTCATTGTATCTCTCAATCGACCCATCTGGTCGAGTCTTAATCTTGTAAACCCATTTGCAAGAGATTGGTTTGACATCCTTGGGCTTCAACGCACCAATTCCCAAGTTTGGTTCTGCTGCCAGGCTTGAACTTCTTTCTTTGTTGCTTGTCTCTATTCAGCGATTTCGTATGCTTCCTCAAAGGTAGATGGCTCCTTCACATCTTTCATAATGGCAGCATTAGCATACTTAGGATTTGGATTCCTGGGTCTACTCGATCTTCGAAGTTGTTCTACGAGTTCTTCTTCGATATCCCCATTCTAGTTTGGGCATACTTCTTTTGGTGTTGTCTGATAAACAACGGTCTTCCATGGATTATTCTTATTTGGGAATGTTGACGAACTTGGCTCTGTCTTCTCTGATTGATGTAAGTCTTCTTGTTGACCTAGCTCCCCCAGCTTCTCTTATAACTGATCCTCCAGATCTTTAGAGTTTGGCTGTGCAACTTTTTGTGGAGCCCACTAAGATGAGGCTTCATCAAACACAATATTTCTTGATGTATAGCACCATCTAGTTGTGGGATCACAAACATCTCCATCCTTTTCTTTTGTTGTCATACACCAAAAAAATGCACCCCACGACCTTCTTGTCAAACTTGCTGCGCAGGTGATCAGGTACAAAAATATAACACGCACAACCAAAAATTCTAAAATGGCTTACTATTGGCTTGATATTCCACAACTTCTGAAAGTGTGACATGAACTCTAATTTCGTTTGTGGTAGCTGATTGATCATGTGCGCTGTAATTTTCATACACTCTGTCCAAAAATGCCCTGACACGTTCTTAGCATGAAGCATGCTTCGGCATATCTCCGCAAGATGACGATTCCTCCTTTCAGCAACACCATTCTACTGCGGAGTATTTGGGCACGTTAGCCATCGCTAAATCTTGTGCTGCTTTAGGTAGTCATAGAACTCCTTTGATGTGTATTCTCCCCCATGTTTGTGTGTAGGCAACAAATCTGCTTGCCGAGTTCTCCTTCGACTTCTTCTCAATATTGGTTGAATTTGGAGAGTGTATTGGATTTTTCCTTTAGGAAATGAACCCAAACATACCTCGAGTAATCATCAATAAAAGTGATCATGTACCGCATGCTACCTATCGATTCCTGCTTCACTCAACCGAATACATTTGAGTGCACAAGCTCCAAAGGTTCCTTTACTCTGAATTGTGACTCCGGGTATGGTAGTTGATGCACCTTACCGTATTGACAACCTTCGCATATAGTCCCTTTTCAAGTCTCTAGGTACATTGACTTTTCTATCATGATCTTGAGCTTGTGATAGCTCACATGGCCAAGCCGAGCATGCAACTGTTCAGCCGTTTCATTCTTCCAAGCTTTATCTATGTATGTTGATTCTGTCAATATTGCATTGATAGATTCAACTATTCGTCCCACCATGACAGGTTCTCCTGGTGGTTTTAAGTTTCAGTAGACTTTTACATCTTGTGGCCCAAATACTACATAATTTTTGAAAGCCGTTAATTGGTAGATAGGAGGTTCTTTTTCATACTTGGTACATGGTATACATATTGTAGTTGCATCCGATTCGGGTTGTAGAGTGGTGTAAACGTAGTCTTTCTAATGTGTGTGACAGAAATCTTGAATTATTCGCTATCACAACTTCTCAGCCATCTCCATACTCCTTCATATTGATGAACTTCCCCTTATCTCCCATCATGTGGTTGGAATAGTCAGAATCGGCGATCCAATCTTTACTGTAACTAATTTCTTCCCAATCTGAAATCGCTTCAAGTGCGGACTCATATTCTTCCACAATTGAGGTTAGTGCAAATGCCTCCTCTTTGTCAAGTGATGCTTTTTCGACGATGGCCATAGATACTTAGGCATCCCATTCTTCTTCATCGTCTTGATAGCTGTGTAATGTTGCAGCATTGCCCTCTATCGGTCTTCTCTTATAGTGACAATCTCTAGCAAAGTGGTCTTTCTTCCCACAGTTGTAGTAGCTACCGTAAGGTCGCGTTGCTTGGCGATTACCTTGCTTCTCGCTCTGTTGTGATTTTCTAATGTGTGGTCTTCCGGCTATCTCTTTGAGCTGGCCTTTTCGTATCGCTCTTTGCTCATGCCTTTTGGTTTGTCTCTTTCTTTGTAGCTGAACAACACTTCGTCTTCACTTTTTACTGAAACGATGGCCATTTGTTTGGCTAGGGTCTCCTATGTAGCTAGCAAGCCCTCTAACTCCAATAGTGTTAGTTGAGTTGAGTCGGCTAGTCGTGTGTAGCCGCAACAAGCCTGTGGTACTTTGGTCTCAAACCATGGATGATTATTCTTCTCATTCTTACATCCGATACTCTAGAATCTGGATCTAGCTGAGCAATATCTTAACAGAGTTTTTTACATGCTTGAAGTACTGACTGATTGTTAGATCCTTCTGCTGTAAAGTTATCAAGTGATTCTCAAGGAGCTAGAGCCGAGCATCATTCTTCTCCGAGAAGAGTGTAGCGAGTGTATCTCATGCCTCCTTTGGAGCATCTCACATATAATCTACAAGATCTTCTTTTACCGTTGTCTTTAGCACATACATGGTTTTGCCAGCCTTTATATTCTATTTCCTTAGCATTTTACCTATTTCTTGAGGTGTTGAGGTTTCGGCACCACCGATGACCTCGAGAGGTCTTGTCCTTGTAAATAGGACTTCATACAAGTCTCCCAGTAGCTGTAGTTATTACCGTTGAGTTTCTTGAGGATAACAATAGTACTTGCTAGATCCGCCATCGTGACGTGGTGCTGATTTAGTATCTCCACGTAAGTCTGGTCCCCAACCAGCCAACTTCATAGTCCTGGACTGAGCACGAACTTCAGCCTTCACGAACGTCGGTAAGATCGTCATAGGAGAGATCCGGTCCCTGACCGCCTGCTCTGATACCAATTATTTATTTTTGAGAGTGGCTCTGATACCACTTATTGATATGAGAAGAGTGGTGGACACTAAGAAATATTTTATTATTATTTTTTAGTAGTACAATTCTCTATACTCTCTTAAGTAAAAATACTCTCTTTACTATAAGCTACTACATTACTATGCTCTTTTACAACACACTACTGTTTATTTTCCTCTCTCCTCTTTACTTCTCTCCCTTTATTCTGCTTACTACTGCGATTGATCATTTGCCACTTGGATGCCTTACAAATCAAACGCAGTAGAGTATATATAAGCTTTACTATTGCAATGATTGCTGCAATAGGTGGTTACTGCATTGTGGTAGGTGAGCAGCTAACTTCAACAGGAAATAAGTCAGTTAATGACATTAAAAAATGAAGAGGTGATCGACATTGTTATTTTTATTTTTATTTTTTGTTGTTAAACAGGTTCAGAGCTACATTGTGATGGGGTTTTGTCAATTTTCTTGCTACAGATCATCTCTTGTACAGAGGTCATTTTGATGTAAGCGTGAGAGTAAGCTGTTGTTTGTACGAAGACGGCATATGAACAAAATTTCATGTCCTATGGATTTTATTGAAGTTCAAAATATCAATGAGATCATATAAAGGGAGAATTTTGAATTAGTTCCACGTGATAAAGCACTGTTAAAAACTCAAGCCGACTCAAGATCAATATACGCGGAACAATCAAATTACCCTATCAATACAATTAAATTCTGAAATTGCCATGAGGAATGAGGGTTATATTTTTATATTCTAACGTGTCCCATAAGTTGAATGACCTTTTTATGGGTGGAAACATGGACTCATGTAATTATACTATTTTCTTTTTAAAACCCGTTGTAAATTCATGGCCGGTGAGAATTGAACCTTGATTACTCTGATACCATGTTAAATGATCATATCACTGCACCAAAACTTTAAAGCTGTGATGAGAGATGAGGGTTATATATTAGACTCTAACATAACCCATCTAGCACGGTTACCTTCTTCCTGATGAATAAAAGTTGCTAGAAACAGTTAAAATTATAGAACCTTTTTTGCCAAGCCTATTATTGAGGTTTCATCTGACAAAGTTGATTTCATCATATGTAGATGCTTCTACCTTAGCGATGAAAAAAATAATTACCGCAATCTATGATTGAAGTTGCATTTGTCTGTAATCTTGATGCCCTCACAGTAAGATTTGTTACAACTCTTTCACCAGGACGCATGTACACCTTACCAAAAACTACAGGAAAATAAAATAACCGCAATCAACTTTTACTCGTGTACATCACATTAAGCTGCATTCAAACCTTTCCTACAAGACACAATCTCTTTCCTGCACGCAAAAGGTTCCTCAAAAAGCTATAAACACTAGTAGAAAACTGGGCATCACAGACAATCACCGAAGAACCAGAAATGCACCCTGAGGAAACCAGCTCTAAGCACGTGTGTGTGATCGGTGCAGGACCTTCAGGGTTGGTCTCTGCAAGGGAGCTAAGAAAGGAAGGTCACTCTGTTGTCGTACTAGAGCAGAATCATGACGTCGGAGGGCAATGGCTATATGACCCTAGAGTCGAGCATGAAGATGTTTTGGGTAGATTCACTCCCTTGAGAGTCCACAGTAGTATCTACAACTCCCTCAGGATTATGACTCCAAGAGAGGTTATGGGCTACACAGACTTCCCATTTGTGACGAAGAAAAGAAGAGATACGAGGAGGTTTCCAGGCCATAAAGAACTTTTTTTGTATCTCAGAGATTTCTGTCAGTGGTTTGGACTGCGAGAGCTGATACAGTTCAACACAAGAGTTGAATGTGTGGGCATGATGGACGTTGCAGAAACTCGAAAAAATACAGAATGGGTTGTCAGGTTCAGAGAAACAAAGACCGAGAAGGTCAAGGAGGAGATTTTTGATGCAGTAGTTGTAGCCACCGGTCATTATTCTCAGCCTACATTGCCAAGCATTAGAGGTGAGTCCTCCCTTTCTCTATCAAAGCAATAGAACATGGGGAAAACTCAGATGGATTCTTTCATTAGTTTGATTCTGATGTTTGTCACTTGTTGTATGAAGGAATGGATACATGGACCAGGAAGCAGATTCACAGCCATGTATATAGAGTTCCTGAGCCTTTCCATAATGAGGTTGGAAGAATTTTCTCATTTTAGAGATACAAATTCTTCTTTTGTACATAAATAGAGAAGTTTTTTACATAACATGTGTACCAATTACAGAATAAAAAAATGATGTGTTGTGAGGAAATTACCAGTAGAAAATTTTTACTATAGTATATTGTCTCATTGAATTTTTGGTACAGTTTAACTGTAATTTACCTTATTTAAACACTATATACAGGTAGTGGTGATTGTTGGGAACTCATATAGTGGACAAGACATATCACTGGAGCTGGTGGATGTAGCAAAAGAAGTACATCTCAGTGCCAAATCCCTTCAAATCTCTGAGGGCCTCTCAAAAGTCATTTCCAAATATCAAAACCTGCACATACATCTACAGGTATGCATGCAAGTATAAACATTTAAAACAAAACAAAATTACATAGTTTCGTATGCATGAAGCAAATTTGCCATAATCAAAACATTATTTGCTAAGTTGAAATGTCTAATTTCAGATAGACTCTCTTTGCGAAGATGGAAGAGTTCTATTTGCTGATGGATCTTGGGTTATCGCTGACTCAATCATCTATTGCACTGGGTGAGACATACATGAAGTATTTGGTGTGGTTATTTTTTGTCTACTGACAAATATTGCATGAATTTCAAGAATACTGATATATATCATCGTACTGATGAGTATACTTTCTTTTTCGTTGAAGGTATTCATATTCATTCCCATTTCTTGACACCAATGAAATAGTCAAAATCGATGACAATAGAGTTGGACCTTTGTACGAACACACATTTCCACCATCACTTGCTCCATCTCTATCGTTTGCAGGCGTTCCAAGGAAGGTAAGCATGAAATCTTAACCTTACGATGATCAAAAGACCTCAAATGATATTTTGTACATTCATTCATAATGTGCACATATTCCCATGCATAGACATATAGATTAATGATAACAATCAATATCGTTGTCATCATTATCGTCAGAGAGACAACTCTAAATGCTGAAAGGTAGATGGGAGAATGAGAAATCAAACAAATATATTGTTACTGATAGATAACTTTCAGTTAGGATTCATCGTAAAGGTCTTCCTAAAATCTTAGATTGATCAAATATACCTCAAAGGATTTGGCTTCCTACTACTAGGCTACAGAGTGCATATTCAGGTGTTGACAGAGATTTTACTTACTTTATTGTTGTAGATCTTAGCGCTTCCATTCTTTGAATCACAAGCGAAATGGATAGCTCAGGTGCTGTCTGGCAAAAGAAAACTACCGTCATCTGATGCTATGATGAGGTCCGTCGAGGAATTCTATCACTCAAGGGAAGTCGCCGGTATACCAAAGCGTAACACACATGATATCGCTGACTTTGAGGTAACAATATATACTTCCATGTTCCAAATGCTAATGATAGAAGTGGAAATGTGCATAAGATGTACTTCTCTATTCATGCATTAAATATTGGGTCCAACGATATAGGTAAAAGCTTAAAAGAAAACATATTCACAATTTCTTCAACCTTTTCACTGAAAACAAGCCGTATACTCTAAAATTACTGAACAGTGTCCTCTGAAACAGAGGTAAAGGAACTGCCATAGTGTTCTATCATTCTTTTTTTCTGTGAATGCCAATTTATTATCTTGTTCCTAAAATATTAATCGTGAAATCTTTTAATTTTGATGCAGTACTGTGATAAATATGGAGATAATTGTGGATTTCCCCATCTGGAAGACTGGAGAAAAGAACTTTGTAGAGCTGCTATACGAAGGTCCATAGTGAACTTAGAAACTTATCGAGACACCTGTGACGATCATGAACTAATTCAGTTGGCACATCAAAGCCCTCACTTTACGCAGCTAGACCCTGATGTTCTTGCCCTCTGAAGGACCACATGAGCTTCAAGAATTATTTGATTACGTTAAATCTTTTTCTTTTTGTCATCAGTTACCCGCAATATGCATTTGAGTTTCCCTGTAGAGATATTGTAATAAAGATCAAAACGCAATGTAAGTCAGATTTCATGCTAGCAACATATAATTGGGTTTTGGCAATTAATGTCATTTTAATTCAATTTGTTGGCGCACACACCTTACCCTTTGCTAACAACTAATATTTCACTCTGTTATTATGATTCAATGGCATATCCATGATGTCGAAAATGGCTGGGTAAACTACCTAGTAAGACCTTCAGACCGCATACATAAATAAAAGTCTTAATATGTCAGGAAGAGGGTAATAACTTTAGTTCTAAAGCTCTTTCTATATTTGAGATTAATAATGAGATTAGAGTCCATCCATATTTCCTCAACGAGAACTTAATGAAACAACATCCAAACAGATAGTTACACAGCAGTATTTCAGAAATGAGACGCTTTAGCCCCGAAATAAAGGTTAAGTTGCAACCACTCTGCTAGCAGGCTACCAAATGCATCCTTCTTGTCGAGTCGCTGAAAAGAGAGGAACATCCTGTCGAATACAACTTTGAGGACTTAGGAGGTAGGAGAATTTAGTTACTATTCGAATAGAAGAAAGTAATACAGAATTTTTTACGACAAACATACTCTTAATATGTATTAATTGGCAGCGTCAACAATCAACAATAATTGTCCTGTAAACATGCCACATAAATTATCCCATGGATTTATCCCAATCATCTTTCCATGTTTAAATTGTTTCTCCGGGCCTTAATATTTTTCTTCTCTTTTTTACCATCTATTACTGGACGCACGTGCACATGTTTATAATTATTAATCACATCCAAAGCAAAAGGATGCATCAAAGAAATACACCCATCAAAGACTCCATAAGCAATAGTGTTTCTTAGTTAGAAATGAGGAATCGGGTGACATTGAATTTTAGTTGCTTTCAAATTCAGCTGGAGAGATATCCAATGTGGAACTTACATCGCCGATGTCAATTAGCATAACTTAACTCATATTAAAGAAAAATTAGGATTTTTATCACTAGAATGCAATGCATAAGGGGAAAAAGAAAATTTAAACTTCAAACAAAAACAGCAGTTAGGATGTCGGCAAACGTTTAACAAATATACAGAAGGTTTTTTTTTCTCAATTATTGTTCTATGGATACTGGTTAAGAATTAGAAACATTATTTGGTAAACCCCTTGTTTATTTTGAGTATATGCACAAGTTGAAGGGTTTTTTTATTATCACTAGAAAATTGGCACATGTAAATTTATGTGGCAAAAATAGAAATTTTAAAATTTAAATTAAGCGTGTAGTTAGAATGTCAATTACCAGTAGTCTAACCTTATAAGGAAGGGTTTTTTTTTTCTTTTTCTTTTTCCTCCATCGTTGCTATGAGGATACTGGTTAAGAAAGCATTGGTTAAGAAGTAGGGTTGCTTATTACAACTAGAAAACTGGCACAGCCATGCATGAGAGAAAAAAATTTATACTTTAAATTAAGAGAGCAGTTTGGATGTCAATTAGCACAAGTTTAAACTCATAATAGAGAAGGGTTCATTTATCAATTATTGCTCTAAGGATACTGATTAAGCAAGCATTAAATAAATTGTTTGATCAACCTTTTGATTATTTTGAGTATATACAGTAAAAGTGGGGAAGTTTAAGAGCTTACAGTATTAAAATAAGATATTAACTCTGATGCGTTAAAAGAACCCAACATGAACAAAAAGCAAGTAAAGAAAAGGAAGAACTTCCAAATGTCTAGTTAACTGGGCATATGTTTCTTTAGTCTTACCAAAAGCTATAAATGCCAATTCTGGCTCGTATATATCACAATAAGGTGTATTCAAATCTCTCACCAGGATACATGTACTCTTTCTACAAGCTAGATTAATCTCTGTTATACACAATAAGGCGCCTCAAAAGCTATAAATGCCACAATGCCCACAACCCAGTCACGATCACCGGAAAGAACCAGACATGGTTCCTGAGAAAACTAACTCTGAGCACGCGTATGTGATCGGTGCGGGACCTTCAGGTTGGTCTCTATCTGCAAGGGAGTTAAGAAAGGAAGGTCACTCTGTCGTCGTACTAGAGCAGAACCATGATGTCAGAGGGCAGTGCCTATGTGACCCTAGAGTTGAACGTAAAGATGCCTTAGATAGGTTCAGTTTCTCGACAGTTCATAGTAGTGTCTACAACTCACTTAGGCTTAGTAGTCCCAGGGAGGTTATGGGCTTCACAAACTTCTCATTTATGACAAAGAAAGGATGGTTGTGACGACGTTTCCTGGCCACAAGGAAACTTCTCTTGTATCTCAGAGACTTCTGTCAGTGGTTTGTATTGCGAGAGCTAATAAGGTTTAACACTAGAGTTGAACATGTGGGATTGGTGGATTGATGTAGAACGCACGGCGGACATATTCATGGAGAAACGGGACCGACTCAAGCCCAAACGCGGACCTGGTCGAGGAAAATAGCTTGCGACGAAGAACATGACGTAACTTTCAATCCGTAAGTCGGATTTGGACGATTTTTTTAAATCGCGTATTTTTTCGAGACGGAGCCAACCAAAGCGACTTAGTTCGGTTTTCTCACCGTATGTTTCTCCAAATTCCTTCTGGATTGAGAGATATCGGCGTTTTCGTCAGTTTTTTACTATTTTTAGTAATGTTTTAGGAGTCTGTTTTGATTAGGAAGCAAATCCGGTTTGATTCCAAATTTGACCGAATTACTTCCTTAATCATAGGGAGTCTTTTGAGGGTAGTTTTCCTTATTTCTATTTTTGGTAAAGTTCGGGTCAATTAGAAGTCTTGTTTCTATTTTTAGTAGAGTTTGAGTTATAGTAGGAGTCTTGTTTATTTTCTATTTAAACAGAGTCTTGTAAGCCTTAGAGGCATATCTTTTCATCAATAAAATTTCGTTTATTATATTTTCTTCGTGGATTCAAAGCTCTTTGTGGATTCGGAGATCAACCCTCGGTGGATTCCGAGATTTCAACTTCCGCGCTGCGTCATGGATATCACAGAATCTCCAACAAACAAGGAATGGTTTTCAAAGAAACAAAGACCGAGAAGGTCAAGGAGGAGATCTTTGATGCAGTGGTTGTAGCCACTGGTCACTATTCTCAGCCTAGATTGCCAAGCATTGCGGATGAGTGCTCACTTTCTCATATAAAAAATAATAGAAATGACAGGGAGCATAGCATAAGATGGAATTATTCTTCAGTGTGATTCTGATGTTTATTATTTGTTGTGTGAAGGAATGGATACATGGACTAGGAAGCAGATTCACAACCATGTTTATTTCCTGAGCCCTTCCATAATGAGGTTAGAAGAATTTTCTTATCTTAAGATGCTAATTCTTCCCCTCACACATTTGCTACCATTAAAGAGGTAACATGAATAATAAATTTTGCACATAACATATGTTAAAAGCATGTGTACCAATTACAGAATTAATATAAAATATTTATATGCTGTAGAAAAAATTGTTTTTGCATGAACATTGTCATGTATTCATTGAATTTCTGATGGAGCTAACAGGAATATCAAAGAACGCAACCATTACACCAAAACTCAAAAGTTGTGGTGAGGGTTATAATTTTATACTCTAATAGGGAAGTTATTTTATTTAAACACTATATACAGGTAGTGGTAGTTGCTGGGAACTCAGATAGTGGCCAAGACATGTCATAGGAGTTGGTGGGTGTAGCCACAGGAGTACATCTCAGTTCTAAATTCCTTGAAATCTCTGAGGGCCTTTCAAAATTCATTTCCAAATATCAAAACCTGCACATACATCTACAGGTAATTGTACTGTTCCAACACATACACTGCAAATGCTGATATGTTATGCATGCATGTATAGACATATAAAGCAAAATATAGTACACATGCATAAAGAAATTTTGTCATAATCAAAATATTATTTGCTCTTATGAAGTAATGATTGTCCAAGTTGAAATGTGTAATTTCAGATAGACTCTCTTTACGAAGATGGAAGAGTTATATTTATTGATGGATCTTGGGTTATTGCCGTACTCAATCATTTACTGCACTGGGTGAGATATCCAGGAATTATTTGGTGTAGTTTACATACTAATTTGCCTCCATGAATTATTTTGGTTGAATTAAGGATTACTCGCTAGTAAGTTGTAAATCATGAACTTGGTAAATTCTTTTCCATCTAACAACCAATATTTCATAAATTGCCTGAATAATAATATATCTTGTCATTCTGATGATTTTACATTTTTTGGAAGGTATTCATATTCATTCCCATTTCTTGACACCAAAGGAATATAGTTGCAATTGATGACGATAGAGTGAGACCTTTGTATGAGCACACATTTCCTCCATCACTCTCCATCGATCTCTATCCTTGTAGGTATCCCAAGGAAGGTGAGCATGAAGTCTTAACCTTAAGACAATCAAAATCACCATGGGTGATTATATTTCCTATCTTCCTTCATGACGTGTACATACTTCCATGTATAAACTTATGATGAACGATGATGATCAGCATCATCATCATCACCACCGCCACCTAGGGGTGTCCAAACGGGCCAGGCCGGCCCGATAAACCGGGCCCGGGCTGGGCAAAACCCGTGGCTGGACCGGGCCGGGCCGAGGTCAGAACTGCCGGCCGACGACTATTTTCCTTTTTTTTGTTTCTTTTATTACAATTTTATTTTTTTGTTAAAAAATTTAAGAGTAAATAACAATAAATTAGGCTAAATTTTGATAAAAATCAATCATATTATTAATCACTTGTAATTATATAATTTACAAATACAAAAAACATAGAAATTAAAATGATAAAAATAAATTCTTTATTAATAATCACTAACAATTACAAATTTATTTTGGAATTTATCGCATCACAATAGATGAATACATCCCAACTAGGTTGGCACCTACTCACCTATATCACTATCATTTGCAACTCTTTCCAAAATAATTTATCACAAAGTTTCACCTAAAAAATAAAAATTACAAACTAATTACTCTTTATCTCTATCTCCTATTCCCAAATCTTGAAGTTTCTCTTCAATGCTAGCCATCCGATCGATGCATTGAGTTCTCTTCTCGTACCTCCACCAATCTTGTAGGCACATTACGCACATGCGGTAGGCGAATCGGCGATGTCACGTGGTGCGTCGATCAAGCGTCTGATGTCTTTGGCGGGTTCCGAAGCTATCGTAGAAACCTACACTGTTAGTAAATCACGAGCCATGATGGAAAGTATAGGATATGAAACTGTTCCATATACTCTCCACCATTGCAAAATATCAAAACTATTATTTGACTTTTAACTAAAGATGCAGTTAAATATTGTTCAATTTCAGAAACTTTCATTGATGATCCAGATCCAGATCCAGATCCACCAGTTAGCTGAGCTATCAATAATTCCCTATCAAAACTCTTACCTTTGCCCCGACTTGAACTTGTAGAAGTAGAAGCAGTAGGCTGATGTGTGCTTACACCATATCTAGCTGCATACTCATAATATAATATTTTAAAATAAGTTCTAATAGTATTATGATGAGTAAGAGCAGTAATAGTTTGACCATCATCAGTGTCTATTATCATGTTACCATACAAAGAATTTAACAAATTTTGAAGGCTAGCATCCTTCAAATATGGATCAATAAGAATGCCCAAACCAAAGATAATAGGAATAGACCTAAAATACTTATTAAATTTACTTTCCATTTGAAAAATCATATTTCCAAAATAATTATCCATACGATAATTATTAAAAAGTTTGAATATTTAAAACTTGTAAAGCGGCTTGAATGATAGTTTGATAATAACAACCGGATAATAGTATAGTAGCATCATAAAAACTTGTAGCATCTCTTTTACATTATATATAACTAACCATTCATCCTCGTTATTCCATACATACTCCCGAGCTAGAACTAGAAGTATAGAAAGTAATAATATTATTTATAATTTTTTATACTCTATTGCTACATTTAACATTACAAAGGTAGAATTCCACCTATCGTCAACATCTTTTGGAATTAACTGGTTTAAAATTTTTCTTTTACACAATTGTTTCCATCTTTTAAGTCTTTGTTCAAGCATTATGAGCATAAGTTACATTCTAACATTTTCTATCATGGGTTTAATTTCATTAAATGCACTTTGAACAATTAAATTTAAAGTATGACATACGATAATATGAAAAATATCACCATGACATTGCAATAACAAAGATGATCGATATGATTTACAACTACATTATTATTACTTGCATTATCTAGTGAGAGAGAAAATATTTTTCTAAAATTTCTAATTTTATAAGTTTTTCTATTATTAAATTTGCAATATTAATACTACTGTGTGAATCTTCAAATGCAATAAAAGAAATAACTCAAACAATTGCCAACTATCATCAATCCGTATCTTTGTGATACATAAATAACCGGTTTGTGCTCTAGATGTCTAAATATCGAAGTTAAAGAAAATTTACAGTTTAAACTTTGAAAATAAGAAATTATTTTTACTTGTTCCTCGTGATAATATTTTAAAATATCACGTTGACAAGATTGATGAGAAATTTTTTTAAATGCGGGATAAAAACCATCTGTAATCATATCTTCAAATTCATCATCTTCTACTAATTTAAAAGGAAGGTTTTTAAGAATAATAAACCAAATGACGCATTTCCTGGCTTTAATTACGTCATAGTTCTAACTACCGAGACTACCGGAGGATGAGGATTGGGAGAGTAAAGATTGTCGGATATCACCTTGAGGCGTTGCCTGACCTCTGTTGTGATTTTCTAAATGGCGTTTGAGGTGGTTGGTGCTGCTTTTACGATGAGCTTAGAAAATATGGCCGCACAATGCACACTTAACCTTCTAGGTGAGAAGCCTACCGTGTTGATCCCTGGTGACGTCTATCTTCTCGAAGAAGTTCCACACATCTGATCTCGGCCTTTTAGGAGCTCTAGGTGTGGAATCATCGCCACCGGAGTCGTGATCAACATCGGTAGGAGGAGTAGCTGTACCTCCTGTAGTAGGGTATTAGGGCTCGTTTCAACATTGGGAGTTGACAATTGCGCTTCATAATCAGAGGAGGAAGCCATTTGATTGAAGGATTAGAGAGAGTAAAACGAGAATTAGAGAGTATTAGAGAGAAGTAGATGAGTTTTGGATGAGAAAAATAAATAAAAACCCCCTCTATTTATAGAGCCACCCCTAGCCAAATGACCAAAATACCCTCAAAATTTAGTCCTTTTTTGACGTTTTTGGGGGTATTTTGGTCAAAATGGCCAAAATGGCCGTTATGGCCGGTCGGACCGGGCCGGGTCCGGACCGGCCCGGCCACAATGGTCACAAATGTGACCGTTTTGCGGTCACTTTCGTGACCATTTCCGGCCAAACGATCACTTTCGTGACCGTTTGACCACCGGGCCGGGCAATTCCCTCTAGAAGTTCATGGACTACAACACACCTTCTACCACACTTGACAAGCTCAAGTTGCTAGCTTCTCACCACTCTTCACCCTAAAGAGTCCATCACAAAGGAAATATCGGGGTTCTCTCAATACAAGATTTGAGAACAAGAATTCACTCAAACAATAGCAAGTACTCTTAATTTAATAGCTTGCTAAGCTTAAAGTATGATGATTATGTGGCACTTAAGGTATTTGATTAGGAGAAGAATATTTTAAGTATTGGAAAGAGAACGTGTGCAATAACTCTTTTGAAATATAGGTGGTTGGAATAAATTGAATGAACTCAAGATGAGAATATTTATAGAGTTAAATTCCAATGGTGAGAGACAATATCGTTGGGGGGAAATCTAATTTTCAATTCAAATATGAATGAAGGAGGAAATAGGAGCACATGAAGGGCTACTGGTTTGAGCAGGCTATGAAAGAGCTTGCTGCCATGGCCGCAAGCTATAAAGTAGGAGATCATGAAAATATTTCTCCAAGGATAGCATGCAAAGATAAATATAAAAGTGTCCCGGGAGACAACCTCACATGGGGTTAAGATTTTGATCGATCAAAAACTCTAGGTGAAAGATAAAATGCCTACTAGATAAAATAATTCACTTGAATAAAATAATCAAGTGAAGAAATGAGTTGCTTGAGATGAAAGGCTCTTGTTCACTTCTTTGAATGTAATAAAGCAAGAGGGTGCAAAGAGATATGGGTTAGAGCTGCTAAGGTAAAGATGGGGTGATGTCATAAGAATAAAATATACAAGGCTCTTTTGAATTTGAGATCTGATGGAGCTGCGAAGAATGATTTGTTTGAGGTGAGAAAGAATAAACATCATTTCTATCTTCTGGTAGAGAATTGATGGGATAGGACAATTTTATTATCTCTTACTTTGCTCAAGATAAATGATTTCACAAGGGACAAATTGGGATCAGTTGCTAAAGCAACTATCAAGTCATTTTCATAGCAAATAAGTCATGTGGCTTCACAACCTAATAAAATAAGAATAGATTGCATGAGAAAGAGATATAGTTTATCATTGATATTGTGTACGATTAGATGGATCTATCCATGGGAGTTCCATGGGAAGATCGATAGAGGTCCTATGAGAAGATCTAGGGAAGATGTATGGGAACATCTAATGATAGGATACGAAGTTTATGCGATTAATTTTGTCTTAGTTTAAAAATAGCAAACTTCACAAATTATATCTAAGACTCATGACACACAGAGACTTCATTACTTCTACTCTAGCCAAGATTCCAAGCACCATGCAAGTCCTCTTGGTCTTTAACTTAGATACATCTTTGCTTGTTTTCTTGTTAGCTTGCTATGTTATTTTGTTTACCTTATTGATTTGCGTCTTTTGTTGATTTTGCGTTATATGGCTTGTGAGCATTCTTTTGTCATCCATGTACTATCTAAAACATTGAACACTTAAATATGATATTAGTACATATTAATTTAGTTTCTATTAGTCAAAATATAGGGTTCACACAAGAAACTAACCATTAATCCCTCATTTTATTTTCCTATGCATTAGCCCTTCAAACTTTGATCCTTTGCATTCTCCAAAATTGGCTAGCCTTTCAATCTTCCTAGTCAACACAATGGCCTCCCTCCTCATATATTAGATCTGGGGAGAATCCCAGCATATACTGAAAACACTTTACCATAAAAATAACTACAAAAATTCCATCTAAAAGAAGAAGAGGTTTCATTCATGCACGCATGAAAACAACAATATGAGATTAGAAGAAGGAAAAAGACCAGCCAAAATTTCACATTCAACTTTGACACATGAGTGTATTCATATTTGCTCAAAATCTAAGAACTCACTGGCACTACTTTGAATCAATTTACAACATTAACAGTACTATTGGTTAATTAAAAGTTAACGGTATTTTGAATCAAAGATGTTTTTAGGAAATCTCTTGCTGAAGTTAGAAGATATCTGCCACACGATCCAGTGCCTTCTCTGGGAGCTTTCGGATTTATTCTCCAAGCCGATGCTTATCAACATGGGCTTCAAGTAATACTTTATTTGTCCCAAAGAGAATTTAGATCTGGAATATAAAAATCATTGCGAAGAAATGCCAATAAAATCGGCAAAGACAAGCTAAACCGAGGTAAAATTCTCAGAACACAATACAAAAATAAGACAGTAAGCACAACATTGGTGGAGTGAGCATCACAGTGAGCTCGCGGAATATACAATAGCATGTCAATATAATTATCTAAATAATGACAATTTTAACCACTAAAAATTGATAATTTGATTCTCATTGTATTTAAGAAACAAAGATGTAGTTCCTGCAGATCTTCAATGCTGCTACATTTTAGGTATATGACAAAGTTTTCCAAGACATTAGTGGCAGAAAGTATAAATTTTAGGTAGGTAAAGTTCATTGGTTACTAGTTAGGTTCTAATCAGGTAAGGTTAAGGTTTTATTCAGTTTCCAAACCGAGAAAAAGAAGTAATCAAGATTTTTTTTTCAATAAAAATGCTTTTCATATGTTATTAATTGACAGTAAAACAGTAATAAAATGTAATTAACATGTAAACATGCCACAGTTTTCTCATGGATTTGTCTCATTTAAACTTGTTTCTTGGGTCCTTACTCGAGCTTTATGTTCTTGGAGCTTCCTTTCGCATATTAACTTAAAAATCTGAAAACCTAATTTAAAAATATGACATATTACCAAGACAAAAATTAAAAATATGAAAGATTCTAGAGACCAATGTTTATTTTCGGGTTTTAAATTTCTGAATCATGTCTTAATTGGTGTTCAAAATTATTTTGGATCAGTGCATGGCCAGCTGAGGCAACTTCTCCATATTATTTATGGTTTCAAAGACATGTCAAGCTTTAATTAAAAATGACAAGCTACCTGATTCCAAAAGCTAAGGAGTGGGGGAGTAGATGAACATCACAGTCATTGATCACCTGTTTTTTTATCTCTTGCATAGGCATGTTGTACGACTACAATCATCCATATTTGGGACAAAAAGTGGGAACCATGATCGATTACCAAGTCATTTATAGTAGCAGCCAATTATGGAATAGGTAAGATATCATATTCCATGCATGTAGAAAAGAGATAAATATAGAAATCGATCAGGAGTTGGTTTCATGCTTGCCTCAGGGCCAAGGCATGTTGGAACGTGTACCTAACATCACTTATGTCAATTACCACAAGTTTAACTCATATAAAGAAGTTTTTTCCCCTTTCAATTATTACTCTGGTTAAAGCAAGCATTAAATTATTGTTTGGGTAAATATTTTGTTTATTTTGACTACATTAAGCATGTGGGGGTTTTTTATCACTAAAATATTTGTACATGCAATGTATGAGGAAAAAATAGAAAATTAACTTATAACTTTAAAGAGCAGTTACAAGTTTAACTCATACTTCATAGAGAAGTGTTTGTCCAGTTATTGCTCTAGGGATACCTGCCAAGTAAGCATTAGATAAATTATTGGGTAAACCTTTTGTTTATTTTAAGTGTATGAATTAAGGCAAAGTGGATGTCATTAGAAAATTGGTACATGCAAATGCACATCAAAAAATATAAAAATTTTAAACTTAAACTAAGAGATCTAAAGCGGTTAGCATGTCAATTGGTACAATTCATAAAAGATGGATTCTTTCTATGAATTGTATATTAATAAATAAAAAGAGGATTCTTTTTCAATTAGTGCTGTGAGGAGATGTCATACTTATTTAACCAGTTCCCTGATGTGCCCTGATAGAGAACCCTATCAATAATCACTGCAAGCAAATAGTTACATGGAAAACGGAAGGTAAAAGATAATCTCTAAGCAATCAGTATCTTTCTTTGAATTCACAACATTATCAGGAGAAAGCGATAAAATTTTCACATTTTCAATGGAATACGCAATGTTTGCCAAGCTCCCAATAAAGTCTTGATAATGAGTAAAAAATGAAGAAGAAGTTTATTAAGTGATTGAATATTATCAAAGACAAGCAATATGAACAACATTTCATATGTGTCCTATGGATTTTTCGAAAGCTGAAAATATCAATATATAAGGTCTCATAAATGGTGAATTTTGCAGTAACTCCATAAGGTAAAGCACTACTAGAAACTCAAGCTAACTCAAGATCAACATAGACAAGACTACTTGCTTCCTGATGAATATGAAGTACTAGAAACAATTGAAACTATAGAAACTTTTATTGTTTCCTTTCTATTACCAATTAACATTATTTATAACAACCTGCCTTTCAATATCTACAACTTCCTTCAGAAACCCTTAAAAAGAACCTAAAACCTAGCCTGTTCTCCAGTCACTGAAAAAGATGATACACTGCTTACCTTAACAATGGCACTATTTCCATAAGACTAATGACTTGGAAAAAAAAAAAAACTAATGACTTAAAGACACCCTAGCTACTACAGGTATATTCTAAAAAATTTCTTTACTTTTAGATACCTGGGGGCCATCATTTTTCTCATGATGTTGCCCTTACCATATGCTGATACCCAAGAAAAAAATGATTTCCTCAATCTGTGATTTTAATTGTTTTGATGCTCCTACAGTTGTTGATATCTTCAACTGCAAACATAAACATTTAAAAAAAAAGTTGATGCTGCTGGAACTGCAGAATACAATTGCATACTTTCTACATATGACCATTTCTCATGTCCCAGTTAACCTTCTCTTCCATATAAAAATTCTTCCACTCCAAAGCAATACCCAAAAAAGGTAAAAAAAAACTTTCCTATCTCTCATTAAGGCCTTATATATGTTTCTTTATTCTTACCCACAACTACAGATATCATTAAGATGTATTTAACACTTACTCCAATAAAAAAGTAAGACAGTAAGCTTAACATTGGCGGAGTAAGCATCACAGTGAACTGCTACAATATACAAAGCCATGTCTGTGTTTGACTCGTTTGAAGCAACAACTGTCATTCTCTTAATAATAATAATTTGCTTCAGACAGAATAGTATGCTAGACCTCATTGTATTAATTTAAGAACAAAGATGCAGATCCTGAAGATCTTCAACTCTACTACATTTTCAGTATGCCAATGTACTCCAAGGCACTTGGTGGCAGAAAGTCCAAGCTCGATTTAGGCAGGTAAAGTTCATTGGTTGCTAGTTAGGCACTAATTAGCTAGGTAAGACTAATGTTTTATTCAGTTTCCTATCCGAGGAAATGAAGTAATGGAGACTTTGAGGGGCATACAGGTTATAAAACTCTTCCTTTTTTTCTTTTGGGTTTGTAGATATTCATCGTTAAATCTTTCAAAATTTTAAACTACTCTCAAATCCTTGAATTTGTTATTTAGCATCTCAAATCCTAAGTTATTCCAAATAGGTCTCATGGTAAGTCCATTTGGATTGTAGAGAATACGCCATCGAACTTAACTTTTTGACAGGAACTTTCAGTTATAAACTTCACTTTAAGCAAACATCCCAATCCACATCCGGTTACAAAAAATAATACCAAAACCCAAACCTGATACAAAAAGCTCAAACCCAAAATATATATCTTCTTCCTCCAATGTCTAGTTAATCACTATTCCAATTAATAACTGAACAAGGAAACTAAAAGGACTGATTTATCACTGGTACAAAATGAGGCATCCTAGATGGAATATTCCGTCTAGAATACCTACATTTCCGTCTACATTAGACATCCTAGACGGAATTCCGTCTAGGATAACAGTCTAGTAAGTTTCCGTCCAGGATGACGCATCCTAGACGGAATTCCGTCTAGAATAGTCATCCTAGACGGAAAATGATCCTAGACGGAATACACAACCGTCTAGGATGCGTCCTAGATGGAAAAACTGTCAAGGGCATCCTAGATGGAATATTCGTCTAGAATAGTCATCCTAGGCGGAAAATGATCCTAGACGAATACACAACCGTCTAGGATGTCCTAGACGGTTTTTCCGTCTAGGACATCCTAGACGAATTCGCCTAGAATAGTCATCCTAGACGAATTCGTCTAGGACATCCTAGACGGTTTTTCCGCCTCGATGCTTCTCGACGAAATAACCGTCTAGGATGCCCTTGACGGTTTCATTGAAATTAGTTTTAATCCAAAATTTTTTGTCATATATTTACATATATTTACACATCCAAATGCAATTCAAATCCAAATCAATAGTAATTCAAATCCAAATCAATATACATCCAATATCCATCAAACATATCCATTCCAATACACATATTACTCAATTTATTCTGATACAAGCCAAACCAATATACAACCCATGTCATAGTATCAAACACAAATGAATAAACCATCCGAAAACATCCCAAGTCACAATATAAAAACATCAAACATATCCATCCAATATCCATATCCATGTCTCTACTACAAATAACAATATCCATATCCATAAAACATATACATATCATGTCACAATATCCATATAAAAACATCAAACTTCTAATGCACGCGATGCGTGCATGATCCCGTCCACATGTGAAAAAAATTTCAAGTATATAAACGATTGTTGATATAAACACATAAATGTTTTAAGATAACCTGAAGGAGACCCGAATGTATGAATGCTTGGTTATTTAGTTGCAAATGAAAGCTTGTGGTTACAAACATGCCAAAGAAAAGTATGTGCATGTTTCAAGTATATATGTGCATGTTTGGTTACAAATATATGTTTCAAGTATATATGTGCATGTTTCAATATATATGTGCATGTTTGGTTACAAATATATGTTTCAAGTATATATGTGCATGTTTTCAAGTATATATGTGCATGTTCATGTTTAGTTACAAACATAAATGTTTCAAGTATATGTACATGTTTGTTTCAAGTATATATGTGCAAGTTTGAATAGTAATATAAACACATAAATGTTTTAAGATAACCTAAAGGAGACTCGAATGTATGAATGCTTGGTTAATTAGTTGCAAATGAAAGCTTGTGTGGTTACAAACATGCCAAAGAAAAATATGTGCATGTTTCAAGTATATATGGCATGTTTGGTTACAAATATATGTGCATGTTTTCAAGTATATATGTGCATGTTTGGTTACAAACATAAATGTTTCAAGTATATTGGCACATGTTTGTTTCAAGTATATATGTGCATGTTTACCTCCTGTGCATGTTTGAATGCTTGGTTAGTTGCAAATTGAATATATGTTTGTTCTGATTACAAATGTGGTGGCCTTGGGATTTACTCTGTTAAAACTTTGGAATGTGGTTGCTGGATTAAGGCTTGAGTGGTATGTTCTAATGATAAAGAGCTTTTATGGATCAAATGAGTTCATGGGAACTACTTAAAATCACACAGATTTATCAAGTTCATGTGAGGGGAAGTGATTCTTGGATGTGGAAGTAGTTGCTTAAAGCAAGCGTCGGTGTGCACGTACCCCATGACTTTTATGATATATATGACACTATTATAGGATCTACTTTTTTTAAATCTCTACTTCCACATCCAAAAAGATATATATGATATATATGACACTATTATGATATATATGACACTATTATAGGATACATATGACACTATTATGTACAAAAAGATAAGAAGTAAAAAAATTATACAAATGAAAACTCACCACAGTATACCACGAATAGTCATCGTCGTCATTCCTTCTCTGCAGGCCGCTGCTGCTCCCCTCAGCTACTCCAGCCTGAGAATAAATAGATTTAATTTTAGAATATGAAATTTAGTAATACAATACACATATATTATAAACATACTTGTGCACCGGTTTGATCAGATCCAGTGTTACCGGTTTCTAAATCTAAAAGTGACAAACAATCTCTAAATAAATCAGCTGGTATCTTATCAGACAAGCATAATACGATGTGAGTAAAAACTTTGTCCTGTGTGGGGGCTGCTGGCAGATCTGAAAACATAGCCTTCGTCAGCTGCATTAGTAATGCATGGTCGATCTTACCGCGCAGATAACATGAGATGCGCAGAATTGCCGATGTGGCAGGAGTCCTTGCTGAGGATCCTGTCGAAGTAGAAGAAGGTGAGGATGCCGTGGAGGATATTGTGCGCGTGCCCCGCATAGCTCCAACCCCCATCAATGGAAATCTGCCTCTATTATTATACCCCATAACATTCAGAGCAATGACATCATTTTCCTCTCTAGACAGGATATGAGGGTCATCAGCTTCTTCCTGAGTAGCACGTAGTGCTGCCTTCTTTGACGCAGCATCAATGCTATCCTAAATCACATAAGGAAAATGCATATATATTTGATTGGCAAATAATCAAATGAGTATCAACAGAATACTTATTATCTTATGATTTATTGAAAAAATTTACCACCAACAACATGTTTTCCTTGATCTTGACTTCATCTTTATAAGTCGAGCGAAAGGTGCCATAAGCTAACTTTGCCTTTAAATTGACCGGCATTATCGGCTTCCCCTAGAAATTAAAATAAATTAAAAGATGTGTGCCATATTGATAAATGTAATATGCAAATACAAAACTTTAAATAATATACCATGTCTCGACAATAACTATACTCAAGGTTAGCAAATGATGTCGATCCCAAGTGTTGGTCAAGCTTGCGCTTGCTATTTCGATTCGCCGATCCCTTCTTAGATTTATTCTACAACCAATAGTTTATTACTATAGATGAAATGAATATATAATCTTCGTTAGTATGCAAAATTAAAATGAGAAATACTTGTGCTGACTCGGTGTCCCAATAGAAAAGAAGAGCTGTGAAATGATCGAGGTCCACCCTATCATCGACATTTAAAAATCTCTGCCACTCTGCTGTATGTTTGTCATATGTTGAGGTTTTCAGCTCATGCCGCCACTGTTTGAGCACGGACTCAACCTTTATGTTGAAAACATAGTGCCATGCTCCAGGGTAGTCCTCAAGACAATAGTATTCCTACAAATTTGCATATAGATATAAGATATATATAGTCTTTTTCCGCACTCCCCAACCTTGTTACATGCTTATACAAGAAATTACACCACTGGTATCTGAGGATGAATGAAGTTCTTTGTGCAAATTATAAAGTCTCATGAAAACATGTGCTAAAAAGACCACTTAATCAATATGTTTTTCAGCAAATAAAGACAAAAAATGCTATTCACTAGTATACAAATTTCTATTTAGAATGCAAAAGGTCACTGCCTTCTCAAAGACTACATTGTTTCAAAACAATCCAAGTATCGAAACTTCATGGTTTCGTTTGTAAAAACCAACTCAGATTAGAGAAATTAGGCATTCTAACATGCCAAAGAAATGACACAGATATCAAGCATGCCAAAAAAATGACACAGATACCAACTCAGATTAGAGATTTTACTAGTGTGTTTATACAAATGTATGACTGATTAAGATGTGTTTATTGTTTACATGATTTTACTAGTGTGTTTAGTACTTATCAACAAAAAAGATCAAAGCCTTTCTCCCTGCAAAATAGGACCTACTACAAAGCATGCCTTGAAAACAAAGTGAAAAAGGAAGACAGTGGGAAAAAGACAATTTCTACGTGTAGAGTGACAATTGGCTCTCCAATTGATATATAGCTTCATGCTAGCATAGGCATTTCATATTGTGAAAACATACAATAACAAGAAACCTAAAATAGCTGAATTGTTAGTGGCTCCCCCTAGAATCTTTTTTTCACAACAGCTATGCCATGGGAGAAGACTTCATAAAAATCCTTAAGTCTTTTACTGATCCTCGTTCCTTACGTTTAATTTTATATTGGCACAAATGGAGTTTCTGAAATTTTCTATTTTATACGTTGTAGAACCGTTTAATGCATGGCCTTGAGCGCCCTAAATATCTTCATAGAATTCAGCATAGAATAAACTCGTGACTTCCTAAAACTCAATAACTCCACCACTAAAAAGGTTAGCCACAACATCTAATTAAAGTAATGTTTTTCTGGAACTACAAAGAGAGGATCCCAACAAGAAAACATCACCAAAACGTTACCAACATCACCAAACCTAGCAATTAGAGATTTGTAAAAGCCTTCTGTCCTAGGCTTTCTGGAACTGAAAACTAAAAAATGGCTATGATTCATTTGTTGTTTCAATTTGCAATCAAGTTTGTAATGTCATTGACATGCAGTTGTTAATTCAATTCGACTGTTCTCAAGACACGTTTAATTAGAGAAAGCAATCACAATTCAAACCCCCCTAAAGTAATAAAATATACTAAAGTAATAAAAATTTACCGTAAGCTCTATCCATATTTCCTCGTATGATTTCCATGGCAGCTCTTTGAATTTGTAGTACGGGTTGATGATACTTGCTCTCCACACTAAAACACCGATATAGTTATTAAACTTTGTCGACCATTGTCTGATCGAAAAATTATCGGCCCACTGAAGAATAGCTCGATAGCCTTGTGGTGGTTATTTTGAATCAGACTTGCTTGCACACCGTCTACCCTGACCATTAGGATCAGGCTTTGCACCTACAATGACAGCAATATGTTTAGTACAAAAGTTAAGTGTAAAATTGAGATATACTAGAAGGAAATTATTATATTTACCTCTCGCCACTTGTCTCTCCTTCTCGGCGATTGCAACATCATTTATAACTTGCATTATAGGCTTCAGGTCATCTAGCCTTTGTAATGCAAGTGGATGATTCTTCATCGCCTTAGATTTTGATGTCATCGAGGCTGGAGGCAATGGTAGATGGCTAATGTTAGTAGTCTTGGGTCGTAAATCGCCCCCCGCTCCCCTAAACAAAAATGATGGTGTCCATGAAGCACCTACATAATTAAAGAAGATAATCAATATGAGAAAATTAAATTATCACTATAAAAAGATTCTATAAAAATTGAGTTAACCTATAGAGGGGGATGGTGCTGACTGTGTATCTGCGGGTTCGGGTGACGAATAATCTGTGCCTGGAATGTCATCTATAAAAATAAAAAATAATTGATGCAAATAATATCATAAATAATAAATTTCTAATTTAAATATTATTGAATTATCAATACAAATACTGAATTATTAATACCTATATGAGGCGACTCTGCTAGGGATGCGTCCCGAAGACGACCCAATAATGAAATATCATCTACACATTTGAAGAAAATAATTAGCACAAACACATCAAGAATATCTATTTTGAATTATCCAAAGATAATGCATAATTAATACCGATATGAGACGACGATGCTAGGTGTGCCTGTAGACGGTCAAAATATATTCTCACCTAGGCCGATGACTAATTTGGATATAAGGAGTGAACGCCCATGGGCTAAACACTTCGAATGGGCCCAAAATCAAGCTCACGACAAGCTACAGCGAAGGTCGCTTGACAACCGGAGCGAACCTCGCCAGGAGTCGAATTTTGTGCCAAATTCGAACCCATTGGCGAAGCTCATTGATGAACTCCGCCCACATCAGCTCAAGTGGACCAAGTCATCCACCTCCGAAGAAGGCGCGCCCACACCATCAATGACCTTCGCCCACTTCTTCAGCGAACTTCGCCGAGGCCATGAAGCTCGCCCAAATAGCCGTTATTGAGAGCTATTCTTAGGGAATAACCGCCCCCACTATCTCCTATTTTAATGGCCACTAACCTACGTTCTAAGGAGGCCATTAACTCTCTCTTTTAGCCTATAAAAGGAGAGGAGATCACACAATTCAACACACACACGCGAGAGAAACACACATACACAGAAGAATATCGCAAAGAGAAGACTGAGCTATCTTCCAAGTGATTCAACCCTCGCCAACAGCAAAAGACTCGTACGTCTTGATTCGGTTCGTCAACGGAGTACAAGATCGACGCTCCACCGGTAAGTAGAAAAGAACCCCAGGAAATATAAATTTTCCTTAGTTTCATTGTTGTCTCTTAAATTGTAATCTGAGTTAATTGTAATTATAAAAAGACCCGAAATAGGATGGCGACTCCGCTGGGGACTTATTTCTCGACCGACGAGAAGATTGTCGCAAACCGACACTAAGACCCTTGGGTCTTTTGCTGAAATGCTGATCATTGAATTTGATCAAGCGAAGTTCGAGGAGTCTATCTCCATGAACTCTTCCACGGCAATTGTGCGCAGTTGCCGTAAAATTCATCGTAAAATGAATCATGGGTCCAAAATGACCTCACAGATGTGAACACCACCACAGGGCAGGGAGCTTAATAAAGTCGAACAAACTTCGCCAAAAGAAAAGAAAATCTGACTTTTGCCCGGAGCAAAGATCAAGATGTTAACACACCTGATCTTGGGCTTTAGTCATCGACTCCTTTAGGAGCTCGATTCAAAGCATCTCGCGATGCTCGCAACGTTTCCTCGTTAGAAGCTAAGGATGGGGCTAACCCTTCATCAAAATTCCCTCAGAGGAATAAGAACCCCGCTGGACAGGTGTCTGGCCAGCGTTGTCGCAAACGACGTTCGCATTCCAAGGCCAACACCAGCAAAGTGGGCACAACTACTGATTTATGAGAACTTATAACTCTGAAGAGAGCTCACCGATGACAACATTGTGTGACCCTCAAAGAGGTGATCTCGATAGTCCAAGCAAGTTGCCAATGTAAAGATTTGGTTTTCAACCTTCTCGGTCCTGTTCTTGAGTCTTGCGAGGCTCGAACTAAACAACGGTGACGTATTTGATGGAGGAAAGCTCAAGTCTTCACTGTCAATATGACGAGTGTAACTTCCGAAGATGAAAGTGCAAATAGCTCTCCCGATCCGGTGTATTCGCCTGGCATCGGATCCATACTTCCAGAAGTTGAGGGTGTGTATCGTAACACCAGAGTAAGAAGGAAAGCGGCAATTCCATTCAATTACTCTTCTATACAAACACCGCAATCCTCGTCTCAAGCAAATCAACTAACTTCTAGTGATGCTAACTCGGCCATAGCATCCAACCCAACCCCTAATTCAAGTCAAAGGCGACAGTGGGAAGTAAATGTAACAGATTGAGAAGATCTCCTGAATCAAATGGCGATCCAAAAGAAAGAGGCAGACGATCAAATCGAACGTCTAGAGAGGATAGTTGAGCAACTCTTGTTAAATCCTCAGGCAAGCTCTTCCAAAGGAAAGAAGCCAATCAGCGAAAGACCTCCAGAGGAAGATCTAGAACACCAAAGCGACGTAGATTCTGAACATGCAAGGTCAGAAGCAACAATGCTCGCGAAGCCAAGCAAGGAAGCGAAAGCCTTGGAAGATATCCAAAAGCAGCTCAATGCTTTTTCGCAACGGACGGAGCTTATGAAAGTCGGGATTACCCAACCTTATCCTATCGAATGGGACATGGTCCCCTACCAGATGAAGTTTAAGCTGCCTACGCTACATGCGTTTGATGGCAAAGGATCTCCAAACCAGCACATCTACTACTTTCATCAACAAACTGGGAATGTAGTGGGTAAAGATGTCATCAAAGCGCGTCACTTTATAGGCACTCTTCAGGGGGTAGCCTTTGATTGGTTCCAAAATTTACCCGAAGGATCAATCAAATCCTGGGCAGATTTGGAATCCAAATTCCTCTCGCAATTTCATGAGGAACAATCGGACGTCACTATGGCCAAACTCCTCTCCGAGAAACAAAGCGGGAACAAGATGGTCCGAGAATACATCGAACGATACCGCAACTTGACATTACAATGTCGAGATATGCCTCTACCGATGTTACTACAAACTTGCCGGCATAACTTCTCGGCAAAAATTGAAGCTCACATGGGTGCTGTCACTGCCCATACTTGGAAGGACTTGATGGAACAAGCTGAGATCGCTGAGAAGTCATCAGAACGTTTCAACAAGTTTGAGCCTTGCACCAATTTCAAAGGTAACAAGGGCAAACAAGCACAAACGTCACAACCGAAAGCCAAGGAGACTTTCGCAGTAGGAGTCCAGAACTCAAACAACAACCCACAAAGAGAACCAAGGAAGAGCTCCCAGTACAATTATTTGTTAAAGGATTAACATGTAGTTGCTATTTTCCATGTTCTCAACAAGGGGAATCGTTTGGAACTCTCAGAAGTTCGACGCCCCGAAGAAGTTGGAAAGACTAACGACCCCAACTACTGTCTCTATCATAGGACGTTAGGGCATCCAACGAAGAACTGCTATATCCTCAAGGATAAGATCCAGACATTCGTCAAATCGGGGATTCTCAAACTCAAGCCTGAGCAGAAGAAGGTCACTGCCAATATGGTGACACTTCAGTTCGGCTCCATGCCAGAGATTCAAGCCCAAAATGGTGTTGTTCCCATTCCTACTGCAAGGATGGAGGTGGTAAACTATGACCGTCAAAATCAGCAAAGCCGAGGCTTGGTTCCTCTCACTACAGCTCGAGGGAAAATAATGTGGGTACATCCTGACCTTCTTCAAAATGAAGACTGGACCCTTCCAAAGTCCAAATTGAAGAGGAAGATCTGCAATACCATCTCCGTAATTATCGGATAAGAATCTATGCATGTCACTTCGCTCACCGATTCAGAAGGAGAGAAAGCAGCCTTGACAGGGACAAGATCTGGCAAAGACTACCTAAGGGATTACAATCAGCTAGGAACATCCAAACAACCCGAACCGGCCAAGCAAAAGGAGACTCGGTTGACAAAGCCTTACAATGTCTGTTGAGCGACCCTAAGGTCCCCTTCAAATATGACATCATGGCCCAACTTTCCAATATTCCAGCTCGTATCACTTTGTATGAACTATTACGTTTGTCAAAGGATACAAGGGAAGCTTTGAAGGAAGCTCTGAACAACAGCGAGGCCTTCCTCGCCCACTTGATTGAACCTCCTCGAGACGAAGAACTTAAGCAATGCTTTCAATGCCGACAGCAGACGCCTTATATCACCTTCACTCCGAAGGAGATGCTTGTCAAGGATCATCATCACAACCGACCTCTCTACTATACTAGGTACATAGGGTCGTCAAGGGTCAAAAGGATTCACATTGACCCGGGCAACGCCTCGAGCATAATCCCGTGAAGACTCTTGAGCTTTCTGGAAATTTCCCTTCATAAGCTCTCAAAGACTTCTGCGACCATACTCGGCTTCAACTCCAGTAGCAGCCGATCTCTTGGAAAGATCCGACTTAAGTGTCAGATTGGAAATTTAAACACGGAAGTGACTTGCTATGTCATCGACGTCGAAACACCTTACAACTGACTGCTCGGACAACCTTGGATTCACTCCAACAAGCTTGTTCCTTCAATACTTCATCAATGTTTCAAATACATTGATGAACAGGGGGTTCAACAAAGAGTCGAAGCTGAAAAGCATCTTTTCAAAGGGGTGGAGAATTACTTCACTGACTCTCTCTTGTATGATGAAAATCATACAATCGAGATTGTCCTTCCCAATGACGAGGATAGTGGTAATGAAGCAGATATTGAACTAGATCCCGTTGATGATTCCATCTGGGAGATAGATCCACTTGTAATTACCCTAGAGGACCTCTGTATCGACCAATCCGCCGAAAATCAGGGCGATTAGATCTTTAATGATGAAGAGTTTGCTTACGATTACTCTTTAGACTCCGAGTCCGAGGACTCAAGAGTCGAAGCTCTGATAGCCAAACTGGCTTCTGAACCAGCATTGCATATGTCGATAAACAAGTCGTACTCCGCTCTTAAGCAACTTGACAACTCGAAAGACGCCACCTTCTTGGTTCTACCCAAACGGAATGATCTAGACGCAATCATCTTCGGAAAAGTTAAAACACAACCTCTCCTGCCAGACTCTGACGAAGAAGCTAAGGCAACACCGGAATTCTCCCGGTACAGCCAGCAGTCTCAACAAATTATGGCAAAGATGGGATACAGCCTCACTGCGAAGCAAGGGGTTGAACTTCAATAAAGGACTGTGAGTCCCTTTGATCCCCTTTATGCCAGAGGTGAAATCTTTGATTACTATAATCGAACCAAACGTGGGCTCGGTTACATCTCCCCTGAAGACGAACCACGATCAGGACCAGCATCTGATGACTTCCTAAGCAGCGCTTCAGACACGTCCAATTGGGATTCTGACATCAGCCTTGGAGCCTTGTTCACGACCAACATGGTCTCATACAACCTAACCATAGATCTCAAAGAATCTGAAGTGTTCGAAGAACCTGAAGATGATGCATGGGCATAACAACTTGAAAAGCAATGGGAATCGCGTTTTGAAGCCAGAGAACCACCCACAGAGGATAAAGTGGTTCAAGTCAACATAGGCGACGAAATTAACCCCAGGCCCATCTTCATCAGCGAAAGTTTACCATCTGCTGAAAAGGAAGAACTCTTATCTCTCCTCCAAGAATACATTGATGTCTTCTCTTGGAGTTATGAAGACATGTCAGGCCTCGACCCCAATGTGGCTGTACATCGTTGTGACATCGATCCTAACGTCAAACCAGTCAAACAACAACAACGATGCTTCCGTCCCGAATTGATGGAACAAATTGAGAAGGAAATCCGCAAACTCATTGAATGTGGATTCATCCGTGAAGAACAACACCCCGATTGGCTAGCCAACATTATGGTGGTGATGAAAAAGAGTGGCAAGATCCGAATCTACATCATTTCCGAGATCTCAACCTCGCCTGTCCAAAGGACGAATTTCTTCTCCCTATCACGGACGTCATGGTCGACAACACGTGTGGGTTTGAGAGGATGTTTTTTATGGATGGATTTTCTGGATATAATCAGATCAAAATGCATCCAGATGATCAAAAGCACACAGCTTTTAGAACGCCTTTGGGGGTGTTTTGCTACACGGTAATGCACTTTGGCTTGAAGAATGCTGGCGCCACTTATCAGCGTGCAATGAACATGATCTTTCATGAGCATCTGTGTAAGACGGTCGAATGCTACGTTGATGACCTCGCGATCAAAGTCGTTACAAGCACGATCACGTCAATGATTTGAGGACAGTGTTCGAAATCATGCGGAAGCATCAGCTCAAGATGAATCCAACCAAATCCTTTTTGGGGGTATCATCAGGCAAATTCCTAGGGTTTATTGTCACATCCAAGGGAATACACGTCGACCCCGAAAAAGTAAAAGTCATCCAAGAGATGCCGCCTTCGAAAAATCTCAAAGAACTTAGAGGCCTACAAGGACGATTAGCCTACATCCGGAGGTTCATCACCAATTTATCTGGAAAATGTCAACCGTTTCAAAGACCCATGAAGAAAGCTGTTTCGTTCGTTTGGGATGACGCCTGTCAAGAAGCTTTCAACGAAATCAAAGGTTATCTCATGAAGCCGCCGATTCTAGCTGCACCAGTATTAGGAAAACCATTCCTGGTTTATGTCAAAGCAATGGATCATTCTCTTGGAGCACTCCTTGCTCAGAAGGATGACAATGGCCACGAACAAGTCATTTACTACCTCGGCTGTTTGTCGGAAAAAGTTAAAGAGAAATGGAGAAATGTATTGTATTAATTTCTTTTCCTGAAGAAGAACTTACAATCCCTCTCTCTCCTCACAAGCTCTTATCGGTTGATCCGATTTACAAAAGAAGGAAGGATGATTTGATCCTCTATTTTGTTTAATGCCGGGTTCTTCTTGGTGTTGATGGGAGTTTGATCCTTGTATCCCGTTGACGATCCGAGCGCTTAGCTTTGTTGAAACTTCGATGGAACTCTTAGGAGTTATGAAGAACTTGCAATCAAGTTTCTAACTCTGAATCGAGTTTCTGGAACTCTGAATGAGTTTTTAGACTTCAAGGCCGATCTCCAAAAGCCAGGACCAAAAGATCAGATCAAAGGATCCCCCCCGAGAATTCCTTTCACCCCATCTCCAATCGTCCTCTTTATTCAGCTGATTTTTCAGCTATTTATAGGGATCTAAGGGGTACAACTGACCCCTTAAATCTCTCCTAAACGAGGGTTAGTTACCTTCAGATCGTGCAAAATAGTTTTGGAACCGTTTAGATCGTGTTTGAACGAGTCAAAACGCGAATTTCGCATTCTTGAACGACTTTCTTGTCTCTGGCTTGAAACTGGGACGCGAGGGTTGAGACCCTCACGTTTTGAATGTTGAACGCAGGGATGAGCTCCGTATTTTAGAGCTTGGACGCGGAGATGAGCTCCGCGCTTTGAGCTTGGACGCGATGCTGAGCTCCATGCTTTGTTTTGAAGCGATTATTTTCTTGTAATCTCTTAGTTGGACTTCACACGGATTGTCAAGTTGTTATCCCTGTGTTCTAGAGTCATCGAATTATGACTCTATTCTGTCATTGTGAAAGTCTTCAGATTGTGACTTCGCTTGACAGCGCTTTGTGGGTCTTAGCTATCAGTAGTAATTTTTTAACAGCCTACAGAACCCCCTCCAAAGTTTTTAAAAGTTCGCGGTTGACTGGGACGGGCTTTCGGAATACTTTGGATATTTCCTTTGTCTGATTCTGAGAAGGTGTTGCTCCTTGTTAAGGGAATTGCATTTTGCTTCTGCTCATGCTAGCCGTTTGTCTTTGAACGCAGTGCACTGCGGGCGCTTTGCTTTTGAAATGCGAGGATGACTTGGGAGTTTTGCTTTTGAAACGCGGGGCTAAGCTTCGCGTTTGATCTTTTGGAACGCTGGGGTGACCTCCGCGTTTGAAGCTTGAAACGCGAGGCAGTGACCTTGTGTTTTGAAATTGGAACGCGGGGGTGATCTCCGCGTTTTGGACTTGAATGCGATGATAAACTCCGCATTTTAGAGCTTAGCCGCGATGCTGAAGTCGAACCAACTTGGGCGTGAACGCGAAGATCACGTTCGGTCGGGATTTTGTGCCTAGAATCTTGTGGAGATTTGACAGGCTGGAGGCCTTATAAATAGACCCTTAGGTCAAATCAAAAGTCTTATAGGCTTTCTTCTTCTAAAAATAAGAATCCTAAGAGATCTTCGGCGATCACTCTCCTCTTAGATCTCCGGACTTGTTCTTAGATCCCCGGTGAACTCAGCAACGATGAAGATGTCTCCCAAGAGATCATCAGTCAAATCAAAGAAGGCCACAGCGGCTTCTTTGAGAACGTCGGCGGCTGGAACCGCTGGCGACACTTCCGTCCGAGTACCCATGGCATCGCAAACCCCCCTCATCAGCGGTAGGTTTTGACCTTGAAAATAACTTGTTTTAACAAGTTTCTCTTCTTCCTCATGAAGCAGCAGAAACGACGAGCGAGGCTCGCGTTCTGAACTTAGAACATGGGGCTGATGCCTATGTTTCCAATATGAAACGCGGGGATGATCCTCACATTGTAGAAATGAAACACGGGGTTGACACTCACGTTTTGGAAATGAAACGCGGAGTTGTGCTTCGCGTTTAAAATTAGAACGCGAAGTTGACGTCCGCGTTTTATACTTGAGACGCGGGGATGACCCTCACGTCTGCTGTTTAATTTTCTCAAACTTGTAATTATTTTCTTTCATACTAATTACTTTTTATTTCCTAGTGTAGTGCGCTATTCAAATGACCCTCTTACTTTCCATAGCCATTTTGGCCACGAGGGTGGAGAGGACACAGAGGTGACCTTCAGGCTACGTCAGAAGCTCCCCATCATCCAAGACAAGAACGAAGAGCGACTGAAGCTCATCACTGAGGCTAGCCCCCCAGTGGTTAGGGCCATCGTCACAGATCTAAAAGTTGAGACGGCGGACCGGAACCAGCTTAAGAAGCCCGCGTTTCTTTTTGGGGACCCTGTTGAGCTTGACGTTCGGACCTTCTATGATGGGGATTACAAGATGTTGAGACAGGTCGATGAACGGTTCCCCTTTTTTCCCAACATGGAGCGGATGTAACCGCTTTCTTACTTTCAGTGTGCTTCTATCCCGAGACATATGAACTGGGATCTCGTCAAGGATCAAGGTGGGGTATCTCTTGGGATGTTGACCTACCAAGGTGTGCGTCCTGCGGGGCATCGACAAGTGATGGCCTTGAGGCCAGGCTTCGTCGTTAGAGAATATCCAGCTGCTGAGGCGCCCGCTCCCGCCAATATTTTTGCTCGCCGTTTGTTTGCTGTAAAGGGGGAGTTTTTTGCACAAGACTTCAGAGCACCCGGATGGGTGCACTCAACCGATGGAGGGTGGTTGACCCGTCTGGTAAATTTTGTAAAGGAGGAGTTAAGAGATTCATTGACTCCTTCCGGTTTGGGCACTCCGGTCTTGGCTACACGATACGGTATCGTGCAGAGCCCTTACAACCTCTTTGCTATGTTGGAGAAGTATAACCCGGAGACCTGTACATTCTTTACACCCGTCGGAGAGCTGGGTTTTGCTCTTCACGAGATGTACGAAGTCTCGGGCTTACCTTACGGGGAACTGCCATATGAGGAGTTTATTCCCGGGTTCGAGGAGTAGGCCATTTTGAGAGCGGCCAGTCCTGACATCTATGAGACTTTTTGGGAAGTGATGTGTCACTTCCAAGCTTGTGCTCAGCTGACAGAGTTACGAGGAGGCGGAGTCAAGCAGGCATCTTGGGCCGATTATTTATTCAAGAATTTGCATAATAAGGATATTGCGGTGATTCGTCTTGCTACGAGCTCATTTGACGAAGTTAAAGATCGACGAGAATGCCATCGCCATTATACCAATGAAGCCCAAGAGGACACTTTCCCGCCACTCACAGAGTTTGAGAGTTTTCATTATCAAACTCTGAACCCTATTTCTGACATGGCTTTGTTTGCTGGCTTCTTGATGCTGTGGCTGAAGCGACGCGTGGTGCCTTCCAGACCACTTGAGTCTATTGTCACGGGTTATCTACCCAAATGGTTCTTCTTGCTCACGGGAGACCAATCAATCTTCTTTCTATAATGACATACCACTTACAGAGTGGCTTGAGAGAATTATGCTTTGACTTTACTCAAGTCAAGGAAGTCGGCACCAGGGAGAAGAAGACTTTGAAGACTCCCAGTCCACATGTGCCTTTACCATATACCTATTTGGTATCATGGTTTGTTTTGCATTGCCCATCCCTGATGATGGCCGCCACTCCTTATAACGACTCTTTCGTTCCATGGGTTCAACGGCTGGTGATGTCTCGATGGGAGGGCTGGTACATGGTCATGGTCCGACAAATTTTATCAAAGGACCTCAACTACCATATCTTCAGATGCTTTCCTAATTTTGAGGGAGGCGGATATGGGGAGATGTATCAGGACACCAAGGGCCCCAACTCTTTCACCCAATTGAATGGAGGTGTCTTTCGCTGGCTGATCAGCATCAGGCCTGGCTACTTAATTTTCCGACAAGGTGGAAAATATTACATTGAGCTTTATCAGCCCTTTCGCTTCTCCCGACAGTTTGGATATGACCAGTTATACGTTGGGAATCCCAATCCCCATCTTGCACTCGTCGGGAACTTATATGAAGGTGCTAGGGCCTGGTATTATTCTGTAGCCGGCGGCACTGGAACTAAATTTATACTTTCCCATAAGATGCCCAACAGTTATACAACTATGGGTTTTTGCAGCTGGTATCAAGCCGCTTCCCAGATCCCTGAGTACAAACTGAACTTGTCTTGTTTGAAAGAAATTAGAAGAATGTATGAGTTGAAGAGGAGTTTGAAGGTATCCCGCTTGAGAGGGATTGAGGAATATTTAGCTTGTGAGCAAGAGGCTGGTACTGAGAAGGGAGCTTAAGCTACCACAGTTAGGCCTACTAAGCCTACTCCCGCCGAGACTTGCGAGGAAAGAGCTGCAGGTAAACGGCCAGTGCTTGAAAAGGACACGCGCCACCAAAGCAAGCGAGCTCGCCGATAGTCACCCACCAGACTTCCTACTCCTAAGCAGGGGGTCAAGTTAATGCAGGATGCATTTAGAGCTGCTCCTCCAAAGCCCTTGGTGGAAGAAGAAGAACCCCAAGAGTCATCGGTTGCGGGCATTTCCCATCAACGGGGTCTCTGTTCAACTGGACCAGCTCTAAGAGGTTCTGTTTCTCATAGCTCCTCGAAAGAGGAAGGTGGAGATGAATCACTTTGTGGGGATACGGAGTCTATCCCAATCGTAGAGCCTCTTGACACGATAGTTCCGGGCCAAGCTTCAGATGCTGCTCCTTGGGCAACTGAAGGGGAGGCTCAAGCGGAAGGGGTTAAAACTTCTGCACCTGCAAGATATTCATCTCCTGCTTCTTTGGTGCTCTTGCCTACAATGGGGGCTGAGAGGCCTAGTCCTACAACGGGTCTATTTCCTAAGCCGACCGCAGCTACAAGTTCCCCACATCCTCCAGGAGATGACGAGGAGAAGGTGCCGTATGGATATTCTGCAGAGTACGATGAACTTTTTGACGACCTCCCAGATGTCACTTCTGAAAAGGCATCAGCTCCTGTAGCTATTTCTCCTTTGGGTAAACATTATTTGTTTTGAATTTTGATAACTGTTTCATCCATATTTTGACAAAAAATTTTTTTATGTAGGTTCGCCGATGAGGGCAACTCAAGAGGTCACGGCAGCAGTGGCTCAGGAAGCTGTACTAGCAGCAACTCCTCCTTTCGAGTCAGTTCCAGAGGTTGCAGTAGTGGCAGTTTCTCCTCCGACAAGACCAGCTCTACTTGTGATTTCTCTTAGGCCTGGGAAGGATGCTGGTGCTTCCCGTTCAGCTCAAGCAATATCACCTACAACTCCTTCTCGGGGTCTCGTGACCCAACATGAGCTGGTATTGTCTCCTGCAGCTTCTATGGAGTTGACCGTTGTGCCTAATTTGCTTCAGAAATATATCGGTCATTTGAAAACTGAGATGCAAGACGCCGCGAGGATCATTGTCGCTGGAAAGAGCACCTTTGCAGCTTTCAGGCCTATTTTAATGAATTACTTGAATAACATCAGGTACTTGGGCGACACTGAATGTATCTGATGTTGTACCGATAAGATATCTCGCCTGGAGGAGAACTTGAAAAGCTTCGATGAGTTGAATCATGTTGATCTGGAAGCTCAAATTGAGCCAACCCTTGCTGACACTTAGGCCAAAGAGATACATCAAAATGAAGTTGTCCAGAAGAGCTTGGCAGAGAGAGAATCTCAAGTTGTATCTTTGGGAGAGCAATATGATCAACTGCAGGCCGAGCTCACTGCTTCATCCCATGCCATGTAGACTACCTGAGAAGCGATTACTCACTTACAAGCCCAGCCTTGCTCTGAGGAAGATGTCAGAAAGAACCTCACCCTCAAGAGCATCAAAGTTTTTGAAAACTATCGCAAAGAGGTGCAGGTTCTTGAAGAAATCAAGAAAGAGGCTGTCGCGGTGGTGCCAAATGAAGTGGAGCTCCTAAAAAAAGCTACAGCAATGGTGCGAGCCGCTCATGAGCAAAAACTCTCGGATGTCAAATCTCGGCTCGCATCTATCAACCTGATGGGCCCGTGGATCTGATTTTGTATTTCTTTTTTTTTTATTATTAGAGCTTAATAATTTTGTATCACTCTTTAATATTATGAATAAAAGTGATTTTGTTTTTAGCTCTTCATTGTGTTTTGGCCTGGAGCAACGAAAAATAATCGTCGTCTTAGCAAAAAAATCTCACTTTAAGTAAGAGTCAAATTTTCCTCTATTACCACTTAAGTAATTCCAGGAAAATTAAAAAGAATCAACAAGTCCACGGGGTTTCGACGCTTGGAAGTGTAGTGTCTTTTGACGAAATTGTGAACTTTATTTTGGAAGAACTTGTGATTGGAACAAGTTCGGAGGACTTGTGATTTGAACAAGTGGAATACTTGTGATATGAGCAAGTGTAAGGAAGAACTTGTGATTGGAACAAGTTCGAATTGCCATGTCTATCCCCTAGCTCTCATACCGTTTTGGCTTTCTATCACTGGTACTGTGAAGCCTCGCGGATCCCTGAATATGATGTGTACACTTCTTGCTTGAAAGACATCAGAGAATTGTATGAATCCAGGAAGGATTCAGGGACCAATCGTCTCAGGGGGGTTGACGAGTATCGCTGAAGAAACGGCCCAATATGAAAAGAGGGCTCGTCAGCAAGTATCAACTAGGTCGCGTTCTCGATCCGGGCCGAAGCTTATGCAAGAGGCCATCAGATCTGACTCCTCGACACATATGAGTGAAGAAGAGGAGAAGCCATCTATTGTGTCGACTCCTCAATCACAGGTACTTCCATCAACCATTCCAGCTGAGGGGGAACGAGAGATCATGATGGTTGACGAATCTACGCCTATTCCAGCTCCCTACCAAGAATTCTACAGAGATCAACTGGAAGGTATGCTACGATGCGTGGCTGATTTTGTTATGGGTGGCCGAGGCTCTCTTGATGTCTATAGGCCCCACATAATGAGATGCCTGAGTCGCATTAAGCAGTCGAGCGGTTCTCATTGGTTTAGACTTTGTACCGCGAGAGTTGCTTGCTTGGAAGCGGATTTACAAGCCCTTCAGGATCTCGAACGTGCCGATGTTGATGCAGAGATAACAAAGTCTCTGATTGAAACTCAAACTGAGAGGATGTCTCAACAGGAGATCATCCAGACAAGCTTATTTGAGAAGAAGGTGCAGGTTGGGCTTTTACAGGAGCAGCACAGTCAAACACAAATTGAGCTGACTAACTCCGCAACTGCCGAGACTGCGACTCAGGAGGGCATTGCCCAATTAGAAGCAGAGTTTGCTCATAAGAGGGCTCAACTGGCTCGGGAGCAAGGAGCAGCGGAGGGACTTCGTCGCCAAGATGCTGAAATTCTTGATATCCTTCATCAAGAGGCACGTGCCCTTGAGGCTGTCGAAAAGGAAGTTGTCATACGCTCACCTTGAGAAACATATCACGAGAGAGTGCGCATCGAAAGATGCACAAAAGCTTGCTGATCTCAAGTTCCGGCTCACATTCATTTATTTGACGAGCCCGGACACTTAGAATTGTAGCAGCAATCTTGTATCATCTTTTGTTATTGTGAATAAAATGACACTTTTGTTCATTTCTTTTGTGCATAATATTCTGACTCATAATAAACAACTTAACCGAAAAAGGTTAGAAGTGTTACAAGACTTTTTATTTTCACTCAAACGCATTATAAACAAATGACCCCTCCAAGTGAACACAGCTTTAGGGCTTACTGCAATATTTCTTAAAAAATTTCCCGTTAATCGGCATCATGAGCCTGTCACCTTTCAAATCTATGAGTCAGTAAGCTCCATTCGAGTAGATTGATTCCACTACGAAGGGTCCTTCCCATTTGGGATTGAATTTTCCTTTCGTCTTGTGCGTCATCACTATGGGTCGACGGACTGCTAAGACGAGATCACCCTTGCGAAAAATCCTTTCCTTAACCTTCTTGTTGTAGGCTTTAGAGATTCGAGCTTGATATAACTCGATCTGTTGTTAGGCTTGCAGTCGCTTGTTGTCTAACGCTTCAAGCTCTTGGAGTCGCAATCGGTATTGCTCTTCGTTCGTCATCTCGGTCGCGAGGGCCACTCTAAGGGATGGAATATGAATCTCTAATGGTAACACGACTTCACATCCGTATACCAGAGAAAATGGAGCAGCTTTGGTCGGGGTTCTCACCGTTGTACGGTAAGCCCATAGGCATTCACCAAGCTTTTTATCCTAATCGCGTTTACTTTTCGAGACGAACTTCTTGAGAAGCTTCACGACAGTTTTGTTGAAAGCTTCTGCAAGGCCATTGGCCAGTGGATAGTACGCTGTTGACGCTACACTTTGGATTCTGAATTTGTTACAAAATCTCTGAAAACTGTGGCTGACGAATTGAGTTCCATTATCGTGAACTATTCATCTCGGTACGCCAAAGCGGTAAGGGACGTGATGTTTAATGAATTCGATCACGTTTGAAGTTTTGACTTCTTTCAATGGGATTGCTTCCGCCCATTTGGAGAAATAATCGGTTAATGCCAGGATAAACCGATGTCCTTTAGATGTTGGTGGAGAGATAGGTCCCACGATATTCATACCCCACATTTCAAATGGCCACGACGAGGGTGTTGGGTGCAAATTTACCGGTGCTTGATGGATGAAGTCACCGTGGATCTGACATGCATGACATCGTTTAGCATAACTAACGGCATCTGCAAACATCTTTGGCCAGTAATAGCCAATTCTCTGGAGTCGATCTCCCAGTTTGGGTCCAGGCTGATAGGCTCCACATATACCGTCATGGGCTTCTTTGAGAGCTTCTTGTGCTTCCTTTTTGGAAAGGCAGCGAAGCAGGACTCCATCGTGCAATTTTCGATACAAAGTTTGGGAAGTCGCACTATAGTAAAACCAAAGAGCCTTCCGTTTAATGGCGGGCGCTTCTTTAGGGTTATCCGGTAGAATCCAATACAAAACGTAATCGATATAAGGGAATTGTTGTTCCCTTGGTTTGAGCTTGATGGAAGTCTCACATGCAATCTCTGTTGTTGGTTCTTCTGAACTTTCCCCTGTAGGAAGTCCAGGAAGATAAAAACTCACGACCTGTGACAAATATCGTTATCTTGGCTTTTGGTGGTAATGCCAGTGAGGTTGCTAATGAAGCCAAAGCGTCCGCATATGCATTCTGAACTCGCGAAATGTATCCTATAAAGAAGCCTTCGAACTTCTGGGCTAATTTCAGGACCGCTGCATGATAAGGGATTAAATCTTCATTGCGTACCTCATACTCTCCTCGAACTTGATTCATGATGAGTTGAGAGTCACCGTAAGCCTCAAGGTATCGAATATTAATTTCTTCGGCCAACTGCATTCCTAATAATAAAGAATTATACTCTGCTACATTATTGGTGCAGGGCTCGACTAAGGAAAATCCTCTTGGGATCACGTGACCGTTTGGGCAGATGAGTACAACCCCCACACCGGCTGTAATTTCTCCATCCGGTCTTGCCCTAGATGCTCCATCAAAGAATAACTTTCATACCTGAATAACCTCTTGAGTCATGCAAGCTTCAGCGATCTCATCTGGTAGATCCTCGTGCAGCTTGGAAGAATCAGGGACCGGATGGTCCGCCAAGAAATTCACCAAGGCCTGTCCTTTAACAGCCCTTTGAGGCATAAATTTCATGTCATATTGTGAGAGGAGTATTGCCCATTTTGCTAACCGGGAATTTAACGAAGAAGGTTTTGTCATGAGCACTCTCAGAGGATTTACTTTGGAAATGACATGTATTGTCTGTCCGACCAGGTAATGCCGTATTTTCTGGACGGCAAATACTAAGGCCAAGCACTCTTTTTCCACCAGATTGTATCTGTGTTCAGCTCCAATCATGATTCGGCTAAGGTAGTATATTGCTTGCTCGTGCCCTTGATCATCATTCTGGGCCAATAGAGCTCCAAGAGAGTGGTCCATAGCCCTCACATATAACAGGAACGGTTTTCTTGATACCGGGGCTACTAGGATTGGTGGTTGTGTGAGATACATTTTGATTTCTTCAAATGCCTTTTGGCAGCCTTCGTCCCACACGAATAACACCTCTTTTTTTATTAATCTGGAAAAGGGTTGGCAGCGGCCCGAAAGATTTGATATAAATCTTTGGATGTACGCTAATCTTCCTTGTAGGCCTCTGAGTTCTTTAATATTGCACGGCGGTGGCATCTCTTGGATGGCACGAACCTTTTCTGGATCAAGAGAGATTCCTTTGGATGTAACTATGAATCTCAAGAACTTACCACTAGATACTCCCAAGAAAGATTTTGCAGGGTTCATCTTTAGTTGGTGTGCTCACATGATGTCGAACATCATCTTCAGATCCGAGAGATGATCTTCTTTCTTCCGGCTCTTCACCACAATGTCATCCACGTAGCATTCGATCTTCTTACGTAAATATTGACGGAAGATTGTGCTCATTTGCACGCTGATAGGTTGCTCCAGCATTCCTCAACCCAAATGGCATTACTGTGTAACAAAATACCCCCAGTGGTGTCCTAAAGGTTGTATGCTTCGCATCTTCAGGTTACATTTTAATTTAATTATATCCTGAGAATCCGTCCATAAAAGACATCCTCTCATACCCACAGGTGTTATCGATCATAACATCTATAATGGGGAGCGGAAACTCGTCTTTTGGACATGCCGCGTTTAGGTCGCGGAAATCAATGCATAGCCAGATTTTTCCATTTTTCTTGGGTACAATGACAATATTAGCTACCTAGTCTGGGTGTTGTTCCTCCCTGATAAAGCCAGAATCAATGAGCTTTTAGATTTCTTCCACAATCGCCTCCATGATCTCCGGACGGAACCTGCGTTGTTGTTGTTTAACGGGTTTCGCATTCGGATTAATATTAAGGCGATGCATGGCTATTTCTAGATCAAGCCCAGGCATATCTTCATAATTCCAAGCAAAGACATCAATGTACTCTTGAGCGAGTGACACCAAGTCATCTTTCTCAGATTGTGACAAACTTTCACTTATGAAAATTGGTTTGGGATTGGTTTCATCTCCCATGTTCACTTGGATTACTTTGTCTTTTGTGGGCTATTCTCGTTGTTCAAAACACGTATCCCACAGGATATTAAGGCGCTTGATCCATGGATCATTGCTAGATTCGAACAGGTCTTCGTCTTCTTCCTCGTCATCGTCTAGATGACTAGTTGAAGTCATGTTGACAAACATGCTCTTGAAGGTCGCACCGATGCTAACATCAGATTCTCAAGATGAGGTTCCAGACGAATGGTCCTGACATAGACAATCGCTGGCTTCATTTCCTGAAAGGGAAGGTGTCGAAACGTAGCCCAACCCCCTTCTGGTTTTATGATAATAATCGGGAGATTTTCCTTCCGACGAAGGTTGAATCAGTGCTCACTTTCCTTTCCCGAAGTTTAAACCTTCTTGCTTACTGAAATCATAGCACATTTTCTTCATCATATGAAGAGTTTTAAGCTCATAATGATGATATTGAGGGGGATCTAGGTCATCTTCAGAGCTTTTCTGACTGGATGGGTCAGGTTTGACCTTCCCAAAGTAAATTGGTTTTTAATTTTTCTTTTTGGCTGGGATCATAAAGAAAGCTTTCTGTACATCTTCTATTTCTTCCGACGTAAGGGAGGATGATTTGAGCGGCATATTCAGACATGCCTCAGCATATAGTGTATGCCATGGCTCAGGCTCAGATCTCAGATCCCCCGTTTTTTCACATTCAGAAGATGCACCAGACGAGTAAGCTAAATCGAAATTTTCATTAATGTACCACTCGCACTCGCTTGATACATTGTTATTATTGACCTCATTCTGACCCGTTACATCCAAGTTCAATTCCCACAGACATTCTTCCTCGGGCTCGGGCTCGGCGTCCGCTTCATTGCCATTATCGGCATCTTCTTCCGGTTTTTCCGGTTCCTGAGAATCTAAGTAGAAGACTGAGTCAGTGTGGTAGTTTTCTACCCCTTTGAATGGCTGTTTCTCAGCTATCAAAGTTTTGACTTCTCCCTCGTCGTCAACATATTTCATGACTTGGTGGAGGGTAGACGGGACGATGCAATTCGCATGAATCCATGGCCGACCTAACAATAGATTGTAGGATGTGTCCGCATCTATGATATAGCAGGTCACTTCAGATTTAAGGTCCCCGATCCGACATTTGAGCTTGATTTTGCCAAGAGGTCGGGTACTGTTAGCATTGGAACCGAAGATGGTGGTCTGGGGAATCCCTAAGACTTGCATGATGCGGTATGGCATAATACTGAGCGCAGACCCTGGTTCAACTTGGATGCGACTGATCTCTGAAGATCCCATGTACCCTGTGTAGTACAATGGCCTATCATGCTTATGATTGATTTGCATATCTTTTTGTGTGAATGATATGCAGGGCAGACTTTTTATCGTCTGTAGGTACTTGACACAAGAAAGCTCATTCGTAGCTTCTGGGACTACAGGAACTTGTATAATGAAGCTCTCTGTATCCGTTAAAGCTTCGACCAAAGCTTTTCGTGTAGACTTGGACAGCCTCAAAAGTTCATAGAGCATGATCCTAGCCGGAATATTGGCCAGTTGAGCCATGACGTCGAAACATAATGGAGTATTCGACCCTCCAGCTTCTTGAAGAAGATTTTTATTGTAACGGATCAGCTTTCCTTTGTCTACTGGCTTTTTCGAAACAGGACCCCCAGTCTCTTCGGCTTGCGCGGGTGCTTCATGAACATCTTGATCATACTTCCTCAAGTATGTTTTTCTTGATCTTGTACCTGCTCCGGGATTTGCTCCTTGCTCGGCGGTGAGAGCACTCTTGTCTTCCTCCGAATCGGTGAGAGGGACCAGGTTGCTATCATCTTCATTTAAAGATGGGATAATCATATTAGAAGATTTATCTTTCTTCTTTTTACCTGAAGCGCTTGTCCATTGCTGGTCTTTAAGCAAGTCAGGGTGGACCCACATTTGTTCTCCCTTCTGGGGTAGCAAGGGGTACCAAACCTTTATCTTCTTGACCATGAGGATCGACGTTCGTCAAACACATCTTCCCCTTAGGGATGGGGATAGCACCATTAGGAGTCTCGATGGGTGGAAAATTTTCAAACTGGACTGAAGTCACATTGGTGGAGACGGTCTTTTGCTCGGGCTTCAGCTTGAGCACATCAGCATCAACAAGTGCTTGCAAGATGTCTTTGAAGATAAAACACTTCCTTGTAGGATGTCCCAACATGCGATGATAGAGGCAATAATTTGGATCATCTAGCTTCCCCATTTCTTCAGGTCTTTTAACTTCAGGCAACTTCAACTTGTTGTTCTTTTGAAGTAACTTGAATAGGGTGACCACGTGATCCTCCTTAAATGAGTATTGCTTTGGTGTTTGGTCGACTCGGTGCCTTACCACCTTGGCGGTGGCGCTGAGTATTAGTATCAATGGCCAAGGTATTCTTCCCCCTTGCTCGAGAGGTGTTGCCTTGATTTCGCCGCACCGGTGACTTTGGCTTGTTTGTCTCTTCGGCTCTGACTCGGGCAATAATTTCTTGACTTGCTTCGCCTTGGGAAACTAGTCGCTTCCAAGATCGACATTCGCAACCCCATTTGAGCTAGAAGGTTGGTGCGCAAATTGTGCACGCAAGTTTCCACTAGAGTAGGTTGTGTCATACCGATGGACATCGCAGGCCATTCCCAAAATCTTTTACTTAAAGCCTTGATAGATTCTCCTTTCTGTTTGGTGGCGAGAAGAGTAAGGACTGAAACTTCCGTGATCGCCTTTGAAGAATCCGCCAAAAGAGCCTTTTCAAGTCCGCCCACTTCTAGATTGATCCGCAGTAACTTCATGAACCATTCAAAGACGGATCGCCTTGGAGCAGATGCACAATATTGGCATTCCGAGAGGACCGCAAATAAGTCGCTCACATTGACAAGTAGGGTGACTGTTGCACCGGTCTTTCTCTCGGTATGAGTTCCCTCAAGTCGCAACTTGCAAAGGGCCTCCATCTGAATTTGAGGTTGGAACCCCCGCCTATTATTGGGCGAGTCAGTTCACGATAAACATGAATTTTAAGTCCATGTTGGTCTTTAAGCAAGTCAGGGTGGACCCACATTTGTTCTCCCTTCTGGGGTAGCAAGGGGTACCAAACCTTTATCTTCTTGACCATGAGGATCGACGTTCGTCAAACACATCTTCCCCTTAGGGATGGGGATAGCACCATTAGGAGTCTCGATGGGTGGAAAATTTTCAAACTGGACTGAAGTCACATTGGTGGAGACGGTCTTTTGCTCGGGCTTCAGCTTGAGCACATCAGCATCAACAAGTGCTTGCAAGATGTCTTTGAAGATAAAACACTTCCTTGTAGGATGTCCCAACATGCGATGATAGAGGCAATAATTTGGATCATCTAGCTTCCCCATTTCTTCAGGTCTTTTAACTTCAGGCAACTTCAACTTGTTGTTCTTTTGAAGTAACTTGAATAGGGTGACCACGTGATCCTCCTTAAATGAGTATTGCTTTGGTGCTCTTGGCTGACTCGGTGCCTTACCCTGCTTAGCAGGTGGCGCCTGAGTATTAGTATCAATGGCCAAGGTATTCTTCCCCCTTGCTCGAGAGGTGTTGCCTTGATTTCACCGCACCGGTGACTTTGGCTTGTTTGTCTCTTCGGCTCTGACTCGGGCAATAATTTCTTCGGCTTGCTCGCCTTGGGAAACTAGCTGTTTCCAAGATCGACATTTCGCAACCCCCATTTGAGCTAGAAGGTTGGTCTGCAAATTGTGCCTGCAAGTTTCCACTAGAGTAGGTTGTGTCATACCTGATGGACATCGCAGGGCCATTCCCCAAAATCTTTTTACGAAAGCCTTGATAGATTCTCCCTTTCTCTGTTTGGTGGCGAGAAGAGTAAGGACTGAAACTTCCGTATCGTCTTTGAAGAATCTGGCCAAAAAGAGCCTTTTCAAGTCTGCCCACTTCTAGATTGATCCGGCAGGCAACTTCATGAACCATTCAAAGACGGACTGTCTTGGAGCAGATGCACAATATTGGCATTCTGAGAGGACCGCAGAAATAAGTCGTTCACATTGACAAGTAGGAGTGACCTGTTGCACCGGTCTTTCTCTCGGTATGAGTTCCCTCAAGTCAGCAACTTGCAAAGGGCCTCCATCTGAATTTGAGGTTGGAACCCCCTGCCTATTATTGGACGAGTCGGATTCCTGATAAACATGAATTTTAAGTCCATGTTGGTCTTTGCAAACATTGCGTCTAGCATTTGGAACGCGTGGTTCGTGTCTGCTTTGAGAAACGCTACCATGAAGGTCGCGTTCTGGTTGTGGAACGCGGGTTTGATGTCTGCGAGTTTGGAAACGCCTCGAGGGTCGCTTTATATTGGAAACGCCTCGAGGGTCGCTTTGGTTGTGGAACATGGACGTGGTGTCCGCGTTCTACATCGAAAACGCTTCCCTGAGGGTCGCGTTTTGTTGGGGAAACGCGTATTTGGGGTCCGCGTTTTGTATTTGAAACGCCCCCTGAGGGTCACGTTTTAATTGCTGAACGCAGGTTCGGGACCCGCATTTTATTTGTACAACGTGCCATTGGAGGCTACGTTCCATCTCATCACGGGGCTCATGATTGGGCTCAGAAACGCAAGGCTCACATTTTGGCTCACAAACGCGAAGTTCGCGTTGATTGAGAGATCGACTCTCTCGGAGTTGTGCTCGCCGCTGGGATCTCCTCCTCCGTCGAGCAGCATTCTTCTTGGCCTGTTTTAAGGCTCTTGCAGCAATGTCATCCTCTGTAATGACTGGATTTGTTGCCTCAAGAGGCCTCTTGTGACCCGAACCCTTTGATTTTGGCTTGTAGAATTCTTAACTCGATCAACGAGTTTCTCCGAGACGTAACTCTTCTTCGAGGAGAGCGGTTCAAGCGGTCAAGCTTAAGGGAGTTTCCCTTTGATGAATCGACCGTACTTGAGGCCTTAGTCTCTTTGGAGACTTTGCGGATCTTTCGCATAGCCTTGGGGCTAAGGGATCCGGAAGAGAGTAGTTCTTCATACCTTGCTTGGTCGAACTCTACAGTTAGAGTTTTCACCGTTGTTCCAATGAGTTGGACGTCGGACTGTGCCACCACCTCTTCGTCGGTGAAAGAGATTCTCCCCAGCGGAATCGCCATCTTTTATTTGTCAGAAAAAGTTAAAGAGAAATGGAGAAATATATTGTATTAATTTCTTTTCCTGAAGAAGGACTTACAATCCCTCTCTCTCCGCACAAGCTCTTATCGGTTGATCCGATTTATTAAAGAAGGAAGGATGATTTGATTCTCCCTTTTGTTTAATGCCGGATTCTTCTTGGTGTCGATGGGAGTTTGATCCTTGTATCTCGTTGACGATCCGAGTGCTTAGCTTCGTTGGAACTTCGATGGAACTCTTAGGAGTTATGAAGAACTTGCAATCAATTTTCTAACTCTGAATCGAGTTTCTGGAACTCTGAATGAGTTTTTAGACTTCAAGGCCGATCTCCAAAAGCTAGGACCAAAAGATCAGATCAAAGGATCCCCCCGAGAATTCCTTTCACCCCGTCTCCAATCGTCCTCTTTGTTTAGCTGATTTTTCAGCTATTTATAGGGGTCTAAGGGGTACAACTGACCCCTTAAATCTCTCCTGAATGAGGGTTAGTTTCCCTCATATCGTGCAAAATAGTTTTGGAACCGTTTAGATCGTGTTTGAACGAGTCAAAACGCGAATTTTGCGTTCTTGAACGACTTCCGCGTCTCTGGCTTGAAACTGGGACGCGAGGGTTGAGACCATTGCATTTTGGACGTTGAACGCGGGGATGAGCTCGTGTTTTAGAGCTTGGACGCAGCGATGAGCTCCGCGCTTTGAGCTTGGACGCGATGCTGAGCTCCATGCTTTGTTTTGAAACGATTATTTTCTTGTAATATCTTAGTTGGACTTCACAAGGATTGTCAAGTTATAATCCCTGTGTTCTAGAGTCATCGAATTGTGACTCTATTCTGTCATTGTGAAAGTCTTCAGATTGTGACTTCGCTCGATAGCGCTTTGTGGGTCTTAGCTATCACTAGAAATTTTTTGACAGCCTACATCAGCCGGACTATGATTGGCGCTAAACACCGGTACAATCTAGTCGAGAAGGAATGTTTAGCATTGGTCTTCATAATTCAGAAGATGCGGCATTACCTCGCCGGCCAATCCATCCACGTCATCTCAAGAGTTAATCCTCTACGGATACTCATGATGAAACCCGGATCACTAAACTCCAGGTTAGCCAAATGGACGATACTGCTCTCACAATACGACATGATGTTCGTACCTCAGAAAGCAGTCAAAGGACAAGTAATTGCTGACTTTCTAGTAAAACACCCTATTCCAGAGTCTTCTACACTCTATGAAGACATCCCAGATGAAGTCTTTTAGTCAAACACTATCTCAGACAGTCAGATATGACAGTTATACTTTGATGGCACATCAAGGCGAAACTACAAAGGTGCAATCGTCGTAGGAGTGGGGGTAGTGCTGATCGATCCCCATGGACATGTTCTTCCTCGGGCTTAATCATTGACCGAACCATGTTCTAACAACGTAGCCGAGTATAACGCTCTTGTGATCGGCCTACAACTCGCGCAGGACATGGGTATAAAATACCTAGAAGCTCACGGTGACTCCAAGCTGATCGTGAACTAAATCAAAGGAGAATATGAGGTCCGTCACGAAGACCTCGTGCCTTATTATAAGGCAGCTTTGAAGCTTGCCCAATCATTCAAAGGCTCCTATATCAGTTACGTAGCTTGCCTCGAAAACACCCATGCGGATGCTCTAGCATCCCTTGCTGCCACACTTGCCTTGGCACCAAAGTCCACTAGGCGCATCACGGTGGCTAGCCATCATTTATGCTCCCCGGGACATATTCTTGAAGCCAACGAAGATCGTGTTATGCCTACTCACTTCGAAAGCAATGATTAGTGGTTTCCAATTATCGACTACGTCTACATGGGATTCTACCAGATAATCCGAAGCAGGCAGTCTCTATTCAAAGAAGGGCCCCGCGCTTTTTCTACGATGCTGCCACACAAACCTTGTACCGATGATCTTTCGACGGTATTTTGCTCCGATGCTTGTCACCAAGTGAAGCTAGAGAAGCATTAAAGGAGGCCCATGACGGTACATGTGGAGCTCATCAACCCGGTCCCAAACTTCAGGACCGACTTCGTTGTCTTGGTTACTACTTGCCGACAATGATAGCAGATGCGGTAGCATATGCTAAACGATGTCATACGTGTCAAATCCACGCTGATTTCCTACATCAATCTCCGAAAGAGTTGCATCCTATAGCCACCTCATGGCCATTTGAAGCTTAGGGCATGGACATCATTTGGTCGATCAGCCCGCCGTCTACCAAGGGCCATCGATTCATCCTGGCCATCACAGATTACTTCTCTAAATGGGCCGAAGCTGCTCCCCTCAGAGAAGTCAAGACATCTCAAGTGATCAGATTCTTGAGACATCACGTGATATACCGATTCGGCATTCCTAGACGAATCATTCACAATAACGGTTAGCAATTCATCAGTCGACCATTCTTTAAATTCTGCAATAAGTTCAGAATCTAAGATGTGGCTTCTACACCATACAACCCAGCTGCTAATGGTCTAGCCGAAGCTTTCAACAAAACTATTATCAAACTTCTGAAGAAGTTCGTCGCCTCCAACAAATGAGATTGGGACGAGAAACGTGAAGAGTGTTTATGGGCTTATTAAATAACAGTCCGCACTCCCACCGGCTCAACGCCATTTTCTTTGGTCTACGGATGCGAAGCCGTGATCCCCCTTGAAGTTCAGGTGTCGTCATTGAGAACCGCCATTGCCAAGAAGATGACAATTGAAGAACATCATCAAAAGCGCCTTCAAGAATTAGAAGCGCTAGACGAGTTGAGACTTCAAGCTCAGCAAAGAATCAAAATCTACCAATCACGGATTTCAAGAGTCTTCAACAGGAGAGTCAGAGAGCGATCCTTTAAAGAAGGCGACTTGGTCTTAGCCGTTCGTCGACCCATGGTTATGACGCATAAGACTAAAGGTAAATTCCAACCCAAATGGGAAGGACCATTTATGGTAAAGACAGTCTACTCAAATGGAGCATACCGCCTAATTGACCAAAATGGCAATAGGCTCATGGCGCCAATCAATGGGAAGTTTCTTAAGAAATATTACCCTTGATTCTGGCCAATCTTATTTTCCCACAGAAATCCTGGTCATGTTTAAGTTTCCACCTCTGGACCAGAAATATTGATCTTCCTGATCCAAAATCCAATCAAAATCCTCAAAAGAGTCATCAAGTTAACAATACACCTCTGCTTGACTCCGGATGCTTCATCACTGTCATGTTAACAATACACCTCTGAACAGTACCAATTTGACCAAATCATCATGTTAACATTACATCTCTGAAAAATTTCTCATCTTAAATGATCTAACCGGTTAACATTACACCTCTGTCAGACCACCTTGTCGACCGGTTAACATTACACCTCTGTCGACCCATCTTAGCAAAATTGAACGGTTAACATTACACCTTTGTCAATTCGCTCATATCAAAAAATCGATTAGTTAACATTACACTTCCATCGATTTCCTACCGTTAAGTTAACACTACACTTCCAAACGGTAATCGTCCTTCGGACTTTTCCAAACCGACTGGCTAACATTACACCTCTGTCGGTCACCTTGTTTGACACGTTAAAATTACACCTCTGTCACATATCCTTACACTGCTATGTTAACATTACACCTCTGAACAGTGTCATTTCGATCAAACTGTTATGTTAATATTACACCTCTATCGGTTTGACCCCCCATCATTTTCCTCCCCAATAAAGATGTTACTATGATACGTTAACACTATACCTCTATCATACACACATCAAAGGAGATAAAAAAAAGGTTTTTTTATTATTATTCGAAAGAACTAAGCGATGTTAACAAGAAGCTCTTACAAAGGCAACGGATAAAAGGCATTTATCTGTGCAATATACTCGTTGACATTAGCATCCCTAACTTCTTGAGCACCCTTCCGAGTCCTCTCCCTCAAAGTTTCAGAATCGATGAAGGTAGCTTTAGCTCGAATCTCAGAAAGTCTCTTTGTTTCAGCCTGGAGTTCTGCAACTTGAGAGTCTCATTTCTTGACGAACTCAGCCAAGTCGGATTCGAGCACTTCTTTTGCAGATTGGGCTTCTTCCAAACGCGTTTGAGCTGCAATGATAGTGGCTTTGGTAGCGGTGATAACAGTATCCTTCTCCTGAATAGCCTCTTGTAGCTCCGCATGGTAACCTTCATTGGAAGTTATACTCTCATTCAGGTCTCGAACCTTCATATCAATCTGTGCCGTCTCTTTGCGAGCAGTCTCAAGAACCTGGCACTTGATGGCTGACAAGCGAGGAAATTCGATCTCGGCGATGCCCTTGAGATTAGCTGTATGCAACTTCTACAATTCATTAAGGTGCAGTTCAGCTTCGTCAATCGTAGTCTTGAAAGGTTCAGCACGAGCCAAACCAGCAGTTGATGACAACACGTCAAGCTGATCCCTCAACAACTTCAGAGTACGAGTGGACAAACCCCGCTTCAGACGAAGAGCGTTTGCGATACTCAAGTTAAGCAGCTTTGCCAAACCATCCGCCAATATTTTGATCTCCGTCTCAATCAAATCGATGGGATCAGGAGACTGAGGGATAGATACAATATTCAAAGAACTTGTCTCTACTACTGTGCCCGCGATACCCGGATGAAAAGTCGGTAAGGTCTGTATTTGTTCGTGACCCGATATAAAATATAGCGTGAGCGAGGCCAATAAGCCAGATGCGGTGGGAGGAATAGTAGACATCACCTCAATAGATGAAGTGACAGTCGCCATAGTCATTGCTTTCGAAGCCACTATTTCAAGATTCGTGGGTAAAGGCTCAGGTTCAACCCGATCTTTACCAGCTTCATACCGTGGACTCGGTGAGGTCATTGGGATATCTCCCGTGGATGAAGAAGGAACCAAAGTTTCATATTCTACATCAGAAGATTCAGAGATTTGCAATTGGCGCCTCGCTGACGAAACGGACCCAAACATAGGGGTTTCAGATAGAAGTCCTGAAACGTTGATATCCTTTTCGACATCGGTCGCCGGCTCAGGGAAATCACTAGCGGAAATGATGAAGGGATTAGTTCATCTGCACCCTTAGGATCATATTCATCATCTGCTCAATCAATAGCGAAAGTATTAGCCATCAAGATAAGACGACCTCAAAAGACTGACTAAAAGTACCTAGCATGTGCGAGAAACCGCCAATGTCATTGGCTCCTCCCGCATCCTCAGGTTCGGTCAAATAGGTGTCGGTATCATAATGCTCGTAGTCCACTTGTTCATCATCACTGTCTAAGATGACGGGCTCTTTATCTGCACACAAGGGAGAATACGTTAATTAGAAAGCGCCTCCAGTCGCATGATACCAACATAGGGAACAATGGATTACCTGAAGACCCAAGTCTAGTTCCTTGTATCGGAGCTGGAGAAGGCTCTTCTACAGTTCTAGAAGAGCCCTCAAGTACCGACTCAGACTTGGGGGCAGTCAGACGTCATCTTTTTAAGATCAATTTAGAAGGCGATGCATGTAAGGGCCTTTTCCCTTTCCCCTGTACTTCAGCAGGCGCCTCACGATGAATGGTGGGTTCAACCGGCTCACGGATTTAGACGCCAATTGGTCTTTGAGGCTCAACAGGTTCTTGAACCCCAGCGTCAGCTTGCCTTGGAAAATCAGGTTGTTTTCCTGGCCCCTCCGGATCATTATCTGGTAGATCTTCAGCCAGAAATTCATTCATACCAGGGATCCTACTCCTCAAACCCTTCTTGGAGGACTCCTTATACCACTTAGTGATCCAAACCAAGCCAGTTTGATTCACCCAAAAGTCGGGATGAGGCTCAAGTATTTTGCTGTACCATTTACAAAATCCTAACGTCATGTAGCTATTAGGAGTATGTTGTGGGAGCAAGAAATTTACCCCAGTGGCACCCGCGGCGAAATGATACCAAGCACGGGCTCCATCGACTATACTCCTAGTATGCAACAATCCTGGATTCAAATTCTCGACGTACAACTGGTCATAACCAAATTGGCACGCAAAGCGACATGGCAGATAGGGCTCGATATAACAATCCGATCCATTCAACCTAGCAACGAGATGACCAGGTCGAATGTTTACCAGCCAGTGGAAGCATCCGCTAGGCAAGCTAGTGAAACCTTCACTACTAAAACTATCCTCAAATTCATCCCCGGGGTTAACACCGTTTATTGAAGGAAAGCAGCAATAGAGATGATAATTCTCCCCGACTTGGAGAGCCCTACGGACGCCACCCAGATATTTGATCAGCCACTTGGAACACTCAAATCTTTGGAGCAAGGCAATGTTCTCCCCACCAGACACAGCAGCAGACATTAGTGACGGGCAGTGTTGAATAAACCATGTTACTAGATAAGTATATGGCAATTCCACCCTGGGGTTAGGCACTTGCTTCCTGGGGAATTTGTCTTCCTGCTTCAGGTACTCTGTGGCTAACTCCCGGAGACCATAGTGTATACAACTCACCATCACCGGTAATAAAGCCAGGTTGTATCCAGAGGCTAGCATCACCGCGGGAAACAACACTTTGATCGAGATACGATCCTTGGGTCGAGAAGGCACTACACAACCTTTCAGCCATATCGAGAAGAATCCCGCGAGTAACGCCAACTTAGATATGGGCTCCCTCGCCTGGTGATGGAAGCTCTCAAATTTATCACCAGCACGAAACCCACACACGTCAGAATCTGTGGTGTGCAAAACCGACTTCTCTTTGGAGATGCGCTTCTCAATCTCCTCATCCAAAGGCGGTGAGACTGCCCCTACTGTTCTCTTCTTACTCACATGGGGAAACAAGTATTCAGCCCAAGGAACGCGAGCAACAGTATAATCATGACTCGCACCCCCTTGAGACTTGTGGCAAATGAGGAAGTGGCAGGTTAGCTCTCGGAACACCTCGGATATCTGAGCAGTATGGGAGAAGACGCTTAACTCCTCATTAGTGGGGAAGAACTCCTCATAAGGACGATCCCCTATCGATAAATGAGACACTTTAAATATCTCATGAAGAGCAATACCAATCTCCCCTATCGGAGTGAAGAAAGTATTGCTATCGGAGTTATATAACTCCAGAATACCGTATAAAGATGGTGCAGAAATCTCAACACCATATTTGGAAGCCCTGACAGCGGTATAAAGTCCCAAATCTCGTAGCCTATCTCTAAAGGTGACAAGAACGAATTGGACAAGACGAGACCACCAATGGGTTCCCATCGACTTAATCCACCTGTGGAACCCGCATCCGCCGTAATATTGGGCCCCACTCTTGGCAAGTTCATACCCAAAGGTGCTTGGGACAACTGCGACTTCGTTAACTGGCGCATCTTCTTGAACGAAGCCTGGGCGTAGCCCCATGATGTTTACCCCGTAAACCCCTTCTTGGCGAAAACCACCTCCATACTTCAAAATGCCCCTTTTGACGTTATCTTCCCTGTGAGTAAGGTTGAAGCGCATGGGACGTGGCACAGCTAGACGTTGCAAGAACATAAATGAGACCTGACGCTCTATCTCCGGTAGAGCACATTGACGACCTCCTAAGGTGAAGTACCAATACTCTGGCCCCCAGCGAAAAAAAGAATTACCACCGGGAATGCTATCCCCAAAGAGGAAAGGTGGTTTTGCAGACGTTGTTTCATTTGGAACAGTGAGCTTGACGTTAGTGATTATCTCCCGAAGAGTCCTATAACCACCTGTGTGAATAATTCTCTCTCTCCGGCGCACTTCCTTCGGTGAACAACGGGACCACCCCACGAAAGACGTGTGTCACTTCAGAATCATGAGACCCATCATGGCCAAAGTGGTTATATCGATCTACAGGATCTTGAGAATAAGCAACTGCACGAAGACAACAAGTAAGTTAATCGACGAAGATCAGGTTCAATTAATCCTAGAAGCAAAGGCGAACCTTGCTCAAGAACACCAACTAAGAACGAAGCGAAGTTCAACCATAGTTTAGAGAACATCGATTCAGCGAGGATCGCATAAGATTAAAAAAAACAACACAGCGAACTTCACTAGAACGAGGTTCGCTGTAGAAGCCCAAAGGGCTATGGAGCTCGACCCAAGAACCGAAGCTCGCCTTGAAGTGCCACTAATGGCCACCGACGAAGGCTCATCAGAAAAGACTATGAATAGTCTTAAAAAGTCTCGCCTTTAACAACGTGTCGACTTTTTAATGCCATAAGGCATTGATCAAAGCCCCACAGGCTAAGGCAGATCCGAAGATCACTATTAATGTGTTCACTTACCCATCGCTAATTCCAGCCGCGCCGATCGTCGAACTCCTCAAGCAGGGCTTCTTCCCCTAGAAATAGCACGACGAGGGGTCATGGTTGATGAGCTCTGGAAGTTATTGAGAAGAAGCTAGGGTTTGAAAATTGAAAAGTGAAGAGGAGGGAGATGAACAGTCGTATTTATAGGCTCAAAACCCCCGAATCTCTCTGAGAGTTCTTCGCCGCAAACTTCACTAAAGATATCACCTCCAGATTCGCCGGTTATCTCACCAACGAATTCCACCAGAGATCTTGCCTCTAGATCCGCCGAGTATCTACCTAACAACCTTCACCGAAAATCTCGCTGTCAGATTCGCCGAAGACTTTGCCTTCAACCTAGCTCGGGATTCCAACCTTGATCTTCGCTAGGAACTTCGCCTAGAATGAACTTCGCCAAATACTCAGAACTTGAGTTAAGTACTTTTGGGTTGATCCTCGCATGACCGACTTAACGAGATTCGCCAAAAGTCGATTGATTGGACTTCGCTTAAGGAGATTGTTCCCCAAAAGTTGAGGTTCGCCCAATTAAATAGGGCACTGAGGCGAACCTCGCCAAGATACCATGGTGAAAATTTCACTAAGTCCTCGAAATGGGTAAATCCGGACTCCATTTGTTAGAGACTTTGATATAGTGAACCTCGCCAAAATGATTTGGCTAAATTCACTAAGTCTCAACTCAATTGAAATTTCTTCTAGCGGACCTCAAATCGACTCCCGCTAACACAAGGAAGCCTGAGCCTCGCTTCCAAATACAACGACTTCATGCAGATTCCAAGCCATGCAGAGTCCAAACTTGCTACAGAAATTAAGTACGCACAGATCAAGCACACAGAAGATGGATAATTTCAACGTTCAAGAAAGTTCATTTTTATTGATCGAAGACTCTGTTACATGAAAACGATACTCAAAACTATCCAATTACAAGAACGATGGGTATTTGTTGCTATTTGCTACTGCCCTATATTCCTAAGATATGGGTAGTGTGACGGCTGAGGAGCATACACGAGCTGCAGTAAGCTAGAACTCGTACGCCCTTAGCCACACAAGGCTGGAAAACCAAGTGTTTCCCACGGCAGAAAAATAGCTCCTGATCTCTCCTTCTTCTGCCCTATGCCAGAGGAGGAGAAGGAACTGTTAAGACAAGAACTATCCCTGTTCCTCTAAGTGAGCCATGTCAAGAGGAAGAAGTAAGTTCTTGTATCAAAAATTGACGTAGGGCCTGAGTCAGCCACACGACGTCTAATTACGATCTAGGATCACTTTCGTGATACCTAGTTACTATCAGAGTCATCGCTCGTGGAGACCTAAGGATCCTTCTTCAAGCACCATTTCAGTCGCCGAATGGTCTTACGTAGAGATCAGCACTCGAAGCTCCACGCATCTCTGTCACAATTCAGCTCACCCCAAGCCATCGATTGATTCTTGATAATCTGCTCGAGCATCAACTTTTCGGCCGACAGCAACTCCGCCAAGCGACGGAGTATGCGGAGTTCATCCGCTTGATTGCCCTTCACTTGGGCTAACTCCTGTTAGAGTTTTCTTATCTCAGCTCCTCAATCGAGGAGCATCTCCGGCTTGTGCGACATTGGCGCAGCCATGGAGAAGAAAGAGAAGAAGATGAAGAGATAGAGGTGGTGAAGAAGTGAATGGGATGGCTACTATTTATAGCCTATTTCAAATTTTAACTCCCGAGAAAATCACGTCTCTCGAGATCTGATGGGACCTGACAAAGAGGCTAAATCTTAGCCTAAAACTCGGTCAAATCCATAAGCGAATCTCGCGGGATCTTCAATCAAGAGATCTCGGCCACAAATCGTGGCACAGATCCAAAGGCGAATCACAACAAACTTCGCCAGCCAGCGGAAGTCGCTAGACGATGAACATCGCCAACAACAACTCAAAACGAACTAAGCTCCGCCAATCAGTGAATGTCGTCAATGAACGAACTTCGCTCAGCAAACACAAAGACGAGCGACCTTCGCTCATACCCTAAAATCAGTCGAACTTCGCTGATTTCATAGCATCGCCTTAGCAACCAAGTAGGCGAGTGAAGACGAATTTTTACCCAATCAAGGCAACTCAAGCAACGTTCAACAGTACACCTCTGGCTATTTACCCAAAGTATTTCAATTCCTGTTACAAGCTTGAATGTAGGATCTTGAAAACTTGGGGAGGGGCGGGGTCTTGTAGACGGTCAAAATATATTCTCACCTAGGCTGATGATCAATTTGGATATAAGGAGTGAACGCCCATGGGCTAAACACTTCGAATGGGCCCAAAATCAAGCTCACGACAAGCTACAACGAAGGTCGCTTGACAACCGGAGTGAACCTCGCCAGGAGTCGAATTCTGTGCCAAATTCAAACCCATTGGCGAAGCTCATTGATGAACTCTGCCCACATCAGCTCAACTGGACCAAGTCATCCACCTCCGAAGAAGGCGCGCCCACACCATCAGCGACCTTCGCCCACGTCTTCAGTGAACTTCATCGAGGCCACGAAGCTCACCCAAATAGCCGTTATTGAGAGCTATTCTCAGGGAATAACTGCCCCCCCTCACTATCTCCTATTTTAATGGCCACTAACCCACGTTCTAAAGAGGCCATTAACTCTCTCCTTTAGCCTATAAAAGGAGAGGAGATCACACAATTCAACACACACACGCGGAGAGAAACACACATATGCAGAAGAATATCACAAAGAGAAGACTGAGCTATCTTCCAAGTGATTCGACCCTCGTCAACAGCAAAAGACTCGTACGTCTTGATTCGGTTCGTCAACGGAGTACAAGATCGACGCTCCACCGGCACATAAAAAAGAACTCTAGGAAATATAAATTTTTCTTAGTTTCATTGTTGTCTCTCAAATTGTAATCTGAGTTAATTGCAATTATAAAAAGACCCGAAACAGTGCCTCCTGAAGACGACCTGATCCTGGGGTGGTAGATCGCGATCGATTACGCGATCCATCAAAGAACCTCGAATTCTTCATCTGTAAAATTTAATTATGAGATGCAGAACAAGAAATATTACATGCTAACAAGATTAATATTTTATTGTAATTAAATATTTAAATAAAATTTCTAATGACTAAATCGACTTTTAGCTCATATACCTTCTACAGCTTGCTCTTTATGTTTTGCACGAGATCGTGTTTGTATTGTTCTGGCTATATTTAACATTATTTGCTTTCTCCTATTGGTCGTTGACTTTGTTTACATATTTGACCCGGAGTCTCTATCTGTGATCAGAATGGGAATGTCAGCCTGAATCTCTGAATCAGTCATATCAAGCCTGACATTCTGAGGGTAGGAGAAGTTTTGCCAAATATCATCAAATGAACCAATTGGTTCATTGTCCTCATCAATATTTTCATTATTATTAGGAAGGATCAGAGATCTTGGCTCTTTATATAACACGACCCAATCGGTTGCAACCTTTGGGCCTTTCACATAGAAGCACTTGTCCGCCTGTTCTGCGAATATGAACTTCTCATCTATATATATTTCTTTGTCGAGATTGACAAGTGTAAACCCATAATGGTCCTTGCGCGATTTGACAGGACTAAATCAAACCTTAAACATGATGTAACTGCACTTGGTTTTTTTACCATAGCCATAAATTATCTCTACAATATCTTCTAATTGACCATAATATAATATAACAGCTTCAACTAGGTTCTGATCTCTTTCGCTAGAAAAATATTCTTGAGCAAAATAACCCATGATCCCGCTGTTCTGTGTTACCCTCTTATCATCGATCGCCACAGTTTTAAACTTATAGCTATTAATGATGTGTTCACTGTATCGTCTCACTTCATAGTAAGGATGTTGCGCGTGAACTAAAATTTCTTCAGATATTAAGGTACCAGCGAGAATGTCTTTATCAACCTAGACCCTACATGAATCAAACATAATTTACTTCAAGTTTGGTAACAAATTAAAAATAAAAAATACAATACTGATGCTACGGTACTTAAATCATTTCTGAACCAATCAGGAAAATCTTTGATTTGTTTTTTTTTTTTTAATATCATGTGGTACATTCATGCCTGATATTTCATTCTTAAGCTTCTCCAAATGTCGCCTATTAATACAACAAACGAGATTGTACTGGTAAATTAAAAGTAAATGATTTAAGAGTGTTCCTATTCAAAAATTATTACATATTACCTTCGATAATCACTGAAAATTTCAAGATTATTCAATACATATGCATGAACCTGCTCTAAGTCAGATCTTGGATATTTGACGAGCTTCTTATCCTTTGTTGGTGTCTGATCAGCTGTTACACAATTGCGCATGTAACGTGATGCAAACATATGACATTCGTTGGTCACGTAACCTTCAGCTATAGAACCCTCTGGATGAGCTCGATTGCGAACTAGGTGTTTCATAAACCCCAAATATCTACAATAAGAAAAGTTTTAACAACTACAAGTATCTACAATAAGAAAAACTACATCTTAAACAAATTAAAGATGTATATAGTGCATATAAAATTAACGGAGTGGTGAAGTCCCTAACCTCTCAATTGGGTACATCAAACGATACGATACAGGACCTGCAATTATAGCCTCTCTTGCTAGATGTTGAGTAAGATGCACCATGACCGTGAAAAAAGAAGGAGGAAATATTACTTCCAGGTTGCATAGAATTAATGCCACTTCTGCTTCAAGTTCTTTAAATTCATTCACATCTATAACTTTAGAGCATAATTTTCTGAAGAATCCACAGTACTCCATAATAATTTTCAATGCTTCTTTCTCCAAATTATTACGCAATGAAACTGGGAGAAGTTGATGAAGTAGAATGTGATAATCATGAGTCTTTAGGCCTAAGAGTTTCCTCTCTTGCATCTGAACATTATTTGATATATTAGTAGAATACCCATCCGGTGACTTTATTGATTTGAGAACCTCACAAAAATTGCATCTGCTCTGTCGACATCGTAACACGAGAGGAAGGCTTATGTTTTTATTTAAGTCCAACATCTTGTGCTTGCAAATCTTCCCGGATATTCAATGCAGTCAAGTCTTGAAGAGCCCTTAGGTCGTCCTTTGACTTATTAGGATCTTGAAGGAGGGTTGACACTATGTTATCACAAATATTTTTCTCAATATGCATGATATCCAAGTTATGCCTGATTTTAAGCTTCTGCCAATATGGTAGCTGAAAGAAGATACTGAATTTACTACATCCTTTAGGTAATTTATCGGCTCCATTATCAACATATACCCGTTGGATTGCTCTCTTCCTCTTCAATGTCTTTTTCTTTTTGCATGAGTCTCTAACTTTGAGTGAGCCGTCTTTAGAATACCAGTTCTTCCCAAATCTTATTTTTGGAAGATGATCAAGCAACTTTACAATATCAGCTCCGGTCAATTGACGTGGTTTATTCCTAGTCTCAACGGTGCCATCAAACTTATTGCTCAATTTTCTGTATCTATGACCCAAGGGCAACCATCTCCTGTTGAACCAATAACAACACTTTCGGCTATATGGTAAGTGAAGGCCTTCAAATTCTGGGCCACATATTGGACAAGCAAACTTGCCTTTTGTAGACCAACCGGACATATTAGCATAAGCTGGAAAATCATTAATTGTCCACATTAGAATAGTGCGAAGTCTAAACAACTCTTTAACATGGGCATCATAGATCAACACACCCTCCGACCATAACTGTTTTAGCTCATCAATTAGAGGCTCTAAATAGACATTGATATCATTACCTGGTGCATGCTTACCGGGTATCAATAATGAGAGTATCATATACGGTTGTTTCATACAAAGCAACGGAGGTAAATTATAAGGCATTAAGACAACTGGCCATGTAGACCAACCTGAACTCATGATCCCAAACGGATTGAATCCGTCACTAGATAGCCCAAGTCAGACATTTCTGCATTCATGAGCGAAATTGGGAAAAGTTTTATCAATATGCTTCCAAGCCTTTGCATCAGCAGGATGCCTCAGTTTACCATCTTCTAAATGATCTTCTTTGTGCCACCTCATATTTTTTGCGGTGTCTTTATTCATAAACAGTAGTTGTAATCTAGAAACTTATGGGAAATGACGAAGCACCTTTGCTGGAATCTTGTTCTGCATCTCCATTGCCTCTGTTGTCTGCCTTGTTGAAGAGCGGGTGTGTTGTTTCCATCGAGATACTCCACATGTTGGACATTCCTGAAGGTCTTTGTTATCTTTGTCATAGAGAGTACAATCATTGGGACACACATCAATCTTATTGTAATCGAGACCCAAATCGAAAACTATCTGCTTCGCCGCATAAGTTATTTTAGGAATGCTACGCTCTCCTCCTAGAACTACCTTCCGCAGCAAATCAAGAAGCATTTCGAAATACGTATTTACCATTCCACTAAGGCTCTTAATATGCAAGAGTTCTAACATAAATGAAAATCTGGAGTACTCGTGCAACCCTCATACAGATCCTTTTCACTGTCCTCTAATAGCTTCATTATTCGATCTAAGTCCTTAGAAATACGAACATCTTCAATACCTTCTGGTCCATCAACATCTTCAACCTCAGTTGCATCTTGGACATCATCTGTGTCATCATCTTCACTATCATTGTTAATGTCATATTCGGTATGGTCAGGTCCAATATCAGTTTGTAAATTTTCTGTATCATCTACCCTGAAACCATGGGTTGTATCTACATGTAAATCCGGTACTTCATCTTCAATACAGCCTTCCCCGTGATATGACCAATATCTATATTCCGCATAAAACCCTGAGTTTGTTAAGTGACTTCGTATTTCCTCTCTATTTTTCAACTTCATATTCTTACACCTACAACAGGGGCAGTACATGCACCACTACTTAAATTATTTGGGTTCATTTCGGCATACTTCAAGAAGGCTTCACATCCGGCCTTATATCGTCGATCACGATACCGTTCAATCCTAGGAGCGGCGGCGGGCGAGCGGAGCAGCGGTAGGGCTTCAGCGGGATGGAGAGGCCACGATAGGGTTGTGGGTTGTGGGAGGATGTGTGAGGATCAGCGGCAGGCAGCGGCGGGAGAACAAGGTAGGGTTTTGGGTTGGTCGGGGAATTTGGGGAGGGATTTTGGTTTTGGGGGGAATGAATAACAGGAAAGTGGAGTGAATGGTTTTAATTTTTTTAAAAAGCGGGGCGCCCACTATCCTAGACGGAAATTTCCATCTAGGACACATAATTTCCGTCTATGACACATCCTAGACGGAAATTTCCGTCTAGGATAGTGGGCCCCGCTTTTTTAAAAAATTAAAACAGTCATTTTCCGTCTAGAAAGAGTTATGTGGATGGTTTTTCCATCTAGGATGATTCATCCTAGACGGAATATCCTAGACGTAAATTTTCCGTCGATATTCTACTCATCTGAGACGGAAAATTTTCCGTCTAGGATGCGTCGATTTTTACTAGTGATTTGAAGTAATTGAATAAGATTTTTTAAATTAAATGGATATTTTAAAATCAGAAAAAACTAATTTAAAGTTATGAAAGATTCCAGAGACGAATGTTTCTTTTATACCCGCTTCGGTTTTTAAATTTCCGGGTCAGATCTTAGTCCGTGTTTGAACTTTGAACTGATTCTGAATCAATGCATGTATATATAACTATTATTGCAGTTTTTAATTGCACATATGCTAAGTCCAGTCAAAGGCAACTTCATATTATTTATGGCCCCTACGACATGTCAAGCTTTAATTAAAAATGATATAAACCTCCATATTCTAAAAGATAGAGAGAGAGAGAGAGAGCATTGAGATGAACATTACGCTCATTGATTACATAGTCTTTTATCTCTCGCACATATGGATGTTTCATGACTTCAGATCTTGAATCATCCAATTCTGGTGACAAAAAAAAGTGGGAACAGTGATTCATGATCAAGTATTTTATAGTAGAAGCCAATTATTGAATAGGTAAGAATATCGTATGCGATGTTAAAAAGAGAAAACTATAATAATAATAATAATAAATATAATAATAAAAGGGGCTGGTTTCATGCTTGCCTCAGAGCAAAGGCATATTAGAATATGGACCTAACATCACTCATATCACTGATGTCCTCAAGTTTAACTGATATGAGATTATTGCTCTTGTTAAGCAAGCATTTAATACATTGTTTGGTGAACAGTTTCTTTATTTGAGTATATGCAGTAAGCATGGAGGAGTTTTTTATCACTAGAATATCTGGTGTGCAATGCGTGAGGACAAAATAGAAAATTTAAAAGAGAGAAGCTGGGATGTCAATTGGCACAAGTTTAACTCATACAAAGAAGGATTTTTTAAATTGTTTCTTGAAGGATACTAGTCAAGTAAGCATTAGATGCGTTATTTGGTAAACCTTTTGTTTATGTTAACTACATGCACTGAAGTAATGTTGAAGGTTTTTTGCCCTTTCCCGACAAAATTAGCACACGCAAATGCACATGAAAAAGATGTAACATCTAAACTTTAAATTAAGAGCGCAATCAAAATGTCAATTAGCACACTCATACGAAGAATGGATTTATCAAATGTACAGGTAAAACCAGCGTTAAATATGTTGTTTGGTAAATGTTTTGTATATTTAGAGTATCTGACTAAAAGTAAAGTGGAAAGGCTTTTATAATCATATTCTAGGTAAGAGGGAAGAAATATGGGGTTAAACAAGCATATGTAATCTATCGTGATGTCAATTATCACAAGTTTAGCTCAAGCAAAGAAATTTTTTTTTTCCTAATGATTACTTAGAGGTCAGTGCTCAAGCAAGCATGAAATACACTGCTGATGTAAATTAACACTGCTGATGTAGATTTAGCACAAGTTTTTAACTCATATAAAGTACTATTTTAATGATTGATCTGAGGATATTGGTTAAGCATAAATTTCGTAAACCTAATGTTTCTTGTCAACTAAAAGTAAAGGTGGAAGGTTAAGAACTTGCAATATTCAAATAAAATATAACCTCTTATGAGGTGAAGTACCAAAAGAATAATAAACAACAAGTACTCCACCTACCGTGCCTCCACAACCGTTTTTTCATGTCCCCTCACCATCAAAGCCTTTTGCCCCTTTCTCTTCCAATCTACCGCCACCACCAAACTTCGTCTCCTTCGCTGATCTCTTCAAATGAAATCCTATTCCTTCATCCTCGTCTGTTATAGGTTGCCTCAAATATTCAAATCCTTATTATTTTGGGAGTTTCCTTTTGGCTTGGAGCCAATCATATTAGAGGTTTATTCCTACTTGGTCTCTTGTTGGGCTTTAGAACATGTAGACTTTTGTTCCTATTAGAACTCTTATTCCTTAAACAACAAGGAGTTGGGATCTTCAAGGCTATATATGAACAGTCTTTCAAGCCAATTAGATTATCAATCTATAGAGCACCAATCAAGAAGAAAGAGTTCTTTTGTGAAGCCTATTTGATATTTTTCTCCTTTGTTCTTTTATTTGAGAGAGTTGTATTAGGCTTTTAGGGTGTTGTTCAGGATTGAATGATTAAGAGATCTCCACATTGTATTCCTCGTAAGTTAGTAAAGCTATTCTCCTCCTTCACCCGTGGACGTAGGCTACAAGCCGAACCACGTATCTTTATGTTCGTGTGTTTTCGATATTATTTATCCTTTCGTGTGATTGATTTTAGTTTATCCTAGGGTTTGTCATAACAAATTGGTATCAGAGCCCTCAGCTACCGATCAGACGAGAAGATGAAGACAACCACTACGAAGTGGGATATCAAGAAGTTTGATGGCAACATCAGTTTCAGTCTTTGACAAGTTAGGATGATTCCCCTGTTAACACAGAGCAGATTTAAGAAGGCTTTGTTCGGGAAGTCGAAGAAACCGCCTACAATGACAGAGGAAGATTGGAACGAGTTGGATGATAAAGCTCTCACAGCGATCCAGTTATGTTTGACTAACGAAGTTTTGCAAGAAGTTCTCATGGAGAAGACAGCCGCTGATTTGTGGTCTAAGTTGGAGGATTTATATTTGACGAAGTCGCTCACTAATCGCCTCCTCTTGAAGCAACAGTTGTACACACTTCGAATGTTAGAAGGTACACCCATCAAATCTCATATTGGTGAATTTAATTCTGTGATTACAGATTTGAGTAAGATTGATGTTATGATCGATGATAAAGATCAAGCCCTATTGTTATTATGTTCTTTGCCGCCTTCCTACAAACACTTTAGGGATATTATGATTTATGGTCGAGATTCTATTGGCATTAAGGACGTCAAAGAAAACTTGTTGAATAAGGAGAAGATCGACAAAGAGTTAATCACAAATGAAAGTGGTGATAAAGCTGATGGCTTGTTTGTTCAAGGAAGATCGGAAGAAAGGGGCTTTGGAGGTAACATGTATCAGTCGAAGCACAATAATCTGACCTGCAGATATTGTAAGAAGAAAGGGCACATAAAAACCGATTGTTACAGATTGAAGAACAAGAATAAACAAGAAGAGTATGAAGAACAATCTAAGGAGAACTCCGCTGAAGCTGATATTACTGAAGCTGTGATTTTATTGGTTACAGGTGATAAAAACAGGAGCATGGATGGTTGGATTTTGGATTCGGGTTGTTCCTATCATATGTGTCCTAATCGGGACTGGTTCTCCACTTGTGAAGCTATTGATATAGGCGTTAAAAATTGCTTATCAGTACCCGAACAAGACTCGTAAACGGTGGGTTGACAACCAACGATCCGTCCGACAAATGGACCTTAACTCCCGACGACGGATTACGCGAAAACGCATAAAGCGAAGTCGACGAACGATGAAGTGAGTCGGCAAAGCGCACGAGCCAACGTAAACGACGGTCGCGGAAAACCCGACGACGGTTCGACGAGGCGAAGTTGACTAAACTCAAATGCCGACGAGACGGAATCAACCGCATTTAGTCCGCCAATGCAAACGAGCCGCTTGAGCTCTTAAAGTTGATCGGATACGACTCAACACAACGGCGACATCACCGTGAGGAAAGCTAAGCCCGAAGACCGAAAGTCGACGGAAAACGACGAAAACGGCGAAAACGGCTAACCTCGCCATCGACCGAAGTTACTCTGCCAGTATTAAGGTGGCTCTACCACCATGGCCGAGCCACCTTGGTGGCCAAGACACAAACCCCCACCAATCTTATAAATAGGGAGGGGGTCTTCTTGGAGAAAGGGGGGTTTTTGGCTGATAGAGGCTGGGATTTCAGGGATTTTTCAGAGCCGGACCTTCGGATCTTCAAGAATTATTACGAGATCTACGAGCCGCCGACGCGACGCCTCGAAAGCACCGGCGAGCACGAATTCACCGACGCCGATCTACAAATCGCGAGGTGTTTAACTCGGTCGGCTACGTAACGCCGCCTGATTTCTCCTAGTAGATCTCACTCGCTCGGCGATCCTCTCCTTCGTGAGTGTGATCCCCGAAGGCGATCCTCTCCTTCGCGGAGTGTGATCCCCTTAGGCGTCTCATTTCCTTCGTGAAAGAGCCCTTCACGCCTCAGAAGTTCCGTAACCCTGTTTCCACCGATCGAATTGCGCGGTGGTCCACGGACGATTCAAGTACGCTGCACAGCGAAGAACCCACACAAGCGAGGATCCCGTGATAATAGAGATCCGAAGCGCTTGTTCAGAAAAAGTTGTAATTTTCGTTTTTTCATTGTACTCCTTAAAATAAAAGGCGATTTTTCTTTGTTTGAATTTTGTTGTAGGCCCAAGAAGCTGTAAGCAAGTTCAAATAACAATGAATAACAAAGCAACTTTTCCCGCCAACAAGCCGGGCTAATTAGGGAGCCACCGCCTCGATCGGAGGTCGCCGTCGCAACCGCGATTCTTATCCCTGGAGGAAGAGGTCGAAGTTCGAAGTTCGAGCAGAGAAGTTCGAGGAGTACCTATCCTCACCCTCCTCCAGATCCACTCCCCCGCCGCCCAAGAAGGTCTCGCGAAGGAGAACCCGATTGGCCTCCGATGTAGAGCCCCAAGACGGCGAAGTTCAACCCTGGCACCGCTTAAAAATCCTTCTACCGAAATCCGTGACTACAATGGCGCCCGAGATGAACGCCGATGAAGCACCCGCAATCTCCAAGCGAGCCCGCCAAAGGCGACGACAAAGCATGGCGCGCAAATACACCAAGGCTGTGCAATCCATGGATGGGGTCCGCTACGAAGCGGATCTAAGATCCAGACTTACACAGAGGCTCCAGCCTCAAGGGATCGACGGTCCATCCAAGCCGTCAACCAACGAGAGGGTCCGTGTCAAACGGAACCGCCCACGCCAGAGCGATCCGAAGCGCCACGCACTCCTACGCAGTGCACGAAGCTTTGGTGCAAAGAGCTCGTGAATTGAAGAAGGAGGTGGTAAAGAAGCCGCCAACATACCACCAGGTTTGGAGGCCCAAAACTAATGGTGCTCCAACCCCAGCTGGCACGGCTTCAAAAGCTAAGATTGCTCACACTCCGCCTCGCTCCGGCGCTAAGCCGGCTTCGTTGGCAAATTCGGGCCAAAGTCCAAGTCCGACGGCGCCAAAGTCAAAGGTGTTCAGATTCAACCGGCATGGCCGACTCCCGCCACCACCACCAAACCAACTATCAAGGATCGTCTGGGTCCTCTGAGAGAATCACGGGTCACTCCTCATGTAGGAGGTGGCACCCGCTCCAACAAGGACAAGAAGACTCCTACAGCCCCTCCTATCGGACTGAAAGTCGAAGTCCGAGAGTCTGCTGAGGCTTCACACTCACGCAGGCGGAAGTCAAGACGAGTCATTTTCGGCAGTTTTGACGAAATAATTCATCCTCGGAAGAAGACGTTTTCATCTGACGATGAGGACGTTATACCCGAGAGATCGTGCCAACACACAGTAGGTTGCTCCGGCACTCATGCCGATGAGTTATACTACCGTACTGGGGGTACGAAGAAGGCTCGAAAGAGCTCTCCTAGCTCGTCGCAGTCATGTTTGTGCTCTAAGCTCATCAAAACGGTGCTCTCGGAGTGCAATTGCCAGCAAGAAACTCCAGAAAGGGTCTCGGTCTTCCAGAGACTTAGCACTAACACGCCGAGACCTAGGTCAAGGCGATTCCGCAGAAGGATGACACCCCGGGAGGATGAATTGCCAGAGGTCACTAATAATATGACCGGCAAAGAACCGTCGTCATGGGCTATTCCCAACAAGATCGCAACGGTTAACTCGCTTATGGGTCCGACTATCCGACGGTCCGTGATACGACAAACTTCAAAGGGATACCCGCGAGGATGATGCGTCGGATATTGGCTCATAATCGCCTCGATCATACCGATCTAGCTAAGGGAGCCCCCAAGAAACGCTTTATGATCGCATGCATCAAGTGGCTAAAATGCTAGACGAAGCTGGCTAAACAACGGAAAACTTCAAGCTAGAGATGGATTTGGCCATGCGACGATGAGAGAAATGCATGACCAACAGATCCAAGCCTTGACAAAACATCGAGGTGAATCGAGTCACGCGATCGACGCCGATCAAGATGACAATGATTCGCACTGTGAGGAAACACAAGAGGATGATAACCCTCCGAACCACGCAACCGACATAACGTAGATGCTATTTCTCATGAGGCGAGAAGATCAAAGACCTCGAGCAAAATCAACTCATTGATTTCGCTCAAGAGGTGAAGAAGACAGTATTCCTTGCCCATACCGAGGGAGTGGGAATCAATCCCGCACTGCCTAAGTTTAATTTAATAAACTTCACACCGCTTGACGGAAGGGTTCCCCGACGCAAAGACTTGATTTACTTTAAGTCGCACCTCGGAGTTATTTCCGCAATGAGCCCCCGATGGTTCGGTCATTCGCTGGTACCCTTCGGGCCGCCGATTGGTACCGCCGCCTCGCCGTGGAGCATTCATACCGGACGACATGGAGTCTAACTTCCTCACCAATTTCTTCGACGACGATACCGGCATCGATCGACATTGCTCGACGAAGCGTATGACGAGAAACCGTGGATATCTTTGTCAAACGATTCTAATAAGGCAATGAACCGCCGGATCCGATAACGAGGAGTTCATCCTCGGACCTGCCACAACAATTTGTCGATAGACATGCTCGAGGCAATGGGAACGGCACCGTCCAACACCTGGAAAGACTTGAAGGTCCGGGGCGAACAAGCCGAAAGATTCCTCAAGAGGAAAAAGGCGAGAGAGGCCACCGACAGCCGAAGCTCCGTTTAACTTTGTCCCACGCGGCAAAGGGAAAGAGCAGGCCAAGACGGTGGTTGCAAACCAAACGTTCCAACTCCAACCCCAAAGAAGAAGAAGAACAACGGCACCGCAACAGCACAATCACAAGGGCAACCAGGCCACGTAAACGTAAGGCCTCGTGAGCCAAGATTCCCGAAGTCCTATTCCTTTAGGGACGACGAGATTCCCGGTCTCTTCAAGTATCTCGTGGAGAATAACAAGATCATGCTCCCTTCGATTCAGAATCAAGAGGAAGCGATGAGGACGAACGACCCAAAGTACTGCGCGTACCATAGGGCAGTTCATCACCCTACTAAATCTTGTTTCAGCCTTAAGGATAAAATCCAGGCCTTAATTGATGTAGGGGTCATCACTATGAAGCCGCCCAAAGAAAAGAAAGTCGGGGCAAATGCGGTGTCCGTAAGCTTTGGGTCAGTGCCATTGACATGGTTTGAACCTAAACCAGTGGTCAAAGTCGCAATGAAGACGGTGAATGACGACCCACACCAACAACGCCAGAAAGGACTTGTATCGTATACGGCCCCAAATGGCGAAGTCCTGTGGATCCACCTAGACCTGCTTGAAGATGAGCAATGGGTAGCCTCTTCTTCATTGAAGAAAAAGTCAAAGCGGAAGGGAAAGGCATGCCATGCTACTTCCGCAATTCTGGAGGGAGATGACGAACAGGTGGTAACATTCCACCGGGCCAAGGGGAACTCCGAAGCCCACGCCACCGTGAGCGACATGAGTACAAATACAAGTACCCTAAGTCCCCGACCCAAATGCCAAGACGCCGCCGAGCTGGGGTACCAACAGTTCTCACTCTGCCGAGAAAGCGCAATGCAGTGGCTACCAAAGAAGCCACAACCGGCGTACCACAAGAAGTTCAGCTCCCAAAGCAGCCTCGGTTCAATCACCCGATTAGAAGAGACAAGCCGGGAAGCTCCAACGCCCCATATCGCTTCGACGTTATGGCCCAATTGGCTAATATTCCCGCAAGGATCACTCTTTACGAAGCCAAGGTGTTGTCAAAAGAGACAAGAGAAGCTCTTCAAGAAGCCCCGCCGATTCGTAAGTCTTCCTCACCCAGATTAAGCCGAGTCCAGAAGAGTCGGCCCAACAATGCAACCTTATGGCTAAACACTTCCCCATCACTTTTACAAAGGAGGATATGCACGAGGAATTCCAAGCACGATAGGCCGCTATACTTCACCGTATATTGGCTCTAGTGAAGTTAACCGGATCCAAGTCGATCCGGTTCCACAGGAGCATCATGCCCTCAAGGCCATGTATCATCTTGGAATCCCTCGCCAAGAAGTCAAGGCCAACAAAAGCATTTGATCACGGATTTAACACTAGCGGTCTCACCGCTGGTAAAATCCGGATAAAGTGCCAAATGGGGACTTAAAGTCCAAGTCACCGCTATGTGATTGACGCAGACTTCCTATAACTTATTGTTGGGTCGACCTTGGATCCACAAGAACGCTATAGTCCCATCTACTCTTCATCGTGTCTCAAATACGTAGACACTAATAATGAGGTCAAGACGGTGGTCGCGACAAATAACCGCTTAAGGGATGGAGAATTATTTCACCGATTCTCTCCTCTACGGTAATGAGTCCGAAACTGAATCATCGGCCCAAGGCACGGACAGCGGTGAAGAAGCTGATACCGAAGCCGGGCTTGGTTATAGTGGTGGTTTTATTTTAAATAACATTGTACCCCTTGTAATCAATCTTGACGATGAAGAATCGTCAGATGAACATTGTAATTGGCAAATTGCCGATGAATCAATAAATGACGATTTAGAGTATCCTTTGTCTTTGAGTGATGTGATGACAGGTTTGTACAACAATCCGGAGTTGCACCTACCAATTCGGTCATCTTGCTTTACACAAAAGCAGTTCCGAGACTCCTTTGGGACAACACTCGTCATCCCACGAAGATCAAGTAGTGAAAAAGACTTGGTTTACGGAAAAGGAGATGCAGTTCCAAGCCCGAATCATTTCTTAGAAGAAGATGAAGATGACAATGGGCCTATCCTCCACACATTCAGATATAGTCCAGAAACACTGGGTATCATGAAGAAACGGGGGTATAACTTGACACAAGGGGAAGGTCTATATTTTGGGCGAGGTCCTCGAGTCCCTCCCAAAGCGGCATATGTCCCAAGAGGAAAGCCGGATAACTACTATGCCTTTAGAAGGGGATTGGGATACGAATCCTCCTCAGAAGACGAATGCTCATGGCTGATTGATAATAATCCACCCGATGAGGGAGACGGATATTCGTCTGATTCTTCAGCTTGGGATTCCGACACCAGCCTCGGAGAAGCTTTCAAGGCTTTGATGTCAAATATGGCTACGGTTGATCCTGCTACTATGGAGGATGATGAAGATATGCCAACATGGGAAGACCCATGGATCCATCAACTCAAAGAGCAGTTTGGGGATAGATTCGAACAAAGAGAACCCCCCACTAAGGACGAGGTAGTCCAGGTTAATATGGGTGATGAAGAGCATCCTAAGCTCATAAACATCAGCAATACTCTTCCTCTAAGAGAAGGAAGAGTTGATCGCCCTAATCGTGGAGTATATTGATGTATTCGCCGAGCTATGAGGACATGCCAGACTCGACCCTAATGTGGCAACACATCGCCAACATCGAGGCGATGTCAAACCCGCCAAGCAACCAAGAAGACGGTTTCGCCCACGATCTTGCGTGCAATCGCTGACGGCGAAGAAACTCATAGAATCGGATTCATCAAGGAAATTCAACATCCGGATTGGGTGGCTAATATAGTCCCTGGCCATGAAGAAGAATGGTTCGATTAGGACTGTGGTCGACTACAAAGACCAACGCCGCTGTTCGAAGATGACTTTCCTCTTCCCATCACCGATGTCATAGTCGACAATACGTGTGGATTTGAAAGAATGTCATTCATGGATGGTTTCTGTTACAATCGATCAAGATGCACCCCGATGAGGCCAAACACACAGCCGCTCGTAGCGCCCATCGGTATATATTGCTACACGGTCATGCCGCTCGCCTCAAAATGCCGGCCAAGTACCGAAAGCAATGACTAAGATTTTCCAGATCATCTTTGAAAAATGGTCGAATGCTACGCCGACGACTTGGTCGAAAAGCCGCGGACAAAGGAGGTCACATCAAAGATCTTAGGACAAGATTCGAGCTCATGCGAACCCATCGCTAAAGATGAATCCCGCCAAATCCTTCCTTGAATGTCCAAGGCAAGTTCCTCGGCTTTGTCGTCACTAATAAGGGCATCCACGCCAATCCCGACAAAGTGAAGGCGATTCAAGAGTTGCAACCTCCTAGAAACTGAGAACTCGGGTTACAAGGGCGACATGACATCCGACGGTTCATATTGAACCTATCCGGGAAGTGCCAACCATTTTCTAAGTTGAACAAGAAGGGCGTATCATTCATTTGGGATGACGCTTGCCAAAAGGCATTTGAAAAGATTAAGTCGTATCTTTCTAAACCTCCTGTTCTTGTCGCACCGAAGTCGGGAAAGCCGTTCTTGATTTACATCAAGGCAACGGATCACTCGTTAAGCGCCTTACTTTCGCGGGGCGGCGGCGGCGGTCCGCGAGCGGCGATGTATTACAGGCGAACATTAGTGGTCTTTGAGTCTCGATATCCAATGGTTGAGAAGCAGTGCCTTGCATTAGTGTTCGCAATTCAGAAAATGCGGCACTATTTAGTCGGACAAACGATTTATGTTATCTCTAACGTAAACCCGGTCCGAATATTTATGACCCAGCCGGCCTCAATGAGTTGGCGTTTGGCGAAATGGGCCTTGCTCTTGTCCCAATATGACTTGCACTTCAAACAACAAAAGTCGATCAAAGGACAAGCGATTTGCGATCTCTTGGCTGCCAACCCGACAACGGACGCAGTTGAGCTATATGATGATCTTCCGGATGAAGTCCACGAAGTCAACACTACATCGCACCAATAAATATGGCAGCTGTATTTTGACGGAGCTTCTCGGGCTACTAATGTAGCAAGTGCCCCCGGATGTTCTAAAGTCTCCGCTGGAGTCGGAGTTGTCTTGATTTCCCCGGGGAATCATGTCATGCCCCGTGCTTATTCACTCATCGAACCATGCTCTAATAATGTGGACGAATACAATGCGCTACTTATTGGACTCAGTTTCGCCAAGGAGCTAGGGGTCGAGTATCTCGAAGCGTACGGCAATTCGCAATTGATAGTCAAGCAGATCCGTGGTGACTACGAAGTTAGGAACCCTGATCTGGTCCCCTATCATCAGGTAGCTGTTGAAATGGCAGACTCGTTTGAAGAGTTCTTCATCGAATATGTCCCGCGCCTTCAGAACGCTTATGCGGATGCATTGGCGCGTTAGGCGTATCTTTAGCCTGACCTCACGAGACCGGCGGTTGGTTACGGTCAGGACTCATCAACTTTTTGTACCGATATATGATGAGGTACAAGAAAACGAAGGGGTAGTTACCAAAGAGGCATATACGACCCAAACCAAATTGGAGCCTCGAGATTGGCGCTTTCCTATCATCGACTACGTCTTGCACGGTATTCTGCCAGAAGACGTGAGGGAGAGAGAGTCGATCCGGCGAAGAGCTCCCAGATTCTTTTACGACACGGAGACCCGGATGTTATATCGCCGGGGGTACGATGGTCTTTTACTCCGATGCCTCTCAAACAAAGAGGCGGAAGAGGTCCTTCAGGAAGCACACGAAGGTGAATGTGGTGCGCACCAACCTGGTCCCAAGCTCTACGATCGAATCAGGAGAATGGGCTGCTTTTGGCCCACAATGATTAACGACGCAGTCGTATACGCTCGAAAATGCCACGCGTGTCAAATTCACGCGAATTATATGCATCACCTCCGTGAGCGCTTGCATCCTTCGGCCACATCCTGGCCATTCGAGACATGGGGAATGGACGTCGTAGGTCCCATTTTTCCTCCGTCGGTCAAAGGCGATCGGTTTATTCTAGCGATCACCGACTACTTCTCTAAGTGGGCTGAAGCAATCCCGTTGAAAGAAGTAAAGGCGAGTACCGTCATTAAATTTATCAAACACCATGTCATCTACCGACACGGTGTTCCAAGACGGATCGTGCATGACAACGGTCCCCAATTCATCGCAATTCCTTCATCGTTTTGGAGAAATTCAAAATACAAGACGCCTCACAATGCCTTATAATCCAAATGCAAATGGATTAGCCGAGACGCTCAACAAGACAATCATTAAAATTTTGTCAAGCTTGTGAAAAATAACAAGCGAGATTGGGATGATAAACTCGAGAATCACTCGGGCATATCGCACAACCGCACGCGACACCAACCGGAGAAACCCCATATTCCCGGTCTACGGTATGAAGCGCTTCTCCCATTGGAAATCCAGATTCACACTCGACGCCTTTGCAACGGAGATGACGATCGAAGAACAAGATCGTAAACGCCTCAAGAGCTCGAGATGTTGGATGAAAAGCTCGAAGCTCAACAATGCATTGAATTCTACCAAGCTAGGATGTCGAGCTTTCAACAAGAAAGTACGACAACGAGTTTTAAAGAAGGAGATTTGGTCCTCGCCGCCGACGACCGATAATCCTCACTTCAAACAACAAAAGTCGATCAAAGGACAAGCGATTTGCGATCTCTTGGTACTGACCGCAGACAACGGTTGAGTTGAGCTATATGATGATCTTCGGATGAAGTCCACGAAGTCAACACTACATCGCACCAATAAATATGGCAGCTGTATTTTGACGGAGCTTCTCGGGCTACTAATGTAGCAAGTGCCCCGGATGTTCTAAAGTCTCATTTGAGTCGGAGTTGTCTTGATTTCCAGGAATCATGTCATGCCCGTGCTTATTCACTCATCGAACCATGCTCTAATAATGTGGGCGAATACAATGCTACTTATTGGACTCGGTTTCCAAGGAGCTAGGGGTCAGTATCTCGAAGCGTCTGACAGTTCAGAATTGATAGTCAAGCGGTCCGTGGTGACTCTGAAGTTAGGAACCCGATGGTCCCCTATCATCGGTAGGCTGTTGAAATGGCGGACTTCGTTTGAAGAGTTCTTCATCGAATATGTCCGCGCCGGAAGCGCTTATGCGGATGCATTGGCAGCGTTAGTATCATCTTTAGCCTGACCTCACGAGACCGGCGGTTAGTTACGGTCGGGACTCATCAACTTTTGTACCGATATATGATGAGGTACAAAGCGAAGAGTAGTTACCAAAGAGGCATATCTGACCCAAACCAAATTGGAGCCTCGAGATTGGCTTTCCTATCATCGACTCGTCTTGCGGTATGCGGAAGCGTGAGGAGAAAGTCGATCGTGAAACTCCCGATTCTTTACGACCACGAGACCGGATGTTATATCGCCGGGTACGATGGTCTTTACTCGATGCCTCTCAAACAAAGAGGCGGAAGAGGTCCTTGGAAGCACCACGAAGGTGAATGTGGTGCGCTGACCTGGTCCCAAGCTCTGATCGAATCGGGAGAATGGAACGCTTTTGGCCCACAATGATTAACGGCGATCGTATCATTTCGAAATGCCGCGTGTCAAATTCCGCGAATTATATGCATCGGCCTCGGGCGGTTGCATCCCGACACATCGGCCATTGAGACATGGGGAATGGGCGTCGTAGGTCCCATTTTCCTCCGTCGGTCAAAGCGTCGGTTTATTCTAGCGATCCGACTACTTCTCTAAGTGAAATGAAGCAATCCCGTTGAAAGAAGTAAAGGTGAGTACCGTCATTAAATTTATCAAACACCATGTCATCTACCGACGGTGTTCCAAGGCGGATCGTGCATGACAGCGGTCCCCAATTCATCGGCAATTCCTTCATCGGGTTTTGCGAGAAATTCAAAATACAAGGCGTCTCGTCAGCGGCTTATAATCCGGTTGCAAATGGATTAGGCGAGGCGTTCAACAAGACAATCATCAAAATTTTGTGAAGCTTGTGAAAAATAACAAGCGAGATTGGGATGATAAACTTCGGAGAATCACTACGGGCATATCGCTGGCCGTACGCACAGTGGAGAAACCCCATATTCCACGGTCTACGGGTATGAAGCGGTTCTCCCATTGGAAATCAGATTCGTCACTCTGCATAAGCCCTTACAGCGGAGATGGCGATCGAAAACGACATCGAAGCGTCTCGAAGAGCTCGAGATGTTGGATGAAAGCGCGAAGCTCAACAATGCATTGAATTCTACCAAGCTAGGATGTGAGAGCTTTCAACAAGAAGAATGCGACAACGAGTTTTAAAGAAGGAGATTTGGTCCTCATTTTCGGCGACCGATAATCCTCACTTCAAAAGAAAGGTAAATTTGAGCCTAAATGGGAGGGACCGTTTGTAATAGAGGCGGTCTACTCTAATGGTGCGTGTCGCCTAATTACCCAAAATGGCGGCCAGGCAATTAATCTTAGATAAATGGGAAGTTCTGAAGAAATACTACCCTTAGTATCTTGGGATAACCCGTTTTACGAGGAAGTTCCTCGTGGGATGTTTCACCCACTTTCCATGAGGATAACCCTAGATTTATCCTCCATCATAATTTCCACCGATCAAATTCCTTGGCGGTAGGACTACAAATTTTACGGTACATTACCAAAATCCCTCTTGATTCCTCCATGAACAAGAGGCCCACTCAAAATCCCTTTCAGCTAAGGATAGATTATAAAATTCTTCCTCCTAGCGTAAGATCCCTTCGTGATAAGCGAAGGGTTCTATCCACCCTCTCTAGGTAGCGCCGGTGAAGGTATGCAGGGATTTCGGACTTGGTTGTCCGTGAAGGTCGCTGAGTCTTCGGTTCTCAAAGTAGAGATCCCACTTTTAGTCCCATCTTTCATCTTAGGTAGCGTGAAGGTATCTTGTAGGGATTTTCGATTCGGTTGTCCGGTGAAGGTCACTGAGTCTCTTCGGTTCTCGGTGTGGAGATCCACTCTCGGTTCCATCCCTTTTCGAGTAGCGCCGGTGAAGGTAAGCTTGGAACTTTCATCTTAGGTAGCGCCGGTGAAGGTATCGCGGGATTTTCAAACGGGTTGTCGCTTTGAAGGTGCTGAGTCTTTTCGGTTCTCGAAGTGGAGATCCCACTTTTAGTTCCATCTTTCATCTTAGGTAGCACCGTGAAGGTATCTTGTAGGGATTTTGGACCAGGTTGTCGGTGAAGGTCACGAGTCTCTTAATTCTCGGTGGAGATCCACTCTCGGTTCCATCCCTTTTCGAGTAGCGCCCGATTGAAGGTAAGCGGAACTTACATCTTAGGTAGCGCCGGTGAAGGTATCGCGGGATTTTCAAACGGGTTGTCGCTTTGAAGGTCGCTGAGTCTTTTCGGTTCTCGAAGTGGAGATCCACTTTTAGTTCCATCTTTCATCTTAGGTAGCACCGGTGAAGGTATCTTGTAGGGATTTTCGGACCGGGTTGTCCGTGAAGGTCACGAGTCTCTTCGGTTCTCGGTGGAGATCCACTCTCAGTTCCATCCCTTTTCGGTGGCGCCGATTGAAGGTAAGCGGAACTTACATCTTAGGTAGCGCCGGTGAAGGTATCTTGTAGGGATTTTCGGACTTGGTTGTCCGTGAAGGTCGCTGAGTCTTCGGTTCTCGAAGTGGAGATCCACTTTTAGTCTCATCTTTCATCTTAGGTAGCGCCGACTAAAGGTATCTTGCCGGGATTTTCGATTCGGTTGTCCGGTGAAGGTCACTGAGTCTCTTCGGTTCTCGGTGGAGATCCCACTCTCGGTTCCATCCCTTTTCGAGTAGCGCCGGTGAAGGTAAGCTTGGAACTTTCATCTTAGGTAGCGTGAAGGTATCTTGTAGAGATTGTTGGATCAGTCGTCCGTGAAGGACGTCTGAACCCTCTTGATTCCTATAGCGGGCCCTGCTATTGGTTTCGATACGAGAAATAGAACATAAAGTTCCTCCTCTCTCATCAATTTAATCCTATCAATCAAAACTCCTTAATCCAAGATTCTTCTTGGGGTATTTTATCGAAGCCTAAGAAGGGATAAAGCCAGCGCCTCACAGCGTTGCGGTTTAGTCTTTCTCCGATTGAAGAAGACACGAGTTCGATTAGGGTATTTTATCCGAAGCCTAAGAGGGATAAAGCCAGCGCCTCACCGCAGCGTTGCGGTTTAGTCTTTCTCCGATTGAAGAAGACACGAGTTCGATTAAGGGTATTTTATCCGAAGCCTAAGTAGGGATAAGCCTATGCCTAACGAGGCATTGTCGATAAATTTTAGCCGTTCGGGTTAGTCTTCCGTGAAAAGGCGAAGCCTACGTATTCAACATCGTAGCATTAAGTCTAAGAGAGTTTCATTCTTTTAGCACAACGTTGTGTGTAGAGCGGTTTAGATAATCTACATGCTAGCCCAACTCAAGCGGTAGTTGGTAAAGGCTAATCAAACCGTTGATGGTGAGGGTTTCCCAAAACCTTAAAGTCAGCGCCTCACCGCAGCGTTGCGGTTTAGTCTTTAGATTGAAGAAGACACGAGGAGGCCAATTACGGGGTATTTTATCCGAGAAGCCTAAGAAGGGATAAAGCAAAGCCTCTGCAGCGTTGCGGTTTAGTCTTTTACGATTGAAGAAGACACGAGTTTGATTACGGGGTATTTTATCCGAGAAGCCTAAGAAGGGATAAAGCCAGCGCCTCACCGCAGCGTTGCGGTTTAGTCTTTTCGATTGAAGAAGACACGAGTTGATTACGGGGTATTTTATCCGAAGCCTAAGAAGGGATAAAGCCAGCGCCTCCTGCAGCGTTGCGGTTTAGTCTTTAGATTGAAGAAGACACGAGTCCGGTCACGGGGTATTTTATCCGAAGCCTAAGAAGGGATAAAGCCAGCTGGCGTTGCCGGTTTAGTCTTTTCGATTGAAGAAGACACGATTCGATGCAGGGTATTTTATCCGAAGCCTAAGAAGGGATAAAGCCAGCGCCTCGCGTTGCGGTTTAGTCTTTTACGATTGAAGAAGACACGAGTTTGATTAAGGGTATTTTATCCGAAGCCTAAGAAGGGATGAGTCTCACAGCGTTACCAGCGTTGTAGGGAGGTCTCTTGCCCATAAAGTCACAGAGCCTCATTATTCAATATCGTAGCATTAAGTGCGAAAGAGTTTTATTCTTTTAGCACAACGCCACGGCGGAACGGATTTGGACAATTCGCGACGCTAGCCCAACTCAAGCGGTAGTTGGTAAAGGCTAATCAAACCCGTTGATGGTGAGGGTTTCCCAAAACCTTAAAGTCAGCGCCTCACCGCAGCGTTGTAGGGTAGTCTATTCGTGAAGATGACAAAGCCTACGTATTCAACATCGTAGCATTAAGTCTAAGAGAGTTTCATTCTTTTAGCACAACGTTGTGTGTAGAGCGGTTTAGATAATCTACATGCTAGCCCAACTCAAGCGGTAGTTGGTAAAGGCTAATCAAACCCGCTGATGACCGAGGGTTTCCAAAACCTTAAAGTCAGCGCCTCACAGCGTTGCGGTTTAGTCTTTTCCGATTGAAGAAGACACGGAGGCCAGTGCAGGGCATTTTATCCGAAGCCTAAGAAGGGATAAAGCAAGCGCCTCCTGCAGCGTTGCGGTTTAGTCTTTTACGATTGAAGAAGACACGAGTTTGATTACGGGGTATTTTATCCCAAGCCTAAGAAGGGATAAAGCCAGCGCCTCACAGCGTTGCGGTTTAGTCTTTTCCGATTGAAGAAGACACGAGTTTGATTACGGGGTATTTTATCCGAAGCCTAAGAAGGGATAAAGCCAGCGCCTCCTGCAGCGTTGCGGTTTAGTCTTTTCGATTGAAGAAGACACGAGTCGATGCAGGGTATTTTATCCGAAGCCTAAGAAGGGATAAAGCCAGCGCCTCACAGCGTTGCGGTTTAGTCTTTTACGATTGAAGAAGACACGAGTTTGATTAAGGGTATTTTATCCGAAGCCTAAGAAGGGATGAGTCTCACAGCGTTACCGCGTGTTGTAGGGAGGTCTCTTGCCCATAAAGAGTACCGAGCCTCATTATTCAATATCGTAGCATTAAGTGCGAAAGAGTTTTATTCTTTTAGCACAACGTTGTGTGTAGAGCGGTTTAGATAATCTACATGCTAGCCCAACTCAAGCGGTAGTTGGTAAAGGCTAATCAAACCCGTTGATGGTGAGGGTTTCCCAAAACCTTAAAGTCAGCGCCTCACCGCAGCGTTGTAGGGTAGTCTATTCGTGAAGATGACAAAGCCTACGTATTCAACATCGTAGCATTAAGTCGAGAGAGTTTTATTCTTTTAACACAGCGTTACGTGCGGAGCGGTTTGGACAATCCGCCGCTAGCCGATTCAAGCGGTGTCGGTAAAGGCTAGTCAAATCCGTTGATAGGCGAGGTTTGCTAAAAATCCTAGAAGTTGATCAACAAAGGGGTTAAGCGAGCAATGAACTTCATTTATAAAGGAATGTTGAGACAATCGATTCAAGCAAAGTTATGATAATACATCTAAACAAAAATCACAGCGGCGTGGTGAACAAAGAAACGAGAAAAGTCTGAGACCAAAGCAACACATCGGACTTCATTGGCGCAATCTAGTAATGTGAAGAGGCGAGGTCGGCTTTGGCGGCGGCTAGTTTTCCTCTGTTTCGCTCGAACCCGAGCTTTAGCTTCCTTCTCAAGTTCCTCTTGAGTTAGCGGCAATAGCGGCCGCATGTTCCCGCGCGCTCGCCTCGAGGACTTGCTTCTCATGTTGATGGCATACGGACTCGGTGCACTCACGCGTGAAATCCTTCAAAGTCTTCTCCCCTTGAACGGTCCTGATTCCTGTGCGATTGACATGGGTGTGGTACAAGTCTATCTGACGCTGCAAGTGACGCTGCCGCTCATATGAGTTCGCGAAAATAACCTCTTGCTCTGATATTCTCCTCTCGCGAGATGCGCGTTCACGAGAAGCCTTGATCCGAGCCTCGCCGATGAGTCGCCTCACCTCATTGCATGAATCAAAAAAGGCTAAACTATCCACCACGATGCATAAAGAGTTAGCGGTGGTGAGCCTTTGCTCTAGCGGTTAGCCGGTGAGGGCAGCCGACAGCTGAATCTCCCCCAAGCTACTCAATATAAATGGGTAGAAGACCATAAAGGTCGCCCATCTAACCTCGATAATAGAGATCGCCTGTTTCAAACCATTCTCCAACAGCTGAAGGAGACCCATCACAGAACTGGAATCAGGAACAGCAGATGTTTGGCCCGGGGCAATCTCGGCGATAGGTTGAATCCGTGGAAGTGGTTCGTCAAAATTAACCTGAGGCCTCCACCCGCACCCTATACTCGAAGGGTTGGGAAATCCTGGTTTCGGCTGAGGCTGTGAGGAAGGCAGCGGATCGGATGATGGAAGCGATCCCTCAGACTCATCATCCAAAATTATGATAGTAGGCTCAGGCTTCGCTGGTTTCCTCCTGCGGGCGTTTGCCTCACTGCAGTTCGCTTCCTCGGTGGAAAGAGGTATTCTCCCCGATGACCTTAAGAATCGAGACTTGACATTTGGAGCCTTCAAAATAGACGAGTAATCGTCGGAGCATCCGTCTACTACAAGAGAACAAAGAGTTAACAGATCGTTTAGGAGGAATATCTTAAAAAAAAAAGCAGCGTAAGGCGTAGAACTCTTCTCAGAAACCTATGAGATTGAGTCACGGCCTTATAACGGGTATGACGACTTCATCCGTATCGAATACCGGGAGAACGATAAATATAGTCGCGTGAACAAAGCGGCAATATATCTCGTTCCACAGGGCAAGGGTACGGTACGAAATCGCTCCCGTTAAAGATATCGAGACGGGTGATCTTTGAAGCCTCAATCCTCACGAAGGAGAATCTCGGCTCTTCCCAATCGCCTCACAAAGGAGAACGAAGCGGGGTCGTAACGAGTGTACACAATCTGAAGCATCGGTCCCCACAAAGGAGGATTTTGGCTCTTCCCAATCGCCTCACAAAGAAGAGCGAAGCGGGGATACAACGTATATGTATACAAGAAGATCATAACGCTGACGCACCACCAAAAGAAGGAGGCGTGCATTCACGCGACACGCGAGTTGATCGACCCCTGGGAACTTGAGATCTTCCGGCGACATCGAAGCGCAAAGAAGACAAATAGAGTCGGATATCACGGTTGAAATCAGCGAATTCAACAAAGAGGCCCGTTTGGTCAGGTCGTGGCTCCGTGGCCCGACCGAGCACAACGAGCGCCCACAGCTCGGCCGAGACCAGCGAAAGACGCCGAGGAAAGCTCGGCTTCAGCCGAGAAGACGAACACGCCAGACTCGGTCGGTGAAGACCAGCCTTCGGCGGGCAGCCAGCCAGCGCTCAGTCGGTAGAAACGACCGGCCTTCGGCCCGCCCGCCGCTCGCGCCGCCGCCCCGCCGTTCGTGCCCTCGGTCCTCTCCCCTCGTGGTCCGCGTCACCTGCACGCACAAAAAAAAGAAGAGAAAAGAAGAAAAAGAATTTGCAAAACTCTCGTGCGCATACCTTGTTCGAAAGAGGCGAAACGGCGCAAAGCGAGATGAAAACAAGAGGAAGGCACAGAGAAGGGGGGGCGGCCTAGGTCAGCAAGAAAGAGGGTTTGTGGGTATTTATAACAATCCCACATGGACCCAATCCTCTTTGAATAAGGAGTCCTATTTGGCAACAAGTAGGAATTCTAGTGGAACAATTGGATATCCCAAATCAATTCTAGTGGGACTCTAATCAGCCCCTAATTAGGAGTCCCAATTAGAACCTTATCCGGATGTCAAAATAGTGCCAAATCAGTCCGTTGATTGGCTCCTACTCCCTCCGCCATATTTGGAAGGATTATGAAGATTCATTCGGCGAGATAACACCTTGCGAAGGCCCCCATCGATGCTAATCAGCGTCGCCTAATCCTACTCCAACTAGGAATACGGTATAAGCTGTTTCCTAATTTGTCGAAGTTCGGAAGAATATTTCCACAAAAATATTCTTAGGATAACTCGATCATGCGGATCACATCGGCCGATCAGCGTCGCCCAATCCTACTTCAATCAGATTACGAGTATAAACCGTTTCTAATTTGTCGAAGTTCCTAAGAATATTTCCACAAAAATATTCTTAGGGATAACTTCGATCATCGCGGATCACATCGGCCGATCAGCGTCGCCCAATCCTACTCCAAATAGGATTACAAGTATAAAATATTTCCTAATCCTTAGAGAAGTTCTGGAGAATATTACCATATTCTTAAGGATAACTTCGATAACCCTCGATTTCCTCCTTTGTGAAACCTCAAAGAGGGATAAATTCTACTCAACTAGGAATACAGTATAAACTATTTCCTAATTAGAAGTTCTAGAAAATATCTTAAGGATAACTTCGACCACCTCAGAATGGGTATATGAGGATAAACTAATTCTCAAAACTCGGTGAGCATGAGTATAAAGCGTGTTGGCCCGATAGCGTCATAATCGCCGATTGAAGGTTGGGCGTCAAGAGGAAATTCCGGCCCAGGACAGCGTTCTACCTCGAAAGGACTCCTCCCATTGTACCAATGCCGATTAGATGCGTCATTGCCGGAAGGCCATCGGTCAACGGTTTGGAGCGGGAATAAGTCGGAAAAATTCCTCCCACTGTGGATAATTGTACTCCAACAAGGATATCTGATGCGGCGTAACCAATAGCGTCGTCGGTGAAGTCATTCATACGTGCCGGTCAGCATTGCACTTTCGCCGATTGAAGGCTAAAATCCATATAGTTTGGCGCCAATTAGCGTCGCGACCAAGGATCCCCGATCAGCGGAGAAATCTCGATGGTCAATTGGGCGACAATTCACCAACAATTCGGCGGTAAAGGAACTTAATTAGCTGGTTTGAAATTCCAACAACGGTCAATCAATAAATGCGGCAAGTAACACCCACAGGTATCCTACAAAGCAGAGAGACCTAAGAGGATTGGAGGAATTAAATCTGGAGCCAATCTCAAAGAAATTCACCTATCGGTCAAGATCTCGGCGGGATCGGACAAAAACCGCCACGCCGCATGGCCGACCGCGATCGGCTGCCGGCCGCCGCCAGCGCCGCCGCCTTCAGCTGCCAGGCTCTCGGTCCTCTCCTCGTGGTCCGCTGGCCACCGCACGCACAAAAAAGAAGAGAAAAGAAGAAAAAGAATTTGCAAAACTCTCGTGCGCATACCTTGTTCGAAAGAGGCGAAACGGCGCAAAGCGAGATGAAAACAAGAGGAAGGCACAGAGAAGGGGGGGCGGCCTAGGTCAGCAAGAAAGAGGGTTTGTGAGTATTTATAACAATCTCACATGGACCCAATCCTCTTTGAATAAGGAGTCCTATTTGGCAACAAGTAGGAATTCTAATTGGAACCCAATTGGATATCCCAAATCAATTCTAATTAGGACTCTAATCAGCCCCTAATTAGGAGTCCCAATTAGAACCTTATCCGGATGTCAAAATAGTGCCAAATCAGTCCGTTGATTGGCTCCTACTCCCTCCGCCATATTTGGAAGGATTCTGAAGATTCATTCGGCGAGATAACACCTTGCGAAGGCCCCCATCGATGCTAATCAACGCGTCGCCTAATCCTACTCCAACTAGGAATACGAGTATAAACTGTTTCCTAATTTGTCGAGAAGTTCCTGGAAGAATATTTCCATAAAAATATTCTCGTGGATAACTGATCGCGGATTGCATCGACGAAATCAACGCTACGCCTAATCCTACTTCAATCAGATTACGAGTATAAACCGTTTCCTAATTTGTCGAAGTTCCTAAGAATATTTCCACAAAAAATATTCTTAGGGATAACTCGATCATGCGGATCACATCGACGCCGATCAACGCGTCGCCCAATCCTACTCCAAATAGGATTACAAGTATAAAATATTTCCTAATCCTTAACGAGAAGTTCCTGGAGAATATTACCATATTCTTAAGGATAACTCGATAACCCTCAGTTTCCTCCCTCTGTGAAACCTCAAAGAGGGATAAATTCTACTCCAACTAGGAATACGAGTATAAACCGCTTCCTAATTTGTCGAAGTTCCTAAGAATATTTCCATAAAAATATTCTCGTGGATAACTGATCGCGGATTGCATCGACGAAATCAACGCTACGCCTAATCCTACTCCAAATAGGATTACAAGTATAAAATATTTCCTAATCCTTAACGAAGTTCCCGGAGAATATTACCATATTCTTAAGGATAACTCGATCATGCGGATCACATCGACATCAACGCTACGCCTAATCCTACTCCAAATAGGATTACAAGTATAAAATATTTCCTAATCCTTAACGAAGTTCCCGGAGAATATTACCATATTCTTAAGGATAACTCGATCATGCGGATCACATCGACATCAACGCTACGCCTAATCCTACTCCAAATAGGATTACAAGTATAAAATATTTCCTAATCCTTAACGAAGTTCCCGGAGAATATTACCATATTCTTAAGGATAACTCGATCATGCGGATCACATCGACATCAACGCTACGCCTAATCCTACTCCAAATAGGATTACAAGTATAAAATATTTCCTAATCCTTAACGAAGTTCCCGGAGAATATTACCATATTCTTAAGGATAACTCGATCGTAGCGGATTGCATCGACGAAATCAACGCTACGCCTAATCCTACTCCAACTAGGAATACGAGTATAAACCGTGTTGACGCCAACGCCATAATCGCCATTGAAGGCTAAAATCCATATAGTTTGGCCATTAACGCGCCGCAGCCAAGGATCCCCGATCAACGGAGAAATCTCGATGGTCAATTGGACGACAATTCACCAACACGAAGTCGACAAGAAGGGAACTTAATTAGCTACGCTTTGAAATTCCAACAACGGTCAATCAATAAATGCAAAGACCGTAACACCCCGGTATCCTACAAAGCACTGGAAAGACTGAAGGGAATGGAGAGATCAAACACCAAGGTCATTCACAAGTCCTATCACGCTAACTAAAGAATGAAGGGCTCATCATGTCCAAAGCATCCCAGACTCATCAAGAATCGAGACTGAGACGCTTTGGAGGGGGTATCTGTAGGCGTTAAAAATTGCTTATCAGTACCCGAACAAGACTCGTAAATGGTGGGTTGACAACCGACGATCCGTCCGACAGCGTGACCCAGAACTCCCGATGATGTGATTACGGCGCAAAACGCATAAAGCGAGTCGACGAACGCATGAAGTGAGTCGGCAAAGCGTACGAGCCAACGAAATGACGTGTCATGGAAAAAACCCGACGACGAAGTTCGACGAGGCGAGTTGACTAAACTCAAATGCCGACGAGACGGAATCAACCGTACTTAGTCTGTCAATGCAAACGAACCGTTTGAGCTCTGAAAGTTGATCGGATACGGACTCGAACACAACGGCGACATCACCAGAGGAAAGCTAAGCCCGGAAGACCGAGAAAGTCGACGGAAAACGACGCAAAACGGCGAAAACGGCGAACCTCGGCCACTGACCGAGTTACCTCGGCCAAGTGGCCGAGCCACCTCGGCCAAGTGGCCGAGGTGGCTCGGCCACCATGGCCGAGCCACCTCGCCAATTTGGCCGAGGTGGCTCGCCACCATGGCCGAGCCACCTTGGTGGCGGCCTAAACCCGAATCTTATAAATAGGGGGTCTTCGAGAAAGGAGCCACCTTGGTGGCGGCCTAAACCCGAATCTTATAAATAGGGGGGGTCTTCTTGGAGAAAGGGGGATTTTTTGGCTGATAGAGGCTGGGATTTCGGGGATTTTTCAGGAGCTGGACTTTCGGATCTTCTGAAGAATTATTGCGAGATCTACGAGCCGTCGACGCACAGTTCCGAGCACCGGCGAGCACGAATTCAGTCGACGTCAGATCTACAAATCGCGAGGTAAGCGAACTCGGGTCGGCTACAGAACAGCGCTGTGATTTCTCCTAGTAGATCTCACCCGCTCCGACGATCCTCTCCTTCGTGAGTGTGATCCCCGAAGGCGATCCTCTCCTTCGTGAGTGTGATCCCCTTAGGCGTCTCGTTTCCTTCATGAAATGAGCCCCTTCACGCCTCAGAAGTTTCGAACCCTGTTTCCACCGGATTGAATTGCGGTGGTCCACGGACGATTCAAGTCCCCGGCACAGGCGAATAACCCACACAAGCGAGGATCCCGTATAATAGAGATCCGAGCGTTTGTTCAGGAAAAAGTTGTAATTTTCATTTTTTCATTGTACGCCTTAAAATAAAAGGCGATTTTTCTTTGTTTGAATTTTGTTGTAGGCCCAAGAAGCTGTAAGCAAGTTCAAATAACAATGAATAACAAAGCAACTTTCCCCGCGAACAATTGATAGTGGAGTTATTCTTGTGGGGAATAACGCTTCATCAAGGACTGTTGGGAAAGACACAATTCGGATTAAGATGCATGATGGAGTTATCAGGATTTTGACTGATGTTAGGCATGTTCCAGGGTTAAGGAATAATCTCATCTCTTTGGACACTCTTGATCATCATGGGTGTAATTTTTGAGGTGAAGGTGGAGTTCTTAGAGTTACGAAAGACTTTCTTGTGGTTATGAAAGGAAAGAAGATCAGTAGCTTGTATGTTTTGTAGGGTTCTACCGTTACCAGTTCGGCTGCAGTTGCATCATCGATATCAGGAGTTGATACTACCAGATTATGGCATATGAGACTTGATCATATGAGTGAGCAAGGATTGGCTGAGTTGAGCAAGAAGGGTCTTTTATGTGGATAGAGTACAGAAAAATTGGGATTCTGCGAGCATTGCATCTTCGGAAAGTAGAAAAGAGTCAGCTTTAGTACGGCAGTGCATCAGACTAAAGGTACTTTGAATTACATTCATTCAGATCTTTGGGGACCTTCTCAAGTTGCCTCGAAGGGTGGTAGTTCGAGATATATGTTGACCTTCATTGATGACTACTCCAGGAAGGTTTGGGTCTACTTTTTGAGACATAAAGATGAGGTGCTTATGACTTTCAAGCATTGGAAGTATTTGATAGAGAAGCAGACTGGGAGGCTGATTAAGAGGCTTAGAACTGATAATGGCCTTGAGTTTTATGGAGGAGACTTTAATGAGTTCTGTAAGAAGGAAGGAATCGTTAGACACCGTACAGTCCCTCGCACACCGCAACAGAATGGAGTGGCAGAATGCATGAACAGAACCCTTTTGGAGAAAGCTCGTTGTATGATGTTCAATGCAGGTTTAGGCAAGGAATACTGGGAGGAAACGATGAATACGGCTTGTTATATAGTGAATCGGTCGCCATCTATTGCTATTACTTGTAAAACTCCACAGGAGATTTGGTTCGGTAAGCCTGTGGATTATTCTAATCTTAGAATATTTGGTGGCCCTGCATATGCGCATGTTAGTCAAGGAAAACTTGAGCCGCGAGCGAAGAAGTGCATATGCCTAGGTTATGCATCGGGTGTTAAGGGTTTTAGGTTGTGGAGTCCTGATTCGAAGTCTCCTAAAATTATTATCAGCCGTGATGTCATTTTTGATGAGTCTGCTATGTTCCACCAGAAACGATCTTCAGTTTCAGTTAATGATAAGGCGCGCACTACAAGACATAAGGTGGAGTTAGAAATTCATGTTTCAGCTCTTTAGCAGGATAAGACTATGGGAGTTCAGCAGCCAGATCCCGTTCAAGTAGATGAAGCACCAGGAAGAGCGGGAATACACTATTGCTAGAGATCGGTCTAGACGACATATTTAACCACCGTGAAGATATAAAGATACGGTAGCTTATGCATTGTCGGTTAACAAGTTTGTGCCCTTCAGCTATTCAGGAGCTACTTCAGGTGATGACTTCGCTAAGAGTTACGGTCGTCATGCGGACAATTCAGTCGATTTTTTGAGGAGGCCTCTTTCAGTTGGCAAGTTCAAGCCGAGCTTGGACTTGATTGATGTGCAGCACTTAGTTGCCCTGCGGGGCTATTGGAGAAGGTGGAGTAAGTTAGCTTATTTTGGAGTGAGGAATTTTCTACGTATTTGAGTCAAGGTGGATATTTGTTATAGGTTGCCTCAAATACTCAACTTCTTATTGCTTTGGGAGTTTTCTTTTGGCTTGGGGCCAATCATATTAGAGCTTTATTCCTACTTGGTCTCTTGTTGGGCTTTAGAACATATAGACTTCTGTTCCTATTAGAACTCTTATTCCTTAGACAATAAGGAGCTGGGATCTTCAAGGCTATATATGAACAGTCTTTCAAGCCAATTAGATTATCAATCTATAGAGCACCAATCAAGAAGAGAGAGTTCTTTTGTGAAGCCTATTTGATATTTTTCTCCTTTTTTCTTTTATTTGAGAGAGTTATATTAGGCTTTTAGGGTGTTATTCAGGATTGAGTGATTAAAAGATCTTCACATTATATTTCTCGCAATTTAGTGAAGCTATTCTCCTACTTCGCCTGTGGACGTAGGGTAAAACCCGAACGACGTATATCTTTGTGTTCGTGTGTTCTCGATATTTTTCGTGCTTTCATGTGATTGATTTTAGTTTATCCTGGGGTTTGTCATAACATCGTCTAAGGGTATTCTTCCTCTGCCAGAGAAGTTTAAAAGTGCTCCTCCTAGATCTGACGATGGCTGGATCACTGTCGTCAATAAGAAGAAGATTCAAAGGCAGAGATTAGCCATTTCTAAAGGTCGTAATTCATCTTTTTAGAAGTTAAAATGTTGTTTCTTCTGTGGAGATAAGGATCATATGGCAAATGCATGCAAGATTGGTCTTTTCTGTGTTTCAAATGTAAGGAGGTTGGTCACACCTCTAGATCTAGTCCTCTCATTTATCCCCTCCGTCTCGTACTATTCCCATAATCCCTCTGCCATCATCTGTCAAAGATAACATAGCCCAGCTCTCCAACTTTGGTATTCTCACCCTCAAATTTGAAAATCCATCATCCGAGGAACTTTGTGAGATACTGGAATATGTTTTCAATGTTAAAAAGTGGGAAGACAACATCATCCCTACTTCGCCTGGCTCAATTCTGATCTAGTTTCCATCTCTAGAGATCCTTGAGAAAGCCGTCTCTTCTATGTATGTCCATATGGGTTATTTTGGTGGCACTTTTGCAAAATGGAGTGAACGTAAGGGGCTGCATGTCTTTACTGAGCCTATTTTTGTTTGGGTAAGGATCTCCTCTCTCCCTTGTCATCTCTGGGATAGTAATTTTCTTGCTATTTTGTTCAAAGATGTGGGGAAAGTTCATGCATGCTCTAGAGATATAGTCTCTAAAGAGAAAGCCATGGATTGCAAGGTCCTTCTAAAAGTCAAGTGTTGGCAGGACATCCCATCTACCATTCCCTTCCGTTATATCTCACCTATTAACAATTGGTTGATGGAAGGTAATGTCAAACTTATTACAATTGGGAAGGCAGTCACGGATAAGCATCTCAAATCAGAAGATGCAGCGATGTTCATGGTGAGAGAGGGGGAACCTTCCTCTCATTACAGTTTGGAGGAGTTTTGCAAGGGTCTCATTGGTGAACCTAACATTAATTAGCCGATGGTTAGGCCAATCATGGACGACTCGTCGCCGGAGAATCCCCATCAAGATGTTGCACCAGCGGCTTGTGCCAACGGTAAAATAGTAATTCCCTCTAGTTCAAATGAATCAGGAAATGTGGAGGTCGTTAAACCCCAGGTTGTGTAGATATTCCATCGAGTGGGGCCCTCCAAAGCAGTTTTCAATTTCCCACCTAATCAGCGAAAAATGGATATTTTGTGTGGTGGCCAAAATTATCTTTTGGAAAGAAATATTTGGGATGATTTTTGTTCCACAAATTTAGCAGCTAAAGGCCCATTCACATCCAGCCTAGCTTCTAGTCCAGTAGCCCAACCATCTTTCCCCAAGGAGCATATTAGTACGGAAGTACCGAAGGTTACTACTTCAATCTCAAGCTCTGCTAGATCTGTTGAGACTTCATCCTCAATCGCTCCTCCTCTAGGGTTTGAGAAAGTCATCAGAAGATGAAGTAAATCAGCAGCTAGATCCATGGCTCACAAGCCTTTCCACTGCTATCTGGTAGCCTCTAGCAAGAGTCACATTCCTACTTCCAAGAAGGGTCAGTCCTCTTCCTCTACCTCTACTAGACCAATTAACTCTTTAATTCCTGAAGTTTTGGTTAATATTGCCGCTAATTGCGGAATTAAAGAGCCCATCTCTAGTGAGGGTATATCAAAATTGAAAACCCTAGAGTGAGAAAGGGAGAAGTTGGCTCCCTAGTCTGGTTCTTTCTGGGTTTTTTAGGTGCTTTTTAATCTTTCTCCATGAAATTAGGTTCCTGGAATATTAGAGGTCTTAATGATCCGGTTAAGAGAAGATTAGTCAGAGATTATATTATCTTCTCTAGTGTAGACATTGTTAGTTTTCAAGAGTCCAAACTCTCTGACCATAGAATTAGATCCCTTAATGCTATGTGAGGTAATAGGTTGAATGAATGGCTTAGCTTAGATGCTATTGATACTAGGGGTGGTGTGCTTCTAGGATGAAATAATTCTTTGGATGGCTTGCAGTCTTTGGATATAGCTTTTACTAAAGAGGAAATTAAGGCTGTAGTTTTTGGCCTCCATCCTGGGAAATCTCCTGGTCCTGATGGTTTTCCAATTATATTCTATCAAGCTTTTTGGGATACCATCAAGGAGGATATTTTTTTTCCTTCTTTGATGCTTTATACCATGATGCTTCTGCCCTCCACTACATCATTTATTCTTTTATAACCCTCATCCCTAAAGTAGAATGAGCATGTAAAGTCAAAGATTTCAGGCCGATTAGCCTCCTTAATGGACTTTTTAAGATTTTTATTAAGGTTCTGGCTAACAGGCTAACACCACTCCTTCCCTCCTCAGTGGATTCCTCCCATTCAGCCTTTCAGAGTGGTAAAAGCACTCTTGATTCCATCCTTATAGCTCATGAGCTTCTTCATTTGTGTGAATCCAAGAAAAAAGATATTTATATGATCAAAATTGATTTTATGAAAGCGTTTGATTGTATCAGTTGGAAATTTATCTTAGATCTCCTTCACGCTAGAGGCTTTGGTCCTAAATAGTGTCATTGGGTTGAGTCTATTCTCTCTTCCTCTAAATTTTCAATTCTTGTTAATGGGGTGGCCTCCCAATCTTGATCTTGCTCTAGGGGTATTAAGCAAGGAGTGATGGGAAATAAATAATTACCTCCTAAGTTGTAAGTATACAACTTATCAAGTTATAGTATAAAAGATTATCGATCCCACGAGAAACGTGAAGAAGGAAGTTAATTAAGTTTGGTTCTTTATTTGATTATGTGCGCGACAATTAGGAGTTATTCAAGAATAAAAGAAAAACATGGTGAAAGTGGTTTGTGAGAGATAAGAGAGAGTGGTTATGGATTATGCGCAATAAAACAAGAAAGAAAATGAGAGTGGAGAGATTAGAAAATGTGTGTAATAAAAACGAGGAAGAAAGTGAGTGTGGAGGATTTAAAGATGGAAGTGGTAAAGTGAAAATAAAAGATAATGAGTTTGAGAGATGGAGAGTGATTGTGATTTGTGCAAATAAAAAGAAAAAGAAATCAAGAGAGGAGAAAAAATTAAAGGAAAACAAACAAATGAAAAGCAAGGATAAGAGGAAAATAAAGAAGGTAAAGTATGGAGGATTAATTAAAGATATGAATAATCTAGAGTAGATCCACTTAGCTTATCTCAATCTTATGGGAATAAGTTGGATTTCTTAGCAATTTTCAAACAATCTCTAGGGATCCCACAAATATTAGCTCAAGACTTAGAAAAGGGTAATTCAGAGAGGGTTCTAGTCTCAAGGTGAATTAAAGAAAAAAAAATCTATACTAGAAAGTAAATACAAGAATTAAAGACATTGCATAAAAGTAAATTGCATAAAAGTAAATTGCATGAAAGTAAATCTAAGCTACAAAGCATATAAATGAACAAGAAATGAAAAAGAAATACAAAAGAAATAAAATAGAAACCAACAACTCCTGATCTTCATCTCATCCTCCTTTTGGTCCTTGGATAAGAAGAAGAGAAAGAAAATAGAAGGGGTGAAAAATTTTATTTATTGTATAATAAAAGTTATAATTTTTGGAAGGTCTTCTCAATTAAGAGTAACCCTTCTCTCTAAATAGAGTTTTTATAAAATATTTCACACTCAAACCTCTCCCCCTCAACCCCTATTTATAGCCAAACGGAGTGAACATGAACCATTGGATCAAACTTGGCCATCAAGGAAGAGAAATCAGCCATTAATTGAAATCTGTTGCGAACCAACCGATCGGCCAATCGGTTGGCCAATCGGTTGGTCGACCGATTGGTTGACCGATTGGTTTCCAACTAAATTTGTCTTTTCTTTATTTTTCTTCACGAATTTCTCTTGGATCACTTTGGTATCTTGAGCCTTCGTTTGTCTTCATATTTGGGCTTTAAAAATTAGTAGAAAATCAGAGGATTTGAGTCATTTGGGCTCTTATTCATTAATACTCCATTAACTTGCAAATTAAGATAAAAACGATTATTAGTAATATCTTTATTCATATAAAATAGGTAATGAGTGTATAAATTTATAATTAAAATGCGATAATCAAATACCCCCACACCTAAACTTTTGCTAGTCCTCTAGCAAAGAAAATAAAAAGAAAACCTAACTCACTTTCGTAGGAATCGCGGTTGTATTTAGTGCATACAACAAGCCTTTAAACCCCTAGGTTACCCTAGTGTACGAGTTGTAGTCTCGTGAGGGTTTGCAGTGAATATACCCACAAAATTCAGTCAACTTGCCAATTTAAAGAAGTTAATGAAATAATTAATTCATTTGATATATTCAAACATTCTAATTAAAGCTGGTTTTACTCAAGAAAACGTTTTATCATAACTCCAAGGTAAGTTTCTTTAGAAAATCTTTTCATCATAGTTATATAAAACCAAGTTTAACTTAGAAAAAAAAGTTTTGAAGAGAACATGCTAGCTCTTTGTTTCAATAAAAATTCAAGTCTCTTAATCAATTTATTTTTCAAAAATATATAAATAAAACTCTAGAGATATATTTATTATATATATATAATTATTATATATATATATATATATATATATATATATATATATATATATATATATATATATATATATATTTGATAATCTTTATTCCATAGTGATTTTGTTCTACTTTGTCGGCTTTCAAAGTGACCATTAAAGAGTTTTGGGCCAATGGATCCCAACCCAAGTGGGCTTAGATCATTAAGTATGAAAATACTCCTTGGGCTTAATTACTCAGTCAACTTAGGCTTAATAAGATAGAACCACATTGGAGTTCAAGATTTTTTGCATTATATATATATATATATATATATATATATATATATATATATATATATATATATATATATATATATATATATATATATATATATATATATATATGATGTACATATTTATATATGAGTATATGTATATATTTTGAAAGATATATAGATTAGGACAACTTGAAAATTTATTTTTAACTCTAAGCTAGACATGCAAAAATTTCATTACTTTAAAATCTAAGTTAAGACTTAAGTGAAGTATACTACTTTGAAAATCATTTCTTAAGAAATTTATTTAGAGTTATCATAAAAGGTAAACTTGAGTATAGAACTAACAAAGGATTAGAAGACTTAAATTCCATCAAATAGATCAATTATTAATCAACTCTATTAAGTTGGCAAGTGACTATTTTTTTTGATGAAGAGAGAAAAATGACATAAAAAGAAAAACAAATGGTAAGAAAAAGATGAAAAATGACTAAGCAAAATGACTAATTCCCACCCCACACCTAAATTTTACATTGTCCTCAATGTAAATTCTATTATGCACAAAGTAAAACAGATAATAATTGAAGCACTTACATTTGTTCGGCTAGCTTGAATAATGATAAAAATTCTGTAAATACCTTCAAGATGAGGGGTGAAGCCAAAATTTATTCTCTCTTTGTTTTGTTTTGTTTTTTCAAAATAAAGAACAAACAAGAAACTCTCACATGAGAGAAGAATAAATTCTTTTATTATTATGAGACAAAGAATAAAAATGTAGAATAAAAGATGAAACATGAGAAGCTCACATTCTACATTAAATCCTACCTTATTGCTGAAAATTCTACCCCAAAATTTAAAGAATTTTAAAATAATATAATCACTGATGTGCTTAAATTCTAAAAATTCCAAGGTTTTCAATGATTTTTGTAGCAAATAAAGGTAGGTATTATTGGTGTTATGCATTTTGAACTTAGACTTTTGATTAATAAAAATTTGACATTTTGGTTGCTGTTTCAAAAATCTAAGCTTATCAGAAAAGAGTTCCTCGAATGTTGCATTCAAGAGGCATGTATTCAACACATTTTTCTCGTTTTGAAAAATCAAATCTGATTTTTTTAAGATTTCCAGCTCCTCATGAAAGATTTCCTCAAAACTAAGGTCTGATTTATTCTCTTCTCCTTCTATCTCTTCAATCAAGCTTTCCTGGATGTAATTTATTTTCATTGATTGATTATCTGGTTGGTTTCCTGGGTTAAAAATATTGAGATCAGCAGTCAAATTGCTAAAGGACAGCTTCATTTGATCAGTTCTACAGTTGATGAGAGCATTAGAAGTGGCTAAGAAAGGTCTTCCTAAGATAACAGGTATTTGTCCTTTGGGATTGGAAACAGGCTGTGTTTCCAAAACTACAAAATCCATAGGAAAAATAAAATCCCCAACCTTAATCAGAACATCCGTTATTTTACCCATGGGGACCTTGACAGATCTATCAGCTAACTGTAGGGTGCATCTGGTTGGGTTGAGCTCCCCTACATCTAGTTTTTGATAGATCGAAAATGGGAGCAAATTGACATTGGCCCCTAAGTCTAAGAGTGCCTTATCAATGAAACTATTACCAATGACACATGAGATGGTAGGGCAACTTGGATCTTTATGTTTCAAAGGTACGGATTTTAAGAGTATATCAGTGATATTAGCAGCAAGAAAGACTTTCTTTGAAACATTTATTTGCCTCTTTTTGGTACATAATTCCTTCAAAAATTTTACATAAGAAGGAATTTGATCAATGATATCTAGGAGAGGAATATTGACCATAACATGCTTGAAAGTTTCTAGAATTGTCTCCTTCTGAGGGGAGTGTTTCCTAGGCCTGAGTCTATCTTGGTAAGGAGCAACTGGTTTAAACCGATCAAAATTAGACTCTGGTTCTGGTTCTGGTTCTGGGTCATCAGAAGGGTGTGATTTCTAAGTAGAGACATCAAAAGGAGAGAGAATTTGTTCTGGTTCAAGGGTTTCACTTGGAGGCATTCTAACCTGATTATCGACTTGTTTACCTGACCGTAGTGAATGGATTGTATTCACTTGAGCTTGGTAGGTTGAACTTGATCCCGTGTCCTTCGGGTTGGGCACGGGTTGACTCGAAAATATTCTTTTCTCTCTCTCACTCACAGCACTAGCTAGTTGTCCAAGTTAGGTTTCTAATCTAGCTATGGCTTGAGTGTTAGAAGTAAGAATTTGTCCGGTTAATTGCATAAAGGTATTCAAAGTGTTGGATGTTTGAGTCAACAAGTTGGTGGTTTGTGTAGAAGCCTTAATCATGGTTTTTATTCCCTTTTCTAGAACATCAAGACGTTTTTCATGATCAGGATTCGGAGGAGTGTGATGAGGAGACTGATATGACAGATTTGGTTGTTGGAAATTATTTTGAGAAGGAAATGTGTTTCCCCTAGGAAATTGATGGTTTGAAGAGGGAGTGAAAGTTTGGTTACCGGAGAAGTTTCCCTGGTTCCATGCAAGATTTGGGTAATTTCTCCAACCTGGATTATAAGTTGGAGAGAATGGATCATTCCCGAGATGCTGGAATGCAGCGCTTACCTGACCTAGTGGCTGACCGGGTCCTAAAAGAGGACATTCCTCTGAAACATGAGATGGAGACAGACAGTTATGACAACGTGAGGCCGAAATTTGATTGATTTGAGCGGGAGCTCGTTCTTTGACTTCTAAAGCTTCTAACCTACGCAAGATCGTCGCCATCTTTGCTTCAGCGGCTATATTCGTTTCTAAGGAAAGACCACTAGTTTTTGGTTGGAAAACTGATGAAACTCGGTCATCACAATATTCCCATTGCATGGTTTTTTCGGATAAACTCTCTAAAAAGTCCTAAGCTTCATCAGCATTTTTCTTCATGAAATCCCCTTGACACATTGACTCTAAGGAAGTTTTTGAAGAATAATCCAATTCTTCATAAATGATTTGGTATAATCGTCACTTTTTGTAAAACCCGGAAAAATTTGAATATTTTATGATAAATAATAATAAATGAGTTATATATTGATAAATATATTTTATTAATGTTTGCGTATGCTAGGAATTGATTTGAGATCAATTCAACATTTATATATGTACATATGAGTGCAAATGCACAAATCATGCACGAAGAGAAATCTGGAAATAATGACCAGTTAAGCGTTTATAGATTTTACACACTGCTACACTCAGAATCTGGAAATACGTAAAAGTACAAAGTTGTAGATCTCTTCAACATATTTCCAACAAGTCTTAGATCACCTCATTCCAAGGTCATATGAGAAAGTTATAGTAAACATATCGAAGGTCTTTTTCCTAGTCAGACTAGGTTTCCTGGTTCGGGTCAAACAGGTTTGTTTCGGGTTTACCTCTATAAATACTGGTGTTTTCACGAAAATTTGCTCTCTTTTATCATATCTCTGAACCCTAGCAGCCACCCTCTCCCCTCAAAAACCCTAGATCTTTTTCTTATGAGTTTTGAGAGCTTTGTGAAGTAAAATATCGACACGAGGGCGAGATCATCGACGTGTGGCAAGGGAAAACGGGTTGTTTACACTTTTGGATTGCTTGCTATTAGTTTCAGAGGCTTGCAGACATGATAAGGCAAGATCACTTGTATCTAAACTCATCCCCATACTTAAATAACTAGTTTAGATGTTTAATTTGTGTTTACATGTCTAAATCTTAACTTGGAGCATTAAAAGACTAGATTTTTGATGTTAGATCAGAACAGTTGTTAGATCTAATATTTTTCTTGATGTTTACGTTAAAAATATGATCATGATCATTAGGTTAATATAAATTTTGATTTACCATGTGAAAATCCTAGTTTATTTAATCATTTGAGTTTTTCTTGTAAACTAACCATGCAAAACCTAAGGTTGTGATATATATTTTCTCAGAAAACTATTGCACTTATATAATATTTAACTGAGATTTTGAAATAGAACATAAACTCTAAATTTAACCAAATCAGTGTCAAATGAAAGCTATGTGAATCTAGTTTCTAGAACAGAAAGACATTCTAAAAATAGTTTGTATAGAGGAAGATATACTCAATTTACTAATTATATATCCTGCAAAAACTGTTGCACATGTATAATGTTTAACTGGAAATTTGAGATAACAAATAAACTCCAAATTGAACCAAACTAGTGCCAAATAATAGCTATATGGCTCTAGTTTCCAAAACAGGAAACTATGCTTAAATATAGTTTGTCTAGAAAAAGATATAATCAATTTACAAATGATGTGCTCTGCAGAAAACTGCAGATATGCTGTTTTGAAATAATTGATATATTACGTGAAGGTTTTTTGAGTTTTCTTAATTAATCATGCTTAAACCCTAGGTTTGTGATATCTAAGTAAGATAAACATGTTTAAATAAATTTTATCTCTGTTCATGTAGTTTTTATCATGTGTTGATAGTCACTTTGTTTACATATGAGAAAATTGAAGAAATTATTTTATTAGGATGTTAAACCCTAATTTGGAAGATATAAAAATTTAATTTTTCAGATAATTCATGTTGCATATGCTAAGTATAAAACCTCATTTTAACATCATGATATGTACAATTGTCATAAGCATTGTTTGTGTAATGAAGGAATACATGTCTTGACAGGGTAGTCGACTACTAAGTTTAGTAGTCGGCTACTCATGCCCAGTTGAGTATAACAAAAATTATGTTTGCAGAGTAATCGACTAATATTCTTAATAGTCGACTACTAATACTGATATATGTTATTACAGAGTCTGGATGGACTCAGTGTAGTCGACTACTAAGCCTAGTAGTCGACTACTAAGGCTGTTGCCTAAATTTGTGTTTTGCATACGATTAATATATGTTTGCGGGTTTGAGCCGCACTTCTTTATGCTGATTTCATGAATGGTGTAGTAGCACATATATGGGTATACTGAAAGGAATTATGGTGGATTTTAACCCGATTACTTTGACAAAAAGTTTAGTACATACTTTACACACATGTTTGGATATCGTTGATGAGCTCAGTTCAGTACTACATGAGGTAGTGCGTCGATATTCCATACGTACAGGCCATTGAGTCGACTTTGGATGCTTTATCTAGCAGTCCGTCCGCACGAGGGTGCGATGAGGCTTGTGAGCCGTACTTCTAGGATACCTATATGGTAGGCGTCCGCACTCATGTTACGACCGAGATCACGATGAGACTAATGAGCCATGTACACTGATCAGGATACCTATAGGGTAGTCCGTTGCACATGATAAGATTAAGTATTAGAATCTTGCATGGAGTTGCATCGAGATAGTTAAATGATAGCTTGCGTCGTTGGCGGATGCCAGTTATGTTTTGACTCATCGTTGAAATATATGACCGAGTACTTTGCATTTGAAAGTACACAGATTTAGGTCAGATTCATTCTATCTCCCAAAGGACAAGGGAAGATATTATGAATAATGATATGTTGATGTCTTTACTTTCTTTTACTGCTTTTCTTTATTTCTTAGGTTGGGATCAATGATTAGCTGTTCACAATTTGAGACATATGGTATATACATGAGGGTTTCCTTGTTTGGATTATTTCGCTCGATGTACCGGTCTCGTGTTGTGGATTTCTAATTGTTGATTTTATTTAGATTATTTATCTTTAGTTCGGTATTAATGTTTAGATGTTTATGATTCGGGACATATGGTATATACATGTGGGTTTTCTTGTTTGGATTATTTCGCTCGACATACTACGTCTCGTATTGTAGGTGTCTAAATATTAATTCCATTAGATACGAGGAAAAATGATCTAAGTTGACTATGCTTAATAGATTGAGCCTGCACTCCATCTAGCAGCCTTTCCCCTGGGGGTGGATGGAGGTGATCTTGCTATAGCGCTCTGACGCTCTTGTTATTGTTCTTTTTGTTTTAAATTTCTTTTTCAGGCAGCTCAAAGTTTCGGAGAGACGTAGGATGACGGAGTTCTAGCATAGTTGCCGTCACATGATTTTACCATTTGAGGCTCCACTGTAGTTTTGTATTTTCATTCAGACATTAGAGAGTTTTGTTTTTATATTGTAAAGGCAGTAAGCCTTAGTTACATTTCCAGTTGACTCATATCGAGATATTTAATATTTATTTAGAGATCTGTTATATCTTAGTTTAATAAGTTGAGACATGATTTCATTTATGAGATATCTTTCTTCATCATGTCTATTGTATTTATTTTCTTTAATTTGCCTGTTTTGTACCTTCACTTCTTTTGACTCCACTAGAGGATATTACTGTGATTAGTGAAACATGTTATTGCACTATGTGGGTGCATGGCAGGTTTGACATCCTTGGTTTCACCTTGGACTGCAGCCTTGTTGAAACCAGGGGCGTCACAGTTGGTATCAGAGCTCTAGTTCCAGGATCCTTAGGATCATTCTTGTGTCATATTGTGGAGCTAGGATAGAGTTTCCTAGGAATCATGTATAGAGTCTGCTAGGAATTCCTAGAATGAGTGAGGACGATATATACGTATATTTAAAAAAATTACGAATTTTTTTTTTCGTGACAACTATTTTATGTTGATTTAAAATATTTGTGTGAATAGTATATGTTATGAATACTTATTATGATACGTTATGTATATATATGCTCTTCTCTTGATATTATAAACGTCGGGACGAGGATGTGGTCGAGGTAAAACTCATACTGGATAGTCAAGGGCAGGCCCGAAGCAAAGAGCTCCATAGTATCTGATCGACTTTATGATGTCATTTGCAACAAGATTTTGCAACAATTGAGGAGCGAGTATCGTATCTGTTTTCACCAGCAGTATCACTTTCTAGAGTTCCACCACCAGTTGTGTCAGTCGCGTCAATTACAGAGGAAATACAATGGTCACACCATCACCACAACCAGCTATTTGAGCCGCATAATAGGAGGTTTGGCTTTGTAAGAGTAAGAAAGACATCAGACACTAAGAGCACAATAGTTTCAGGGCGCACTGGATTCATGTGCAGCCTATAAATGGGAGAAATACATGAAATTATCTTCACGTCAACCTAGCACCAAAGCGGAAGTTAGATGTATTCAATGTAGAGGATATCACCAGAGGATAGCACCTGAGGGTGGCACCGACTTCAGATTTTTCATTGGAATAGCGAATATCACTTATTTAGGAAATTTTGTATACTTTTTCGACAAGCAATTAGAGCTAGTCTGATTAGAGCAAAGGATATGTCTATAATTAATTATGGAATCAAGACTAGCATAGTCACAATGTTAAGGACAAGGGCCTATTGCGGGATCTAAAGAATTCCAGTAGCGAGGTAAGAATTTATACCACCAGTAACAAGGACAATATAATTCAAGAGCGCCACAGCAGTGTAGGATTCGGGGTACATGTTATAATTGTAGCAAGATCGGACAAAAAGAGATTTTTATAATACATCAAGAGAAGGCCGCATGACGTAAGTCGTGGTCGCCATTTCGTGGCCGCAGCTATTTCATGCCAGTGGAGGATAGATGTACTACCAATTATTTTGAGGACTTAAGGGCCAATAGGCCAAAATTGCGCTATTCAGAATATTCCTCAGGATCAGATGGACCCATACGTTCCACCACCGCCAAGCTAACAGCGCAGCCACCGCAAAGTTTATGCAACAGTACCGCGTGAGCACGATGCGAGCGAAGCCTTCTTCGTGATTTTCTTTCTAACTCAGACCTTGTTTTATTCGAGAATTTCACATTCTTTTATCTTTCATGCCTTCATGGATAGGCTTCAGCTTGTAGCACTTCCTTTAGACATACCGTTGTCCGTCTCTATTCCTTTAGGGAAGGTGTCCCTATTAGAGAGTATCTGTAGGAGATGCGTCATCAGACTAGATGAGTCCGAGTTTTTCATAGATCTTATCATGTTGCGGATGTCGGATTTCAACGTCATTTTCGGTATGGATTGACTATCATCATACCATGTCAGTATCGACTGTTTTACTAAAACAGTCAGCTTGCGAGCGTCCGATGGGTCTGAGTTGATTGTAGCAACCTCGCAGGGCAATCAGTTTGCGGAGTCATTTCTGGCTTATATCGAGGAGGTGATGCTCAGGGATCAGAGTGCTGAGTTGTGCGAGACTAGAGTGGTCTCCGATTTTTAGGATGTCTTTCAGGACATACCAGGGTTACCTCCTATGAGAGAGGTTGAGTTCTGCATTGAGTTGCAGCCAGGCACAGCACCGATATCTCGAGCTCCCTATCGTATGGCACCTGCTGAGATGAGGGAGCTACAGACTCAGCTGGACGAGCTTTTATCTCAGGGCTTTATTCGCCGGAGTCATTCTCCGTGGGGAGCACCGGTCCTCTTCGTGAAGAAGAAGGACGGTAGTATGCGTTTGTGTATAGATTATCGAGAGTTGAATAAAGTCACTATCTGGAATAGATATCCACTACCGAGGATTGATGACTTGTTCGACCAGCTGCAGGGAGCGCAGCACTTCTCAAAGATTGATCTTCGCTCGCTATCATCGCTATGAAAAGGGAGATGGATATCCCAAAACGCCTTTCGACTCGTTATGAGTCTTTCGAGTTTTCTTGTCATGCCGTTTGGGCTGACTAATGCACCCGCAGTATTCATGGACTTGATGAACCGGGTTTTTCATCCATACTTGGATCAGTTCGTGATAGTATTTATCAACGATATCCTTATCTATTCGAGATCGGAGGCAGAGCACGAGCAGCATCTTCGCCTAGCATTACAAACATTGCGGGAGCATCAGCTATATGCCAAATTCAGCAAGTGTGAGTTTTGGTTATACGAGGTTAGATTTTTAGGCCACGTCATCAGCAGAGAGGGTATTGCAGTACATCCAGGCATAACGAAGATGTAGAAGGACCTGAGGAGACATTTTTGGTGGAGCGGAATGCGTAGGGAGATTGCTGAGTATGTGACCAAGTGTTTTACCTGCCAGCAAGTGAAGGCAGAATATCAGAGATCAGCAGTAACCCTACGGCCTTTACCCATTCCGGAGTGGAAGTGGATAGATATCTCTATGGACTTCATTGTAGGATTGCCGAGATCGAAGAAAGGGAACGATTCAGTTTGGGTGATAGTCGATTGGTTGACGAAGTCAACACATTTTATACCAGTAAAAAAAACGACATACACAGCTGAGATTTATGCGAGGATATTTATCCAAGAGATTGTGAGATTTCATGGAGTACCAGATTCGATTGTATCAGATCGAGGCTCAGTTTTTACTTCACATTTCTAGAAGAGTTTCCAAAATTCTTTGGTAGTACATTGTCATATTCTAGTGTTTTTCACCCACAGACGGATGGACAGACGTAGAGGGTCAACCAAGTATTGGAGGACATGTTGCGGGCATGCATTATGGATTTTCAGGCAAGCTGGGAGGACCATATTCCATTGATTAAATTCGCCTATAACAACAGTTATCAAACGACTATTGGTATGGCACCGTATGAAGCATTGTACGGGAGGCCCTGTAGATCACCTATTTGTTGGGCAGAACCAGAGGATAACCTATTACTTGGACCGGAGATTGTGCGACAGACTACGGAGAAAGTAGCAGTCATTCGAGAGCGCATTCTTGCAACACAGAGCCGTCAGAAGAGTTATGCAGATCAGAGGCGACGACCCTTAGAGTTCCAAGTTGGGGAATATGTATTATTAAAGGTATTGCCGATGAAGGGAGTCCAGCGATTTGGTAGACGAGGGAAGCTTGCTCCAAGGTACATTGGGCCGTTCTTGATTATGGAGCGCGTTGGAGCCGTTTTATATCGGTTAGCTCTCCCAGCATCGATGTCGGGCATACATGATATTTTTCATGTTTCGATGCTTAAGAAGCATTTACATGATGAGGAGGCACAGCGAGTGTTGCATGCACCAGAGGTTGAGATTCACGATGATCTGACTATGATTGAGACTCCTGTATCTATTCTTGCCAAGGAGAACAAGAAGCTTAGAAATAAGGAAATACCCTTAGTCAAAGTTCAGTGGAACTGGAGAGGAGTTGAGGAGGCTTCATGAGAGCGCGAGGAGGATGTACGTCGCGACTACCCACACCTGTTTGAGCAGGTAAATTATTTTTATTAGGACTTGCTTATGTTCAAAACTCTCTATATGATCATATTTATATTTAACACTAGAATGATGATGTTAACACTTAACTCCTAATCATTCGGAATGCATGGTATATATATGCGGGGTTCCTTGTTTGGATTTTTCGCCCGACGTACTAGTTCCGTTTAGTTAGGGGTTGCGTGGGAATATTGGCATTCTAGATCGTTAAGTATAAATATTGCTATGTTCTATATCTAGAGATTAATGGTATGAGTTGTGTACAGGAGGGTTTGTCTGGATTATTCTCTCTTAGTGCCTTTCTCATATTATTAACCTCTACGATACGAATGCGGAATTTCGGGGACGAAATTCTTTTAAGGGGGGAAGAATGTAAAACCCCGAAAATTTGAATATTTTATGATAAATAATAATAAATGAGTTATATAGTGATAAATATATTTTATTAATGTTTGAGTATGCTAGGAATTGATTTGAGATCAATTCAACATATATATGTGTATATATGAGTGCAAATGCACAAATCATGCACGAAGAGAAATCTGGAAATAATGACCAGTTAAGAGTTTATAGATTTTACCCACTGATACAGTTAGAATCTGGAAACACTTAATAGCACAAAGTTGTATATCTCTTCAACAGCTTTCCAACAAGTCTTAGATCACCTCATTCCGAGGTCATATGAGAAAGTTATAGCAAAAATACCGAAGGTCTTTTTCCTAGTCAGACTAGGTTTCCTGGTTCGGGTCAAACAGGTTTGTTTCGGGTTTACCTCTATAAATACTGGTGTTTTCACAAAAATTTACTCTCTTTTATCATATCTCTAAACCCTAGCAGCCACCCTCTCCTCTCAAAAACCCTAGATCGTTTTCTTATGAGTTTTGAGAGCTTTGTGAAGTAAAATATCGACACGAGGGCGAGATCATCGACGTGTGGCAAGGGAAAACGGGTTGTTTACACTTTTGGATTGCTTGCTATTAGTTTCAGAGGCTTGCAGACATGATAAGGCAAGATCACTTGTATCCAAACTCATCCCCATTGTTAAATAACTAGTTTAGATGTTTAATTTGTGTTTACATGTCTAAATCTTAACCTGGAGCATTAAAAGACTAGATTTTTGATGTTAGACTAAACAGTTGTTAGATCTAATATTTTTCTTGATGTTTACGTTAAAAATATGATCATGATCATTAGGTTAATATAAATTTCGATTTACCATGTGAAAATCCTAGTTTATTTAATTATTTGAGTTTTTCTTGTAAACTAACCATGCAAAAACCTAAGGTTGTGATATATATTTTCTGCAGAAAACTATTGCACTTATATAATATTTAACTGAGATTTTGAAATATAAAATAAACTCCAAATTTAACCAAATCAGTGTCAAATGAAATCTATGTGAATCTAGTTTCTAGAACATAAATAAATTCTAAAAATAGTTTGTATAGAGGAAGATATACTCAATTTACTAATGATATATCCTGCAGAAAACTGTTGCACATGTATAATGTTTAACTGGAAATTTGAGATAACAAATGAACTCCAAATTGAACCAAACTAGTGCCAAATAATAGCTATATGGCTCTAGTTTCCAAAACAGGAAACTATGCTTAAAAATAGTTTGTCTAGAAAAATATATAATCAATTTACTAACAATGTGCTCTGCAGAAAACTGCAGATATGCTGTTTTGAAATAATTGATATATTACGTGAAGGTTTCTTTGAGTTTTCTTAATTAATCATGCTTAAACCCTAAGTTTGTGATATCTAAGTAAGATAAACATGTTTAAATAAATTTTATCTCTGTTCATGCGTAGTTTTATCATGTGTTGATAGTCACTTTGTATACATATGAGAAAATTGAAGAAATTATTTTACTAGGATGTTAAACCCTAATTTGGAAGATATGATAATTTAATTTTTCAGATAATTCATGTTGCATATGCCAAGTATAAAACCTCGTTTTAACATCATGATATGTACAATTGTCATAAGCATTGTTTGTGTAATGAAGGAATACATGTCTTGGCGGGGTAGTCGACTACTAAGTTTAGTAGTCGGCTACTCATTCGATTGAGTATAACAAAAATTATGTGTTTGCAGAGTAATCGACTAATATTCTTAATAGTCGACTACTAATACTGATATATGTTATTACAGAGTCTGGATGGACTCAGTGTAGTCGACTACTAAGGCTGTTGCCTAAATTTGTGTTTTGCATACGATTAATATATGTTTGCGGGTTTGAGCCGCACTTCTTTATGCTAATTTCATGAATAGTGTAGTAGCACATATATGGGTATACTGAAAGGAATTATGGTGGATTTTAACCCGATTACTTTGACAAAGAGTTTAGTACATACTTTACACACATGTTTGGATATCGTTGATGAGCTCAGTTCAGTATTACATGAGGTAGTGCGTCGATATTCCATACGTACAGGCCATTGAGTCGACTTTGGATGCTTTATCTAGCAGTCCGTCCGCACGAGGGTGCGATGAGGCTTGTGAGCCGTACTTCTAGGATACCTATATGGTAGGCCGTCCCGTACTCATGTTACGCACTGAGATCACGATGAGACTAATGAGCCATGTACACTGATCAGGATACCTATAGGGTAGTCCGTTGCACATGATAAGATTAAGTATTAGAATCTTGTATGGAGTTGCATCGAGATAGTTAAATGATAGCTTGCGTCGTTGGCGGATGCCAGTTATGTTTTTGACTCACTGTTGAAATATATGACCCAGAGTACTTTGCATTTGAAAGTACACGGGATTTGTGCCGGTATTCATTCTATCTCCCCAGTGACAGTGGAAGATATTATGAATACGATATGTTGATGTCTTTACTTTCTTTTACTGCTTTTCTTTATTTCTTAGGTTGGGATCAATGATTAGCTGTTCACAATTTGAGACATATGGTATATACATGAGGGTTTCCTTGTTTAGATTATTTCGCTCGACGTACCGGTCTCGTGTTGTGGATTTCTAATTGTTGATTTTATTTAGATTATTTATCTTTAGTTCGGTATTAATGTTTAGATGTTTACAATTCGGGACATATGGTATATACATGAGGGTTTTCTTGTTTGGATTATTTCGCTCGACATACTACGTCTCGTATTGTAGGTGTCTAAATATTAATTCCATTAGATACGAGGAAAAATAATCTAGGTAGACTATGCTTAATAGATAGAGCACACTCCATCTAGCGACCTTTTCCACGAGGCGGATGGAGGTGATCTTGCTATAGCGCTCTGACGCTCTTGTTATTGTTCTTTTTGTTTTAAATTTCTTTTTCAGGCAGCTCAAAGTTTCGGAGAGACGTAGGATGACGGAGTTCTAGCATAGTCGCCGTCACATGATTTTACCATTTGAGGCTCCACTGTAGTTTTGTATTTTCATTCAGACATTAGAGAGTTTTGTTTTTATATTGTAAAGGCAGTAAGCCTTAGTTACATTTCCAGTTGACTCATATCGAGATATTTAACATTTATTTTAGAGATCTGTTATATCTTAGTTTAATAAGTTGAGACATGATTTCATTTATGAGATATCTTTCTTCATCATGTCTATTGTATTTATTTTCTTTAATTTGCCTGTTTTGTACCTTCACTTCTTTTGACTCCACTAGAGGATATTACTGTGATTAGTGAAACATGTTATTGCACTATGTGGGTGCATGGCAGGTTTGACATCCTTGGTTTCACCTTGGACTGCAGCCTTGTTGAAACCAGGGGCGTCACACTTTTCAAGACCATGGTGAGGACATTGGATAAGAAGATCTTTGAATTTGTCAAAATACTTCAAAAAAGGTTCTCTCGGGATAATTTTAAAATTTTGAATGTTGTTTCTAAGCTTGACCATTTTGTGGATAGGAAAAATATTTTTAGGAAAACTGTTACAAATTCACCCCAAGTTGAGATGGAATCTGTGGGCAAGCTATACAGCCATTTTTTGACTTTGTCCTTGAGGGCAAATGGAATAAATCGGAGTTTGGTCACATCTTCGGTTAAGTCCCTCATCTTGATCATGAGGCAAACTTCTTTAAATTCGGAGATGAAAATGTAAGCGTCTTCGGTTTCTACTCCTAGGAATTTGGGAAGCATGTTAATAAAATGCGGTCTAAGTTTGAAATTAGCTCCATTGACCTCGGGGAGTTTTATGCAAGAGGGGATTGCATTTCTAGTGGGGTAACAAACATCTTAAAGAACAGGTGGGTTGGTATTGGCCATTTCGTTTGGTTCAAGAGATGGATCAAAACGAATTAAACGATTGGTATTATCCCTAACCCAAGTTTGCATACACAAAAATCAAAATTTTTTTATGAAAAAGGACAAGTGAAAAAGTTAAGAAGATGATGAGAAAAAAAAGAAAAAGGAAAAACTAACTAAAAGCAAATCAAAGCAATCACTTTTCAATCACCCTAACTCTAGGGTTAAGCCTAAACTTGACTTAGACCAGCTCCTAACCAAAAATTCCCTTAACGAAAAGATCAAAGTTTACTTGGGTAATTAGCCAGGTAAGGATAGTACTAAAGGGAGATCAAAGATTAATTAAGTACCTCTTTCCTTGCGGAGCGCCTTACGCAACTCCTAAACCTTGCCTTAGACACCAATTAATCCAAATAAACTTGGACCGGTTCACTTAAGGATTTCTTGTTCCTTAATGAGCTCGAATCCTTAGGGCCAACGTCTAATCAATTTTAAGAGGCTTGGGTATGTGTAGTGAGGAATTAGTGATTTTTGGGCTAAGGAAAGGGTGATGAAATCCCTCACCTTATCTTGATTAGGGGGTTTTTACCCTTAAGATATTTTCAAGTGTGTGTCAAATCAAGATGCTCAAATCACTTGGATGAATTCCTACTATTATATGCAATGCAACCCTAGAAATTAAAAGCAACTAAAAAGGATGCAAAAACAAAAATCTTTTTATTTTTTATTATGGTTAGCAACAAACAATGTGAGAGAGGTGAAAATTATTTGAGTTTATTATCTTGTTAGTCAAAGTCCAACTGAAAGATGGATTTTATTATGGTCAACAAAAGTAAAATCTTTTTTTTTTGAAAGTCCTAATTGTCTCAAATGTGGTGAACTAACTAAGGGTGGAATTGAAAATACTAGATAGAGAAGTTACCCACGCAAAAGCAATGCAAAGCCTCGTTGGAGGTAATTCTTCAGTCTTGAATATTCAACTCTTGATCTTCAAGGTCCAAGTTCCTACACAAAAGAAAACACACAAAATAAGAAATCAAAGTTAATCAAAATCCTACTTATGCACCGTTCCCTGGCAACGGCGCCAAAAACTTGATGGGAAATAAATGATTACCTCCTAAGTTGCAAGTATACAACTTATCAAGTTATAGTATAAAAGATTATCGATCCCACGAGGAACGTGAAGAAGGAAGTTAATTAAGTTTGGTTCTTTGTTTGATTATGTGCGCGAAAATTAGGATTATTCAAGAATAAAAGAAAAATATGGTGAAAGTGGTTTGTGAGAGATAAGAGAGAGTGGTTGTGGATTATACGCAATAAAACGAGGAAGAAAATGAGAGTGGAGAGATTGGAAAATGTGTGTGATAAAAACGAGGAAGAAAGTGAGTGTTGAGGGATTTAAAGATGGAAGTGGTAAAGTGAAAATAAAAGAAAATGAGTTTCAGAGATGGAGAGTGATTGTGATTTGTGCAAATAAAAAGAAAAAGAAATCAAGAGAGGAGAAAGAAAATTGAAGGAAAACAAACAAATGAAAAGCAAGGATAAGAGGAAAATAAAGAATGTAAAGTATAGAGGATTAATTAAAGATATGAGGAATCTAGAGTAGATCCACTTAGCTTATCTCAATCTTATGGGAATAAGTTGAATTTCTTAGCTATTTTCAAACAATCTCTAGGGATCCCACAAATATTACTCCGCACTTAGAAAAGGGTAATTCCGTAGAGGGTTCTAGCCTCAAGGTGAATTAAAGAAAAGAAAAATCTATACTAGAAAGTAAATACAAGAATTAAAGACATTGCATAAAAGTAAATTGCATGAAAGTAAATCTAAGCTACGAAGCATATAAATGAATAAGAAATGAAAAGAAATGCAAAAGAAATAAAATAGAAACCAACAACTCCTGATCTTCATCTCATCCTCCTTTTGGTCCTTAGATAAGAAGAAGAGAAAGAAAATTGAAGGGGTAAAAAATTTTATTTATTGTGTAACAAAAGTTATAATTTTTGGAAGGTCTTCTCAATTAAGAGTAACCCTCCTCTCCAAATCGAGTTTTTACAAAATATTTCACACTCAAACCTCTCCCCCTCAACCCCTATTTATAGCCCAACGGAGTGAACATGAACTATTGGATCAAACTTGGCCATCAAGGAAGAGAAATCATCCATTAATTGAAATCTATTACGAACCAACCGATCGGCCAATCGGTTGGCCAACCGGTTGGTCGACCGATTGGTCGACCGGTTGGTTTCCAACCGAATTTGTCTTTTCTTTATTTTTCTTCACGAATTTTTCTTGGATCACTTTGGTATCTTGGGCCTTCGTTTGTCTTCATATTTGGGCTTCAAAAATTGGTAGAAAATCAGAGGATTTGAGTCATTTGGGCTCTTATTCATTAATACTCCATTAACCTGTAAATTAAGATAAAAACGATTATTAGTAATATCTTTATTCATATAAAATAGGTAATGAGGGTATAAATTTGTAATTAAAATGTGATAATCAAGGAGCTCCCCTCTCTCCTATGCTTTTTATCTTAGCAGCTGATGTTCTCAATAAAATACTCAAAGCAAGTGTTGCTTCAGGATACTTATCTGAGCTACACCTCAAAGGAGAGCTTATAATGTTAGATCCATTCAGTTTGCAGATGATACTTTAGTTCTGTGTAGGGAAACTTCTGACGACATCTCCGTTCTTAAAACTATCTTTTATCTCATTGAGGATGTTTCAGGTTTGGGGATTAATTATGCTAAGACAAGTCTTTTCTACTTTGAGAAATCCATTACCAAGGATAATCAATTAGCATGTTCTCTTCATTGTACCCTTGATAAACCTCCTTTTAAATATCTTGGCATTCCTTTAAGAAAAGGATCTCTCTCTAAGAAAGATTGGCAACATGCCATGTGTTCTTGATAACCTCTCTAAGAGATTATCCATGTGGAAAAGTAGACATCTCTCAATTGGTGGACGTTTGACTCTTATAAATTCTGTCCTCACCTCTATTCCTTTATATTTTCTATCTTTCTTTAAACTCCCAAGTTGGCTTATCAAGGCAATGGATAGACTTAGGCGAAATTTTCTATGGAGTGGTTGTGCATCCTACTCTAAAGAAAAATCTCTTGTTAATTGGAAGTGGTGTGAAACCCAAAAAGGAAGGGGGTTTGGGTATTATTAATTTTTCTAATTTTAATTGTGCTCTTATCTCAAAATGGATGTGAAAATACCTCAAACAAGATTCCATAGTGGGACAAATTCTCTCATCCTTATACTCTTCCCAATCTCCTATCACTAGTTGCACACCCCCCAAGTCCTCTGCCTCTAAGTTTTAGCATGATACAACCTATTATAGTCAAGCATTATTGTCTTTAATTCAATGGAAATTGGGTGAAAGCCTGAAAATATGTTTTTGGGAAGATAAGTGGACGGGTGCTAATTCTTTAGCATCTTTATTTCCCTTGGCTTACATTCTAGCATTCTCTAAAGATGTTAGTGTGAGATCTCAAGATCTCTACCATGGCAACCAATGGCAATGGAATCCTCATTTGCATAGACCCTTAACTCAGCAAGAACGGCAGGATGTTTCAGCTTTAAAACACTTCCTTAGAAGTTCCTGTGATTCTCCGTGCACTACCAAAGATGAAGTTGTGTGGCCTATGGATTCTTCAGGAATTTTTAAGTGAAGTCTCTTTATCATATTATCACCAGTGAAGGCTTATCCTGTACTGCATATAACTTTATTTGGAAGTCTATTCTTCCTATCAATATTAAGGTCATCCTATGGATTCTTTGTAAACGCAAGCTCCAAACAAAGCATAATCTATCTGTTAAGGGTTGGATAGGGATACAACTTGCTCTTTCTGCACGTCTGTAGTAGAAACAGATTCACATCATTTTTGGGAATGCGATTTTGGCAAAAATGCATGGAGACCCTTCACGCTCAGGTTACGCCTCAATTTTGGATCTTTGGATTTTGACAGCATCCTAAATTCTTTTGGATCTTGTATATCAGATACCCAAGGTCATGAGCTATGGTCTATCTTGTTACCTATTTTTTGCTGGTGCTTATGGAGAGCTCGTAATGATTATATTTTTAGAGAGATATCTGTTTCAGCTCAACAGCTTTTATCTAATGTTGCGCACTACACTATGTTCTGGATAGGTAATTTGGTGAAGAAGGCTATAAGACTTCATGCAGCAGCTAAGCATTATGATATACCTAGTTTGATACAGGGAGAGGACACTGCTATGGTTGGAGATAACTTTTGAAGCTTTGATTCCTTTACTCTTTGTAAATATTGCTGTCTATTTTGCCTCCTTTTTCTATTTTTTTTACTGTTGTAAGAGTGGGGATGCCTACTCTTTGATTTTGTAACTTGATGTCTACAGGATATGGCTTTGGGGTTTTGCTTCTCTTGTATGAAGTTTCAAATGATGTCAAGGACCTCTCTTTGATCTTCTTCTAGAGGGTGTAACCCTCCTTAGCCATATCTCTGTAAACATTCCTCTCTTGCCTTTATATATATATATATATATATATATATATATATATATATATATATATATATATATATATATATATATATATATATATATATATATATATATATATATATATATATATACATGGGAAATATGATTCTAAGGAGCCACCTTAGATTGAATCTAAGAATGCACCTCTCGATGCATGGATTGAACTATTTTAATGGACGATCTGCTCCATTCATCATGATCTAAATATCTTAAAACATCTATACAATAAAAATCATGATGTTTCAATACTTCTAACACATATTTTTCATTGTCACTTTAGTTGTATTGTCTTAAAACCGTTAATTTTACAATCACTTGATGTATGAGTAACTACAACCTAATATGCCTAATTTTTATTATACACCATCCAAAACATATAGATCAAAATGAACGGAATGGATCAAATAAATTGATTGCATATAACATAATTTTCAAGATGCATCCTTAGATTCAATCTAAGGTGGCTCCTTAGAATCGTATTTCCCTATATATATATATACATGGGAAATATGATTCTAAGGAGCCACCTTAGATTGAATCTAAGAATGCACCTCTCGATGCATGGATTGAACTATTTTAATGGACGATCTGCTCCATTCATCATGATCTAAATATCTTAAAACATCTATACAATAAAAATCATGATGTTTCAATACTTCTAACACATATTTTTCATTGTCACTTTAGTTGTATTGTCTTAAAACCGTTAATTTTACAATCACTTGATGTATGAGTAACTACAACCTAATATGCCTAATTTTTATTATACACCATCCAAAACATATAGATCAAAATGAACGGAATGGATCAAATAAATTGATTGCATATAACATAATTTTCAAGATGCATCCTTAGATTCAATCTAAGGTGGCTCCTTAGAATCGTATTTCCCTATATATATATATATATATATATATATATATATATATATATATATATATATATATATATATATATATATATATCACTCCATTTCTAATACGCATGAGTCTGCATATCAACAAAACCCACAAATATATATATATATATATATATATATATATATATATATATATATATATATATATATATATATATCACTCCATTCTAATGCTTGAGTGTGCATTCATTAAAACCCAATTTGTGGGTTTTTTTGCAAAAATCCAAAGCTCGATGTTAAGGCCAGTCCGTGATCCCCATCTCTCTCTCTCCCCAACTCATGATTTCTCTCCCCAACTCATGATTTCCCCCTCTCGATCCCCATCTCTCTCTCTCTCTCTCCCCAACTCCATTTCCCCCCTCCTCTCTCTCGAGATCCCCCAGCTCTCTCTCCGCCGACGGCTCTCCCATCTCTCCACTGCCCGCTCCAGATCTGCATCGAGCTCTCTCTCCGCCGATGGCTCTCCCATCTCTCCACCGCCCGCTCTCGATCTGCATCGAGCCCTCTCTCCACCGACGGCTCTCCCATCTCTCCACCGCCCGCTCTAGATCTACATTGAGCTCTCCGTCGAGATCCCCCAACTCCGCCGATGGCCCCCTCCTCCGCCGAGATCCAGGTAGTTTGTAATGAAAGTTTATTTATGGTTTTTGAGTTGGATTGCTTGATATCCAGATTATGTTGGTGAAGAAGAGTAAGGAATGGAAATCAAGAGGGAGGGAGGGAGACTTTACTAATTTTGTTTTGTTCAGCAAGATATTTTCTCACACTAATCTAACGAAAAGCTTGGTTTTTTTTATTTCGAGCCATGTATAATGTGCATCTCCATCCCATAAATTGGAATCTCATTCTGTGTAGTTTATACTCTTAGCAAGTTCATACGAATTTTCTAAACTAGTTTGGATCTCATTCTTGTTAATTACAAGATTATGTTGGTTAGCTTGATAATTAGCAAGTTCGTACTCTGATGTGTATTCTCAGAAGGTGATGAGATATGTGTTGGAAATTTTCAGGTTATTCATGGCAAGAAAGAGTTTTTATGTTGTGATGAGAGGTCGACAATGTGGCATTTTTAATAATTGGGAGGAATGCAAATCTCAAGTGGATAAATTCCCAAATGCCTCCTACAAAGGGTATGCAACGTACGAAGAGGCTTTGATTGAATGGGAGAAGCACACCATCGCTCGTGATTCAGCATCCAGCTCAAGGCTTGTCCAGACACCTGTTTATGTTCAAGAACAAATATTTCCAGTGGCGCATAATCTGGATGAGAACAAGGAAAAACCTTGGGAAACTGCTATTTCCTCCATCTATGCTTTTGTATTAGGTTCAGTGTTTATAATATTAGTGTTTCTAGTATGTATCGTTGCAGTGTTTGTTGGTTTCGCCCTTGCAAAAAGCATGTGATGCTTGGAATTTGTAGATTCATGAGAGTTAGGATCAAAAATTGTTATGCTAGATTATTTACTTGTATATATGAAAAGTGAACTTAAATTGTGTGCAATTGTGTCTTCTTGGAGGAGTATTACTGATCATGAGCGTTATATAATTTGTTTCAGTTAGTGCTTACAGAATATCATCGAGATTGTGTACTTATTTCAGTTTGTTTGCTGCAAACGTTCATCAACTTGAGCTGATGCCAGGAACATCGATGACGTTTATCAAAAAATTTCTTAATAGCAAATACCATTTCATTACAATGCCTTCGGATGATGCCAAAAATGTAGGTGACGAACTGATTAAAATAACCACATTACATGCCAAATTGTAGAGAACTAGGATAATATGAATACAATAAGATGCATATGTTTTCTTTTCCAGATCACAGATAACATTAGAGGCTCACTAACACCAAAAGCTCCATTCTCAACTGGAACAATCTTCACCTGATGACCCATTACCCTCTTGCAAATTTGTATCACCGCACATAGAAGACCTACATTATATTAAAAAACATCAAGACGGATACTAGAATGTGAAAAATAAGACAACATAAAATTAATAAAAGAATTATTACTTACGGATTTGTGAGTGCCGAACAATTTCGCTTATCATGTGATTGGCCTACTTTACAACACCCGTGGCAACATCTTTCTTTTTTAATTTTTGCTCTAGTCATTGATTTTTCTTTTCCTCCTTTCAACCTTTTGCCGCACCCTTTTGCTCGCACTTGATCGGGTTCATTGAAACTATTTTGAAAAGTACACGAACCATGCGCACTAGTACCATCACCTATTATATTACTACATATTGGATTACTATTCTTGGTGAAGCTCATTACAGCCATGCGGCTACTAAGAAATTGGTCAATTTGCTCATTAATGCTATGCACTCCATCTGTAAACATCTTCTTTGTTTCTTCACATATGAGGGACTTGTCAACTAAATCCAAAGATGATTGGATAAATTGACTCCGCGTTAAAAGATAAGAATTGTCAGGGGTTATCTGCATGCCTTTAGCATCATCCACTGAACCTGATTTTGCAGACTTAGTCCACCTCTTTAAGATGTATTTATCGGGCAATATTTCAGCATCAAATTTCATCAAAAATGAGATAATGTGCGTACATGGGATTCCGGCACTGTCGAACTTTTTACAACTACAAGAAACCAAATCCAAGTCCTTGTCGTAAACGATTTCGTGGACTTGTTGCGAGCTTCTTTCTTTGAATTTGATACACACGGTGATTGTCGGTTTCCCTAACAAACTGCAACTTGTAGTTAAAGCTATCACACACTTCAGCCTCAAACTTGTAATACATCTCATTCGTGTAAATATCAACCATTTGCTCCAAAAAGTCATGATTTATTCGAAGTTTAGGTTTCTCAATTACATCTTTGTGATCGGCCATCAACTCCTCAAGACGTTGGCGCACTAGTCGCCTGCCAAACTGTATCATAAAATCCACCAATGAATTATTCTTTGAAATAAATTTCTTGAAAAATGAATGTCCACTTTCTGCTCGTTGACTACTTGACATGTCAGCTGAGAAAACGTAATTAACATATGCAGGAATCCATCTTGACCGAAGTTCATATTGGTCTTGCAACCACTTATTTTCTTCTAACCCACTTTTCTTAATCAGACTTTCCCATTATAAATCAAATTCTTCAGGAGTCTCCGATTTCCAAATGCAAGCTGAGAACTCACTCTTATAAATACTATACTTCACTGCATCAATTTTCTAAGAAAACTTCATTAAAATATGCCAACTACAATACCTGTCAAAGAATTAAATAAAGTGTTAAAAAGAAAGGCTATATATATAACTATTTTCAATAATATATACAAATATATACAAACTATAATACCTGTGAAAAGTATTTGGAAGAACAAGAGGGAATGCCTTTGTCATAGCTAGGTCTTGATCGGTTATAATCATCTTCGGGGCACCACTAGGCATACTTTCCAAAAATTGATTAAATAACCATACGAAATCCTCAACGCTCTCATGATTTAAAAATCCACAAGAAAAAATAATTGTTTGACCATGATTGTTAACCCCCATTATTGGTGCAAATATCAGACCATAGCGATTAGTGTTATAAGTAGTATCAAAGATTACAACATCACCAAAAAAATTGTAAGGCCACCTTGAACTTGCATCGGACCAAAAACAATGAGTAATCTTTTGTTCCTCATCGGCCTCAATTTGAAGAGTAAAGGAGGGATTCTTTCCTTGTTCCAATTTTAAATACTCATAAAACATTTCACCATCATGCCCCTTCATATCAGCACGTGTTATGGTCATAACCACTAACCAGTAATTGGAGAGGAAAAACCCCGAATGTTAGAACAAAAACGCTTTTATTCGTTAATTCGGGATGACACAAACCTCCACATCAAACCTACTTGAGATGTCCTACACTCACTATTCGAGCCAAGTCGTGTTGAACGACTATCTCCATGACCGACGCGAAAGGCGGTGTTAGCCGGTCTATCAATAACTTCCCCCTGCGAATGACGCGAAAGGCGGTACTAGTCGTCCGCTCAACTAGTCAGCTACCGCAAAACAATCTTTTCAAGTCACCCGTCCCTCTGAACGACACAGAAGTCTGTTAGCCATCTCCTCCTAGCCGATGGTTCCCTTAGACGACGCGAGAGGCAGTCCTAGTCATCCTCTTCAGCTGACTACCCTCATGAATGACTCGAGAAGCTATGCAAGTCGGCTATTCGGTCTCGACTTCCCTCTCTCTCATCCTACGTGGTTCCCCCCATCTAAACGACGGTTACATAAAATCTGATCCCGACAATCCATCAACATCGCATTAAATACACTGTCAACCCCTTAACTCCTCCATCTCTCACAATATTTAAGGTACCTGACTATCTACCATGGGACGCTACCCCCATCTCATTAATAGTGAATCAACCACACCAACTCTTAGATCCACCCACCGCTGACACTGTAAAGGCAATGCCGCGGGTCGACAAGGACGACACTCATCCTGTTATTAGCCGACACGTGGAAGAGAGGGCTTACTCACCCGGAATCTCCCATCAGATTGAAAGACGAAAATGCCCCCAAGCCCTAAGTATAAAGGGCGAACTGATAAACAAGAAAGGTAAGTGATTTTTTCTCAGTGAATTCCTGCTCTATTAATTTTCTCTCCCCATTACTAACTTGACCGTCGGAGGGACCACCGGAGATCGCAACTCCGCTTCTTTCACAGGTGTCTCTTTTGGTGTAGGAAAACCACCAGCGAGAACAACATCACTGGGTATTAGAAGAGAAGACGTACTCCACTCTCTTAAGAACAAAACTCGCAGGAGATTAGTGACTGTGATTCCATACATCAACAGCACGTATATCCCTTTCATGATTATACAAATCTCTTTGAGTGCACCCAATATTTTCTATACCTCCAAATTGTACTCCAAGAAAACTAAATTATTGATGCTGAGGTATATTCACCATGGAGAGCTGTTTAGTTAAAGACTTTGTTGCGGCTGAAACGTTACGATGAGACCTTAAAAGATGAACCTTTGATGGTGTTGATAGCGGGTGGCTGTGCTCCTCATTAAAAATAGTAACAATGTATTTTCCGGAGTTTGATTTTAGAACTGTAATTTTGGCAGTACAATCCTCAACTAAGCTTCCTCGACGTCTTTTCTTTCCAACATCCGCGATTCCTGGAGATTTTCCTTGTTTAAAATAAAAATACTCCTTATTTCACCACTTCCCGGTTCTTTCTGAGTAGTCCAAGCCCTTACACTAAACCCAGCTGTTTTAGCATAAGCATTGTAGATAGTCACAACATCATCTATTGTCTCAAATTCTTGCCCCTTTTTTGGCCTTAGCTCATCTGATACTTGAGGAGTATATATCGAACTATTGTCATCCAGGTTTACTTCATTAGCTTCAGTGTCCAAGTTTTCCATTTCTCACAACAAATTGTAATTGACCTATATTAATATCAAATTTCTTAAATTCGACTAAAATAAGAATATCTAAAAGAACTCCTAATAACTTTAACTTCTAAAGAATAATTTGTCTTAATTTGTTTTGTCGGAGAAGTTATATCATTACAGAGATACCATCAAATGGTTAGACCCATAATCTTGTACTTATCAAGCTAACCAACATAATCTTGTAATTATATATAACCACAATCCAAATTCAACGTTGAAATCTACACCTCACAATCCAAATTCAACATTGAAATTCAACATAATCTTGTAATTATATATAAACACAATCCAACTCAAAAACCATAAATAAACTTTCATTACAAACTACCGGATCTCACGGAGAGCTCGATGCATCTAGAGCTAGGGATCTCGAGAGAGGAGGGGAAATGGCGGAGTTGGGGGATCTCGACGGAGAGCTCGATGCAGATCTAGAGCTAGGGGATCTCGAGAGAGAGGAGGGGGGAAATGGCGGAGTTGGGGAGAGAGAGAGAGAGAGAGAGAGAGAGAGAGAGAGAGAGAGAGAGAGATGGGGATCAGGATAGGGGAAATCGTGGAGTTGGGGAGAGAGAGAGAGATGGGAATCACGGACTGGCCTTAACATCGAGCTTTGGATTTTTGCAAAAAAACCCACGGATTGGGTTTTACGGAATGCTACACGCGACCGATGTATTAGAAATGGACTGATATATATATATATATATATATATATATATATATATATATATATATATATATATATATATATATAACTTTTGAATAGGGCTACTCGCCCTATTTTTCAGTCAAAAATAATAATAATAACTAAAACTATAAAATTAGTTGTTTGGTTCCCTTTTATTACCATTACTCAAAACCTACCTTTCAACTATCTACCACTTCCTCCAAACTCTCCATAAAAGAACCTAAAATCTAGCCTGTTCTCAAGTCACTAAAATAGGTAATACACAGCTTACCTCAACAAAGACTCTATTTACATAAGACTAATGACTAAAATACACTCTAGATACAACATACATATCTAAAAAAAACTTCTTTTCTTTTAGATACCAAGGCCAGAAATTCTCTCATAAAGTTGTTGTACCGAATGCAGATGCCCCCTTACCAAGCTCTCTTAGAATATAAAAATAAAATTATCAACCCTCACCATTACTTTAGAGTTGTAGTGTAAGTTTAGAGGGACTTTAAGATGGTATTAGAGCAACCAGGTTCAAATCTCACCGTCCACAAATTTAAATTGGATTTTCTAAAAATTCACACTACTGCGTAAGTCCAGGTTTCAACCTACAAGGCATGTTAGAATATAAAAATATAAAGTTGTCTTTGTTTGTAATTTTTGATGCTCTTACAGTTGGTATTATCTTCAACTTCAAACAGGCTCTTACAGTTGTTATTATCTTCAACTTCAAGCAGGGACCTTATAAAGAAGAAAAAGAAAGATTCTGCGGGAACTGCAGACGCAAGTGCATACTTCTACCTATGACCATTTCTCCCGTTCCAGTTAACCTTCCCTTCTATAAAATTCTTACGCTCCAAAGAAATCCTACAAAAAGGTAAAATAGCTGAAAGAACTTTCCTATTCTTACTACTGCTGTATATTTCTTTAATCCTACCAAAAGCCCTACAGGAAAATAAAATACTTGCAATCAACTCTTTCTCTTATATATCACAACAAGGTGTTTTCAAATCTCTCACCACGATACATGTACTCTTCCAACAAGCTATATCTCCATTCTACACAACAAGTCTCCTCAATATCTTTATATAGATGGCACAACCCATTCACCAACAACAACCACCAAAAAATTGCAGCAAATAATCAAACATGGCCTCTGAGAAAACCAACTCTAAGCACGTGTGTGTGATCGGTGCAGGACCTTCAGGGTTGGTCTCTGCAAGGGAGCTAAGAAAGGAAGGTCACTCTGTCGTCGTACTAGAGCAGAACCATGACGTCGGAGGGCAATGGCTTTATGACCCTAGAGTCGAGCATGAAGATGTTTTGGGTAGGATCACTCCCTTAAGAGTCCACAGCAGTATCTACAACTCTCTTAGGCTTTTGTCTCCCAGGGAGATTATGGGCTTCACAGACTTCCCTTTTGTGATAAAAAAAGGGAGGGATACGAGGACATTTCCTGGCCACAATGAACTTCTCTTGTATCTCAGAGACTTCTGTCAGTGGTTTGGATTGCGAGAGCTAATAAGGTTCAACACTAGAGTTGAACATGTGGGACTGGTGGATCATAACGCAGGATCTCGAGAAAATACGAAATGGGTGGTCAGGTCCAGAGAAACAAAGACCGAGAAGGACAAGGAAGAGATCTTTGATGCAGTGGTTGTAGCCACTGGTCATTATTCTCAACCTAGATTGCCAAGCATTAGAGGTGAGTGCTCAAATGTTCTATCAAAACAATAGAACTGACATGGAGTGTAGTAGCATCAGATGGATTCATTCTTTAGTGTCATTATGATGCTTATCTCTTGTTGTATGAAGGAATGGATGCATGGAGTAGGAAGCAGATTCATAGCCATGTATATAGAGTTCCTGATCCCTTCCATAACGAGGTTAGAAGAATTTTCTCATTTAACAGTTACAAAATCTTATCACGCATTTGCTTCCATTAGAGTGGTAATAAATAATAAATTTTGTATAGAAACATATGTTAAAAGCATGTCTACCAATTACAGGATTACTATAAATAAATTATGTTGTGAGGAAATTAGTAGTTGAAAAAATAATTCTTTTGCGTGAATGCTGTCGTATATTTTCTGGTTGAATTTCTTGCACAGCTAAAACACTATTACACAGGTAGTGGTGGTTGTTGGGAACTCGATTAGTGGCCCAGATATATCATTGGAGTTGACAGGTGTAGCGAAAGAAGTACATCTCAGCGCCAAATCCCTTGAAATCTCTGAGGGCCTTTCAAAAGTCATTTCCAAATATCAAAATCTGCACATACATCTACAGGTATTGTACTGTCCCAACTTATATATTGCAAATGCTACCATGTTATACATACATGTATAAACATTTAAAGCAAAAAATATAGCATCACATGCATGAAGCGATGTTACAAAGCGCTAGGCGCTGCTAGGCAAAGGACCAGTGCCTAGAACCTAGGCACCAAGGCGGTTTTTTTTGTTTTAGTGGTGGGGGAGGAGACTTTGCTGAAGGTTGGAGAAGGTGGAGAAGGTGTTCGTAGTCGGTGGAGGAGGCCGAAAGAGCTAGGAGAACGTGGAGGCGGCATCGGAGGAAATCACGATCAAGACATAATTGGCGCAATACGTGTATGCGGCCTATGTTTACCTAGGCACTTACAGAACCTAGGCAGCGGCCTAAGTACCGACTAGGCCTAGGCCGATGCCTAGACTGCTTTTTAAAACATTGGCATGAAGCAGTTTTGTCATAGCGTTAGCTACCATGAAGTAACTATTTTCCTTGTCAAATTGTGTAATTTCAGATAGATTGCCTTTACGAAGATGGAAGAGTTCTATTTGCTGATGGATCTTGGGTTATTGCTGACTCAATCATCTATTGCACTGGGTAAGACATGCATGACTTAATGGTGTAGTTAATACCCATCTAACAACTAATACTGAGTAAATTTTTGAAATGCTAATAAATCTTGTCATATTGATTATTATACTTTCTTTTTCATTGAAGGTATTCATATTCATTCCCATTTCTTGACACCAAAGGAATAGTTGCAATTGATGACGATAGAGTGGGACCTTTGTATGAGCACACATTTCCTCCATCACTTGCTCCATATCTATCCTTTGTAGGCATTCCAAGGAAGGTAAGCACCAAATCTTAACTTTAAGACAATGAAAAACACCTTTAATGATCATATTTCCTATATTCCTTCACGACGTGTACATACTTCTATATATATATATATATATATATATATATGTGTGTGTGTGTGTGTGTGTGTGTGTGTGTAAAAGAATGATGACAATCAATATCGCCATCATCATCAACACCACCATCCTAGCCTTCTCAGAGAGAGAACTCTAAATCCTGAAGGGTGGACGAGAGAAAGAGTTATCAAAGAAATCTATTATTATGGAGAGAGAACATTCAGTTAGGCTTCATCTTAAAGATTCTCCTAAACTCACTAGATTGATAAAATATACCTTAAAAGGAATTGGCTACATGTTGCTGGAATAGCATGCATGTTTAGTTGTTGACAAAGATTTTACTAACTTTATTGTTGCAGCTCATAGGGTTTCCGTTCTTTGAATCACAAGCAAAATGGATAGCTCAACTTCTGTCTGGAAAAAGAAAATTACCATCATGGGATTCCATGATGAGAGCTGTCGAGGAATTCTACCACTCCAGAGATGCCGCTGGCATACCAAAGCACAACACACATGATCTTGCGGACTTTGAGGTAACAGTATATAGTTCCCACTTTGCTAATGCTAATGATAACAGTTGAAATCAATTAGCAAGCCAAACTTCTCATTAAGATATATATTGGAGATGGAATTCACACTATATCAATAGGGCATCACTCAGGATTTTGAGTATTTAGTCAAATCCACTGATATTGGCTTATCTTGCCAAAAGGACACCATGTTTCTACCTTGTTTTTCTTATGGAAGTGCTGAATTTATTACCGTAATGTTCTGCATCATGCTAGATCATTTGATAACAAGAGCTTGATGTTGCTTTCTTTTGAAATCTCCTAATTTTCCTCCGTTGTTAACTTATTTTCTATAGATTGGTATAGGCGAGGGTCAATGTGCAAGTAGGAGTAGAGCAGAAAAAATGTATTTTTATGCTTTGCTTATATTCTCAAGAAATAGATATATGAAACTCTAAAATTCAGAAGTTGTGTTTCACCTTATCCTTCTGTGTGACATGATCTCATATTAGAAAATCAAGAAAATGAAAGAGATGATTTGTACTAGTGATTCATTAAAAATGGAATGAAATGGCGATATCAAGCATGAGATCTGCTTCTGCATTCTTGCATATTAGATCATTAGCGATATAGGTATATGTTTAAAAGAAAAGACATGCACAATTTCTTCAATCTTTTCACTGAAAACAAGTCAATAATCTAAAATGATTGTCAATGTCCTCTGAGGCAGAGGTACAAGGACTTCCGTAAGGTTCTATCATTTCTTTCTGTGAATGCCGTTTTATAATTTTTGTTCTTAAACCATTAATTGTGAAATATTTTATTTCTCATGGCAGTACTGTGATAAATATGGAGATAATTGTGGATTTCCATATGTGGAAGACTGGAAGAAAGAACTTTGTATGGCAGGTATAAGGAAGGCCATAGCGAACTTAGAAAGTTTTCGGGACACTTGTGACTATGATGAACTACTCCAGCTGGCACATCAAAGCCCTCATTTTACGCAGCTAGACCCTGATGTTCTCGCCAAGGACCAGAATATCTTCAAGAATTATTTTGATTAAGTTATTTATCATTTTCTTCTTATCAGCTATCTGCAATTCGCGTTGGAGTTTCCCTTTGGCGATCTTGTAATGTAGCAGATGAAGGTCAAAATTCATTGTATTCAAATTTCATACAAGAAACATTTCACTATAATATTATTGTGACTCAATGAACATTTCTATGATGTCGAAAATGACTTGGTCATAAAAGATTGGATGAGGCTTCGTAGTGCAACTACCTACTAAGACCTAATTCATAGCAACCACAAACATTAAGTCGTAATATTAGTGGATGGGTATATGTTAGAGTATAGCAGCATCCAGATGAACTCATTGGGATCCATCTGGGTATTCAATTTCCAATTATTCAAGTCAATGCTCATAGATTTAACATAGTTTGTTAGTATGTTTTCATATTGCAATACTTATCTTACAGATCATGTTGCAGCGGGGGGCTTCACAGACACAAAAGATGTCTATACAAAGCGGATAATAACACAACACTGATAAACACAGTGGAGACAAAAAGCACAGCACACAAAGATTTAACGTGGTTCGGTCAGTATGACCTACGTCCACGGGCGAGAACAGCAAAGAAATTCACTAATCTCAAAAGAGAAGATTACAAAAGGAGATCACTCTCTCACTTAAATCCCACCAGAGAGTCTTACAAAATAACTCTCTTTTTCACTCCCTCTCTCTCTAAACCTCTCTTTCTCTCTTTTCTTTCTCTGTCTGAGTGTATTTCCTTCATCTATTAAACACTCGCTTTTATAGGCATTCATCCATGTGTGAAAGGGACACGAAAGTTGGTGGAATAGAGGGGCTAAGGAGTAGGGAGGTAAGTGACACAGGAAATGGTTGGCAGCTTTGAATTCAAAGTCACAAAACAACAAATCTCCACCTTGACTTTGAATATAAAGATCTTCTCTTCACTCTTGCTGTCTCGCCATAAGCCCCTTACGGGCTTAACCTCCGCTTCGTTGAATTCCAAGCAATTCGAGACAATGCTCGAACTTGCGCGAAGGTACGGGCTTCGTCATCATATCTGCTGGATTATCTGTAGTACCAATTTTCTCAATTTTGATAACTTTAATTTCTCTGATAAAATGATACCTGACATCTATATGTTTGGTTCTTTCATGATGCATCTGATACTTCGTCAAATGTATGGCACTCTGGCTATCACAATACACCGCAGTAACACCTTGGTGTAAGCCGAGATCTTCAACCAAACCTCTTAACCAAATGGCTTCTTTCACTGCTTCTGTTACTGTCATATACTCTGCCTCTGTGGTAGACAAAGCAACCGTCGACTGTAGAGTCGCCTTCCAACTAATGGCACTACCTGAAAGAGTGAATACATAACCTGTTAAGGATCGTCTCTTATCCAAATCGCCCGCATAATCTGAATCAGAATAGCCAAGTATTCTGCAATTTGATTTTGTGTTCCTGCCAAAATATAAACCAATATTAGCAGATCCTCTCAAATATCTAAGTACCCATTTCACAGCCTGCCAATGGACCTTTCCAGGCTTATCCATATACCGACTCACAATACTGACTACATGTGAAATATCTGGACGAGTGCAGACCATAGCATACATAATGCTTCCAACTGCACTGGCATAAGGAACACAAGACATGTACTGCTCCTCCTCTTCATTCTGAGGTGACAATTCTGCTGAAAGACGAAAATGAGCAGCAAGTGGAGTCTTCACAGGCTTGGCATCAAGCATGCCAAATCTCTCCAACACCTTCTTGATATATTTCTCCTGCGATAGAAATAAACTTCCTTCTCGTCTGTTCCTGTGGATCTCCATACCCAAAATCTTCTTCGCTGCTCCCAAGTCCTTCATCTCAAACTCAAGTTTAAGTTGAGATTTCAATTTGTTGATTTCTGACATATCTTTAGCTGCAATCAACATGTCATCAACATACAAAAGCAAATATACAAAAGAACCATCATTGAGCTTTTTATGATAAACACAACTATCATATTTACTCCTAGAGTAACCATGCTCAAACATGAAAGTATCAAATCTCAAATACCACTGTCTCGGAGACTGTTTCACCCCATAAAGAGATTTCTTCAACCTGCACACATGATCTTCTTTACCTTCGACAACGAATCCCTCTGGTTGATGCATAAAGATCTGCTCCTCAAGCTCGCCATGTAGAAACGCCGTCTTCACATCAAGTTGCTCAAGTTCTAAATTAAAATGAGTAACCATGACAAGCAACACACGAATTGAGGTATGTTTTATAACTGGAGAGAATACTTCATTGAAGTCCACACCCTCGGTTTGACTGTAGCCTTTAGCTACCAAGCGTGCCTTGTATCTTACAGAATCTGTATCTGGAGCTCCTTCTTTCTTCTTAAAGACCCATTTACAACCAACAATTTTCTGTCCCCTAGGTGGCTTCACTAACTCCCATGTTTGGTTCTTGTGAAGAGACTCCATCTCTTCGGTCATCGCAACAGTCCAATCTGGTAGAAGGCTCTGGAATCTCAATCGATTCTGCTATACTCAAAGCGTAAGCAAGCATGTCTGCATATCGCTGAGGAGGTTGGATCTGCCTCTTTGTTCTCCCGGTGGCAATATTGTACTGTTGCTCTTGTGGTGTATCAGCATCTGAAGTTGAACCTTCCGCAGTATCAACTGGTTCAACATGAGCGCCCTCAGGCACTCCCTTTGAAGCTGAGCTCTCTAGCTCCACCTGCTTGCTAGACTTCTTTTCAGTACCTGTGGTATCAACAACAAACTCCTTTCTCGGGTGAAGCATGGATTTCTCATCAAAAGTAACATCCCTACTAATAATAAACTTAGGTGACTTAGGATCAGAATACCACAATCTATATCCCTTCACCCCAGTAGCATATCCCAGAAAGATAGCTTTCTTTGCTCTAGGTTCGAGCTTACCATCATTAACATGAAAATAAGCAGAGCAACCAAATACTCTTAAATGAGAGTAATTAGCAGGGGCACCAGACCATACCTCTTCTGGAGTCTTAAAATCAATTGCTGTAGAAGGAGATCTGTTTATCAAATAGCAAGCTGTATTGACTGCCTCGGCCCAAAAGTCTTTTGACAAACCGGCATTAGAGAGCATGCACCGAGCTCTCTCTAAAAGTGTTCTGTTCATCCTTTCTGCAACTCAATTTTCTTTGTGGTGTATGCCGAATCAGACGATGACGCACAATACCTTCATTCTGCGTAACCGGGTCAAACTCTGTGGAACAAAACTCCATCCCATTGTCGGTTCTGAGGCGCTTCACTTTCTTTCCTGTTTGCTTCTCAATCATGACCTTCCATTGCTTGAAAGTTGCAAACACATCACTCTTATGCTTCAAAGGATACACCCAAACTTTTCTGGAATAATCATCAATTAATGTTAGTAGAAAACGAGCTCCACCTTTCGATGGAACCTGAGAGGGACCCCAAACATCTGAATGGATATAATCTAAAGTACCATTGGTTCTGTGAATACCGGTACTAAAGGAGATTCTATGGTGTTTGCCGAAAACACAATGCTCACAAAAGTCTAGTTTGCTAGTTTTCTGACCACAAAGCAGACCTTGTTTGCTCAATACATCTAGCCCTCTCTCACTCATATGCCCTAACCGCATATGCCACAAACGTGTAGTGTCTGAATCTGAATCCTCTGAGGATGACCTTTGCTGCGACACACAATCACATCTGCCTTCAAGGATATAGAGGGTATTTACCTTCTTTCCTTTCATCACAATAAGAGAGCCTTTACTAACTCTCAAAACTCCACCTTCAGCCAAAAATTTAAAACCATTTGAGTCAAGGGTGCCTAAAGAAATGAGGTTTTTCTTTAACTCTGGTATATGTCGAACATTACTCAATGTTCTAACAATACCATCATGTGTTCTAATCTTAATTGACCCGATACCAACAGTCTTGCAAGGCATATTATTTCCCAACAAAACATTCCCACCATCAATAGACTGATATGTGACAAACCAATCCCTATGCGGACACATATGGTAGGAACAACCCGAATCAAGAACCCACTCATCTTGTGAATGAGTATTAACACTAACTGAAAGAACATCATGTGAACTAGAAGACTCTTCAGTTACAGTGGCAACTGAAGGTTTCACCCCCAAGACTTATTTGTGAATTATCCTTTGCTTTGGTATTTGGACAATTAGGTTTTATATGCCCAAACTTGTGACAGTAATAACATTCAATATTTTTTCTTGGCCTTGATTTTGATCTAGACATGTTTCTAGATTTACCTCTACCACCAACACCCTTTTCAGGACGACCACGAGCGAACAAGCCTTCAGCTTGATCCTCACCTCCTACGATAGATACTTTCTGCCTTAACTCTTTTGAATGTAAGGCTGATTTGACATCCTCTAAAGAAAGTGTATCTCTACCGTATAACATGCTATTAACAAAATTCTCATATGAAGGAGGTAATGAACATAACAAGATAAGGGCTTGATCTTCTTCATCGATTTTGACATCAATATTCTTTAAATCCATAAGAATAGTATTAAGTTCATCTAAGTGGTCTTTTATCCGCATACCTTCCTTCATGCGAAGGGTGAAGAGGCGTTGCTTCAAGTAGAGCTTGTTCGTTAGAGATTTCGTCATGTACAAGCTCTCCAACTTGAGCCATAGACCGGCGGCGGTATCTTCATTGGCAACCTCCCGCAAGACCTCGTCGGCCAAACAGAGTTGTATGGCACTATGCGCCTTCATCTCTAGCTCTTCTTTCTCATTATCGGGCATGGATTCCGGCAACTTGTCCTTTCCGGACAAGACTTTGAACAGTCCTTGTTGTACTAGGAGAGCCCTCATTTTTACTCTCCACAAACTGAAGCTGTTTCTCCCATCGAATTTTTCCACTTTATATTTTGCAGAAGACATCTTGAAGCCCAGTAGAACAGTAACTATACTCGTGAACGGTAACCGTATTTATGAACAGTACCGTACTCGTGAATAGTACCGTATGCGTGAACAGTACCGTACTTGTGAATAGTGACGTACGCGTGAACAGTATCTTAGCTCTGATACCAGTTTGTTGCAGCGGGGGGCTTCACAGACACAAAAGATGTCTATACAAAGCGGATAATAACACAACACTGATAAACACAGTGAAGATAAAGAGAACAGCACACAAAGATTTAACGTGGTTCGGTCAGTATGACCTACGTCCACGGGCGAGAACAACAGAGAAATTCACTAATCTCAAAAGAGAAGATTATAAAAGGAGATCACTCTCTCACTTAAATCCCACCAGAGAGTCTTACAAAATAACTCTCTTTTTCACTCCCTCTCTCTCTAAACCTCTCTTTCTCTCTTTTCTTTCTCTGTCTGAGTGTATTTCCTTCATCTATTAAACACTCGCTTTTATAGGCATTCATCCATGTGTGAAAGGGACATGAAAGTTGGTGGAATAGAGGGGCTAAGGAGTAGGGAGGTAAGTGACACAGGAAATGGTTGGCAGCTTTGAATTCAAAGTCACAAAACAACAGATCATATGTAGCATGAAGGAAACCAACAGTATATATCATATAAATTAATGTATGCTTGTTATGCAGATATAATCCATATTTTGTTACATGCGATATGTCAGGATAAATTAATGACTTGATAATAAATGAAGTTCAAACCCATTTAGAGAGACTTTTAGGTTTAATTACAGATATATTGCTAGTTTCAAGTGGGATGATTTTCAGAGAGAAGGAGAGAGGGTTCGAAAAATTCAAGTTTTAGGGGGGTTTTGCTGAAGAAGCGAGCTTCACTCTTAGTGGAGCCGAATGGGTTCCGCTTCACGTTCGGTATCCATTGTTAAATATCAACACCGACTTTGACCGACTTTCAAAGTCGGCATTGATAAGTCGGTGTTTAACCGACTTTGGTTGACGGTTTAACTACTTGTTTTATGAGTGCGTTCACCGACTTATATTGTCGGCAATAGAGCCTATAAATATGTGACCAATGCTAGTAATCTTGTGTGTGCATGAAAAAAAAATAGAGGTGAGTTGGTGAAAGTTGTGGCGTGTGTTATGTAGTAGTGAGAGTGAGATTAAAATAATGAGTGATGTATGCGCGCTTGTAGTGTAGTGTGAAGAAATATTATAAAATAGGAAGTCTTTGTTTTTTGGGCTACTTTGTCTATCCTCAATTATTGTTGTATCCATCTCTTAAGTTTTACAAGTGGTATCAGAACAGATGGTCCGGGACCGGCTCTTTTCGCGCCAGCATTTTGTCCGTGTGTAGTAGTGTTCGTGAAGTTCAAGTTCGTGCACAATTCGGGACTGTGAAGCCGGTTGGTCTGGACCTAGGCATACCTCGCCTTTTGGCGAACCTCGCCTTTTGGCGAACCTCGGTTCATTTTGGCGAACCTCGGTTCATTTTGGCGAACCTCGCCTTTTGGCGAACCTCGCCTTTTGGCGAACCTCGGTTCATTTTGGCGAACCTCGGTTCATTTTGGCGAACCTCGGTTCATTTTGGCGAACCTCGGTTCATTTTGGCGAACCTCGGTTCATTTTGGCGAACCTCGCCATTTGGCGAGCCTCATGTTCACTTGGCAAAGCCTCGGTTCATTTTGGCGAACCTCGCCTTTTGGCGAACCTCGGTTCATTTTGGCGAACCTCGGTTCATTTTGGCGAACCTCGGTTCATTTTGGCGAACCTCGGTTCATTTTGGCGAACCTCGGTTCATTTTGGCGAACCTCGGTTCATTTTGGCGAACCTCGGTTCATTTTGGCGAACCTCGCCTTTTGGCGAACCTCGCCTTTTGGCGAACCTCGGTTCATTTTGGCGAACCTCGGTTCATTTTGGCGAACCTCGGTTCATTTTGGCGAACCTCGCCTTTTGGCGAACCTCGGTTCATTTTGGCGAACCTCGGTTCATTTTGGCGAACCTCGCCTTTTGGCGAACCTCGCCTTTTGGCGAACCTCGGTTCATTTTGGCGAACCTCGGTTCATTTTGGCGAACCTCGGTTCATTTTGGCGAACCTCGGTTCATTTTGGCGAACCTCGGTTCATTTTGGCGAACCTCGGTTCATTTTGGCGAACCTCGCCTTTTGGCGAACCTCGCCTTTTGGCGAACCTCGCCTTTTGGCGAACCTCGGTTCATTTTGGCGAACCTCGCCTTTTGGCGAACCTCGGTTCATTTTGGCGAACCTCGGTTCATTTTGGCGAACCTCGGTTCATTTTGGCGAACCTCGGTTCATTTTGGCGAACCTCGCCTTTTGGCGAACCTCGCCTTTTGGCGAACCTCGGTTCATTTTGGCGAACCTCGGTTCATTTTGGCGAACCTCGCCTTTTGGCGAACCTCGGTTCATTTTGGCGAACCTCGGTTCATTTTGGCGAACCTCGGTTCATTTTGGCGAACCTCGGTTCATTTTGGCGAACCTCGCCATTTGGCGAGCCTCGTGTTCACTTGGTGAACCTCGTGTTCACTTGGTGAACCTCGTGTTCACTTGGTGAACCTCGTGTTCACTTGGTGAACCTCGTGTTCACTTGGTGAACCTCGTGTTCACTTGGTGAACCTCGTGTTCACTTGGTGAACCTCGTGTTCACTTGGTGAACCTCGTGTTCACTTGGTGAACCTCGTGTTCACTTGGTGAACCTCGTGTTCACTTGGTGAACCTCGTGTTCACTTGGTGAACCTCGTGTTCACTTGGTGAACCTCGTGTTCACTGGCGAAGCCTCGGTTCATTTTGGCGAACCTCGCCTTTTGGCGAACCTCGGTTCATTTTGGCGAACCTCGGTTCATTTTGGCGAACCTCGGTTCATTTTGGCGAACCTCGGTTCATTTTGGCGAACCTCGCCTTTTGGCGAACCTCGGTTCATTTTGGCGAACCTCGGTTCATTCGGTCGAACCTCGTGTTCACTTGGTGAACCTCGTGTTCACTTGGTGAACCTCGTGTTCACTTGGTGAACCTCGTGTTCACTGGCGAAGCCTCGGTTCATTTTGGCGAACCTCGGTTCATTTTGGCGAACCTCGGTTCATTTTGGCGAACCTCGGTTCATTTTGGCGAACCTCGGTTCATTTTGGCGAACCTCGCCTTTTGGCGAACCTCGGTTCATTTTGGCGAACCTCGCCTTTTGGCGAACCTCGGTTCATTTTGGCGAACCTCGCCTTTTGGCGAACCTCGGTTCATTTTGGCGAACCTCGGTTCATTTTGGCGAACCTCGCCTTTTGGCGAACCTCGCCTTTTGGCGAACCTCGGTTCATTTTGGCGAACCTCGCCTTTTGGCGAACCTCGGTTCATTTTGGCGAACCTCGGTTCATTTTGGCGAACCTCGCCTTTTGGCGAACCTCGGTTCATTTTGGCGAACCTCGGTTCATTTTGGCGAACCTCGCCTTTTGGCGAACCTCGGTTCATTTTGGCGAACCTCGCCTTTTGGCGAACCTCGCCTTTTGGCGAACCTCGGTTCATTTTGGCGAACCTCGGTTCATTTTGGCGAACCTCGCCTTTTGACGAACCTCGCCTTTTGGCGAACCTCGCCTTTTGGCGAACCTCGGTTCATTTTGGCGAACCTCGGTTCATTTTGGCGAACCTCGGTTCATTTTGGCGAACCTCGGTTCATTTTGGCGAACCTCGGTTCATTTTGGCGAACCTCGGTTCATTTTGGCGAACCTCGCCTTTTGGCGAACCTCGGTTCATTTTGGCGAACCTCGGTTCATTTTGGCGAACCTCGGTTCATTTTGGCGAACCTCGGTTCATTTTGGCGAACCTCGCCTTTTGGCGAACCTCGGTTCATTTTGGCGAACCTCGGTTCATTTTGGCGAACCTCGGTTCCTTTTGGCGAACCTCGCCTTTTGGCGAACCTCGCCTTTTGGCGAACCTCGCCTTTTGGCGAACCTCGCCTTTTGGCGAACCTCGGTTCATTTTGGCGAACCTCGGTTCATTTTGGCGAACCTCGCCTTCTGGCGAACCTCGCAGTTTGGCGAACCTCGGTTCCTTCTGGCGAACCTCGCCTTTTGGCGAACCTCGGTTCATTTTGGCGAACCTCGGTTCATTTTGGCGAACCTCGGTTCATTTTGGCGAACCTCGGTTCATTTTGGCGAACCTCGGTTCATTTTGGCGAACCTCGCCTTTTGGCGAACCTCGGTTCATTTTGGCGAACCTCGGTTCATTTTGGCGAACCTCGGTTCATTTTGGCGAACCTCGGTTCATTTTGGCGAACCTCGCCTTTTGGCGAACCTCGGTTCATTTTGGCGAACCTCGGTTCATTTTGGCGAACCTCGGTTCATTTTGGCGAACCTCGCCTTTTGGCGAACCTCGGTTCATTTTGGCGAACCTCGGTTCCTTCTGGCGAACCTCGCATTTTGGCGAACCTCGCCTTTTGGCGAACCTCGCCTTCTGGCGAACCTCGCACTTTTGGCGAACCTCGGTTCATTTTGGCGAACCTCGCCTTTTGGCGAACCTCGCCTTCTGGCGAACCTCGCCTTTTGGCGAACCTCGCCTTCTGGCGAACCTCGGTTCATTTTGGCGAACCTCGCCTTTTGGCGAACCTCGCCATTTGGCGAGCCTCGTGTTCACCTGGCGAAGCCCCAGTTCATTTTGGCGAACCTCGCCTTTTGACGAACCTCGCCTTTCGGCGAACCTCGCCATTTGGCGAGCCTCGTGTTCACCTGGCGAAGCCTCAGTTCATTCAGTCGAACCTCGTAGTCATTTGGCGAGCCTCATGTTCACTTGGCAAAGCCTCAGTTCATTTCGGCGAACCTCGCCTTCTGGCGAACCTTGCACTTTGGCGAACCTCGTGTTCATTCAGTCGAACCTCGTGTTCACTTGGCGAACCTCGGTTTTTTGCGAACCTCGGTTCATTTTGGCGAACCTCGGTTCATTTTGGCGAACCTCGGTTCATTTTGGCGAACCTCGGTTCATTTTGGCGAACCTCGCCTTTTGGCGAACCTCGCCTTTTGGCGAACCTCGCCTTTTGGCGAACCTCGGTTCATTTTGGCGAACCTCGGTTCATTTTGGCGAACCTCGGTTCATTTTGGCGAACCTCGGTTCATTTTGGCGAACCTCGGTTCATTTTGGCGAACCTCGGTTCATTTTGGCGAACCTCGGTTCATTTTGGCGAACCTCGGTTCATTTTGGCGAACCTCGGTTCATTTTGGCGAACCTCGGTTCATTTTGGCGAACCTCGCCTTTTGGCGAACCTCGGTTCATTTTGGCGAACCTCGGTTCATTTTGGCGAACCTCGCCTTTTGGCGAACCTCGGTTCATTCGGTCGAACTACAGATACCCTCTAGATTAAGCTTCGCCTTAATCTCGTGGATAGCCAGGATTTCTCCTAGTAGATCTCACCGCTCGTGATCCTCTCCTTCGTGAGTGAGATCCCGGCGATCCTCTCCTTCGTGAGTGTGATCCCCTCGGCGTTTCGTTTCCTTCATTGAAGCGAGCCCACTGCGTCTGTAGTTCGAACCGGGTCTCTACGGATCGAATTGCGGTGGTCCACGGACACAAAAAGTCCCCGGCACAGGCAAAGAACCCACGCAAGCGAAGATCTCGATATAACAGGGATCCGAGCGTTTGTTCACTTAGGAAAAAGTTGTAATCTTTTTTGATTTTCATTGTAAGCCTTATAAAAAGGCGATATTTCTCTTTGAATTTGTTTCAGGCGACTGAAGTTTGTAACAGTTCAAATCAATGACAATCAAGGCAACTTTCCCCGCGAACAAGCTGGCGACCACAGTGGGAGCCACCGGCCTCAGATCGGAGGTCGTCGTGCCGCAACCGCGGATCCCTATCCCGGTGGAGGAGGAGGTCGAGTTCGAGTTCGACCAGCAAAAGTACGAGGAGTATCTTTCCTCGTCCTCCAGATCCAGCTCTCCTCGCCGCTCCAAGAAAGACCCCGCTGCAAGGAGAACCCGATGGGCCTCCGATGTAGAGCCCCAGGACGGCGAGTCCAACCCCGCTGCCGTAGGTAGCGAGAAATCCCCTTCGGCGCCCGAAGTCCAGATGGTGCCCGAGATGAACGCCGATGATGCCCTGCACTCTCCAAGCGAGCCCGCCAAAGGCGACGACAAAGCATAGCGCGTAAACATGCCAAGGCCATGCAATCCGTGGATGGGGTCCTTCTGGCGGATCTAAGATCGGACTTCGCGAGGCTTGACCTCAAGTGATCGACGGTCTATTCAAGCCGCCAACTGACGAGTGGGTCCGTGTCAAACGGAACCGCTCCACACTTCGAGGCGCATCCGGGCCAGCGCGCACTCCTGCTTGCGAGCCACGAGCTTTGGTGCAGCAGGTGTTTGGGTCGAAAGTTGGTTCCATTTGTAAAACTTGAGAAAATTACACTTTTGGTTCTCAGTTACAAAGAAATTAAATAACTCTCTCACAAACTCGAACAAAAGACGCTACAAGTGTAGATCTCTTATTTTCGTGGGACTTTGCCTGTGCCGGGGACGCGTAATCCATGGACCACCGAGCAGCGATCGTCGAATCGACGGGGTTTAGTTGATGCTTCGCAAAGGAAACAAGAACTTCAGCAAATATCTTAGCAAGGTAAGATATCTACTCTTCTCAAGAATAAGTCAAAGCTTAAACTCGAGGAATCTCCGTGTGGATCGTGTTCTTGAACTCCGGAAGCTTAGATCTTTGATTGCCCCTTTCTGATAGCCGACCTCCTGCCCAAGTGGATGTAGGAGGGTATTTATAGTCTTTGGGAAACGTGCCCTCTGAAGAAACACAAGTGTCATAAGTGCTCCACATTTGCGTTAAGCCTGGCGGCTTCAGTACCTAAGCCGAAGCACCTAAGCTAGCGAGGGAAGTGTAAGTGCATGGCGGCCGAGGTAAGAAACTGCCTCACGGCGGCGATGTAATCCCTCCGACTATTGTAACGGTTTCCCTGCTTTTAAGGCACGATTAAATGCTCCTAAAATCACGCCTAGTGGTATTTTGCGTGTAACCGCCTATTAACGTATCTGAGCGTCTCTGCGTTGATAAAGTCAAGTGGGCCCCATCGGCATTGATTTAGACCCTTCAAGAGCTCGTTTCAAGTATTACGGGTGTCGCCTTTGGCGAGCACAAATAAATGTCTCGCTAGTTGCGAGACACATCAAATGTCTCGCTTCGTGGCGAGGCACCAACAAATGTCTCGCTAGTTGCGAGACACATCAAGTGTCTGGCGTGGCGAGACACACAAGCGTCTCGCTAACGGCGAGACATAAGCAAGTGTCTCGCTCATGGCGAGGCACAAACCAGTGTATCGCCCTGTAGCGAGACACAATCTTCTCATGTGTTGACTTTTTGAGATTTCGACGACGTTGTCCTTCGATCTTCTCATAATTTAGTCATATTTGAGGTTCTTCAGCAATTTTTGATGCCTACAGATACCCCCTCCAAAGTTTTCAGACTCCTCGTATTTTATCGAAGTGCGGAATATTTTGGATAAGATCTTGCTTACGTTCAGCGTTGAACTTTGTAGAAGAGGCCCTGTTTTGCTTGATTTTGAACCACGGCTACGCAATGTCGCTATCCATATTCGGGTTCAATAAGCATTTGCATTTGTATTTGAATGGATTGAAATGTCGAAGTCGATTTTGGACTAATCATCTTCATCTTGATGGTCACCACTTGGGTTGTAATTGAGATGCCTTGAGAATCATTCAGAGACTATTGCAGCTTGTTTGTGTTTTCTCTTGGGTAGCGAACCCTATTGTGTCTTCTCTTGGGAAGCGAACCCGTTCTTGGAATAGACCTCTCATTCATAAAAGGAATCGAGAGGAGATTTTGACCATGGTCCTAACTGTAGGAAGGTTTGACCAGGATAGGAATTTTGAGACAATCCTAACTGTAGGAAGGTTTGATCGCTCAACCTTGAAAAGTGGACCTCTCGTTCATGGAAGGAATCGAGAGGGGATTTTGACCATGGTCCTAACTATAGGAAGGTTTGACCAGATAGGAATTTTGAGACAATCCTAACTGTCGGAAGGTTTGATCGCTCAATGTGGAAGTGGACCTCTCGTTCATGGAAGGAATCGAGAGGGGATTTTGACCATGGTCCTAACTGTAGGAAGGTTTGACCAGGATAGGAATTTTGAGACAATCCTAACTGTCGGAAGGTTTGATCGCTCAATGTGGAAGTGGACCTCTCGTTCATGGAAGGAATCGAGAGGGGATTTTGACCATGGTCCTAACTGTAGGAAGGTTTGACCAGGATAGGAATTTTGAGACAATCCTAAGCGTAGGAAGGTTTGATTGCTCAATGTGGAAGTGGACCTCTGTTCATGGAAGGAATCGAGAGGATTTTGACCATGGTCCTAAGCGTAGGAAGGTTTGACCAGATAGGAATTTTGAGACAATCCTAACTATCGGAAGGTTTGATCGCTCAATGGAAGTGGATCTCCGTTCATGGATTATCCACCGACTTTCTTTGTAAAAGCGGGTGCATTCATTTAGAATAGTTTATACTCATATTCTTATTGGAGTAAGAAGAAGCGGTTTAACCTCTTGTACTCATCGGAGGAGTAATTCCTCATTCGGCTTATTTCGTTAAGGCGGCCGACTAAGGCTTGGATGATGGCCTTGAGAGCTAAGCAATCCTTAGTAGGATGGAGGATCCTCTGTAGTGCGCACGATATTTAGAGTCCAGAAGTCTTGTCGACCTCCTCGATTTATAATCGGAGGCAACTTGATTTTGTTGTTATCAAGGAGGTGTTTGAAGATGATCGAACTTCTTCGTCTCGAAAGAGTATGTCTGTGGAATTCGATTTAGAAGCTTTTGGCGGTCGTTGTTGCAACGTTTGACTATCGGCGATCCTGAGCGCCTTTCCTCTATTACGAGAGGAAAAATTTATACGAAGGGTCGGTAGTCATTTTACCTCTTCGGCTTTCTTCCTTCTGAGGAAACGTTCGGCTTGTTCTCCTCGTATTTTCAGATCTTTCCATGTAGTTGGCGGGACGACCCCCATGACTTCCAACAAATCAATGGAAAGATTATTGTGGCACGTCCGCAATATGAATTCCTCGGTAATTGGATCTTTACAGCTTTATGGCCTTATTATGAAACGCTTAACGAAAGTGTCAATTGTCTCCCCATTCTTCTGTTTTTCATCCAAGAGGGTTCCAATCGAGACCTCGGTGTCGTCATCGAAGAAGTTGCTGAGGAACAAGCTTTCCATATCATTCCAACAGTTGATGCTACCGGCCTTGAGTCTTCGATACCAATCGAAGCGACCATGAAAGGTACCAACGAATGACCGAATCATCAAAGGCTCATTTCACGAGATCACCCCAAATGTGATTTGAAGTAAATCGGTGTTGTGTAGGTGACCCTCTCGTCAAATGGCGTGAAGTTGATCAAATTGAATTTGGGTAAGGAATTGAATCCCACTTCTAGGATACGGACACGGGATACAGTCCTTTTGACTTCTTGTGTGGACATCAAAGCATTGATTTTATCTTCAAGCTCTTTCATCCTTTAGCCATCATCCTCCCTGTTTTGGATTACTTCCAATAGGAAGAATTGGACCATTTCCACCTTGAGCCTCGGATCGACTTTCTTTGGAGGTTGATCGGCGTAAATGTGTTCATCAATCTCGAATCGCTGTCTTCGACATTATGGGCGTTATGGTGGGTAGCTCCAACTTGTTGGTGGATTGAGGATGTTGGTGGATCGAGTTGTTGTGCAACCGTATGGGTTTGCAACTCCCTCATCTGTTGCATGGCTAGCTCCATCTCTGTTCTCATTTCGGCCTTAAGCTCTTCTCTTTGCTTGGCTAAGGCTTCTTGTAACATTTGAGCCAGGACATCGGGAGTAATGGTAAAAGCCTCTCTGGGATGACGACCAACACTTGACATTGTGTCATCGGAAGCTATCGCCGAATTGATGTCGGAAGCTTCGTCATCAGATGACTCTCCCTCATGCATCCTTCTATAGTCGATGCGTTGGGCAGCTCGCAATTGTAACCGAGACATTCTTTGAGAAATCTGAGATCCAACCTTTCCTCCAGGAGTGAAGTCAGGATCTGCATCCGTCGCCGGTCCTTTCCCTTTGTTCACCATGTTGATAGTCACTTCGGGAAATTCATCAAATTGGATAGATGATCTCTTTCTTCTTCGATGTCGTCTTGACTGTGACTTCAGATCTTCTGTTGCTAACAGGGAAAGCCGTTTGAATACTGAAGCTCTTTGTGGGTGAGCGTTCGACTAAGAACAGGCACATCCTGATAATAACGTCTTAATCAGTTTTGCACATGAGCAAGAACAATCTATTTCTTCGATCGTCCTCTTTCGTGTGTTGCTACCCCCAGCCTGATGACACAGTTGATGTGGCTTGTCACTGGTTGTACTTTCACCCCCAAGTGTAACGTTGTCCTTAATTGGAGAACACGTCTTCTTTTGGGGACGTCGGCCATTTGACTTGAGAGACAACTTCCGTCGCTTGGCTTCGTCATCTGAAGTTGCTTCTGTATGAATCACGAGGGTCTAGTCATCTGTCATGATTTTGCGAGTCACTTGCCTCAACTTCTTCTTCTCAGCAGACTCGTGGACCCCTTGTGGGATGCTCAAATGAGATGCAATTGGAATTCTAGAAGCACGAGATGTTTGACTTGCTTTCGAACTCTTACGGTGGGTAATCCAAGCGTTTCTTCAGCGGTATCTTGCCTTTATTTCTGGTGTGGACCAAGGCGGCTAAACTTGAAGTTGGCCAGTTCCGGACTTAACAATTGATACCTCAACCGAGAAGTGGAAGAAAGGCGGAAAAGTCCGTTTTGCTAAGGCATGGAGGGCTTACCATTGGCCGAAGTTGAGCTTTATCTGTTGGCCTTGAGGCGGTTTACTACTTCTTTGGCGAGGCAGCTTAACATCGCTAAGCGGCGGCTTCAGTATCTCGGTGAAGAATGTTGCCGAGGCAGAGTCTTGAGCCGATTTTGATGTCGACTTCGGGATCCATGCTTGGCGATTTTGAGCCGATTGCTGGTTTGATTTTGACTCTTGCGCCTTGCGAACAACAGCACGTGCTTGAGCAAAGCGTGCACGACGCTTTTGAGCACGCTCCTTCCTTGTCAATCGGGTTCTTTTGACAAGAACCCATTCTTCCTTGTCAGGAGTGCTAACGGGTTGAGAGATTGCAGTTTGTTGACGCCTTTGATCATGTGAGTTCGTCTGATAGTGAATTCCATCCGTCGACTCCAGGGCCTTGGCTAATTGACGAGCCATCTTTTGACGTCGTCTCGGCGAGCCCTCTTCGTCGGTCGGTTGAGATCTTGTTAAGAGGGGAAATCGCCTCTGTCGCAAGCGAACAAAAATCGTTGCGCATCACAACAGAACGAACCTCCCTCTTAGGGGATGAGATCCTCCGATGTTTGCGGGATGAGGAGGACTTCGATGTGGAAGAGGAGAGATATTCTTCGAACTTGGCTTGATCGAAGAAGTAATCGATCCATCGACCATGAGGTTACGGCTTCGGCTACAAAGGCTGCGACACAACGATCTCCCGGCCGAGACCGCTGGCTCCCACCGTGGTCGCCATCGTGTTTGGGTCGAAGTTGGTTCCATTTGTAAAACTTGAGAAAATTACACTTTTGGTTCTCGCTACAAAGAAATTAAATAACTCTCTCACAAACTCGAACAAAAGACGCTACAAGTGTAGATCTCTTGTTTTCGTGGGACTTTGCTGTCTGGGGGCGTAATCCGTGGACCACCGGCGGCGATCGTCGAATCGGCGGGGTTTAGTTGATGCTTCGCGAAAGGAAACAAGAACTTCAAAGAAATATCTTAGCAAGGTAAGATATCTACTCTTCTCAAGAATAAGTCAAAGCTTAAACTCGAGGAATCTCCGTGTGGATCGTGTTCTTGAACTCCGGAAGCTTGGATCTTTGATTGCCCCTTTCTGATAGCCGACCTCCTGCCCAAGTGGACGTAGGAGGGTATTTATAGTCTTTGGGAAACGTGCCCTCTGAAGAAACACAAGTGTCATAAGTGCTCCACATTTGCGATTAGCGGCGGCTTCCGAGCGCCTCATGCCAAGTTGCCTTCATGCTGGCGAGGCGGTGTAAACCCTTCATGGCCGTGGCTGTGGCGGATGTCGTCCCTCCGGCTATTGTAACGGTTTCCCCGCTTTTAAGGCACGATTAAATGCCCTAAAATCACGCCTAGTGGTATTATTTTCGTGATGTAACCGCTTATTGCGTATCTAGCGTCTCTGCGTTGATAAAGTCAAGTGGGCCCCATCGGCATTGATTTAGACCCTTTAAGAGCTCGTTTCAAGTATTACGGGTGTCTCGCCTTTGGCGAGGCATAAGTAAGTGTCTCGCTAGTTGCGAGACACATCAAGTGTCTCGCTAACGGCGAGACATAAGCAAGTGTCTCGCTAGTAGCGAGACCGTCAAATGTCTCGCTTCGTGGCGAGACACACAAGTGTCTCGCTAACGGCGAGACATAAGCAAGTGTCTCGCTAACGGCGAGACATAAGCAAGTGTCTCGCTTCGTAGCGAGACACAATCTTCTCATGTGTTGACTTCTTGAGATTTCGACGACGTTGTCCTTCGATCTTCTCATAATTTAGTCATATTTGAGGTTCTTCAGCAATTTTTGATGCCTACAGCAGGCTCGTGAATTGAAGAAGGAGGTGGTAAAGAAGCCACCAACGTATCACCAGGTTTGGAGGCCCAAGTCTAACGGTGCCCCAACCCGGTTGCCACGCTCTGTCACCGGCACTTAAGCCGAAGGCTATAGGCGTCTCAAGTTCAACACCAAAGCCCAAGACCAACGGCGCCTCAAGGCCAAAGGTGCCTCCACCTGAACCGGTGGTGAAGCCAACTCCCGTCACCACCACCAAACTAACTATCAAGGATCGCTTGGGTCCTCTGAAGGGATCACGGGTCACTCCTCATACAGGATGCTGCACCAGTTCCTAGAAAGGACCGGGAGATTCCTGCAACCCCACCAACCGGATTAAAGGTCGAAGTCCGAGAGTCCCCTCAAACTTCACGCCACATAAGCGAAGTCAAGGCGAAGTTACTTTCAGTAGTTTTGGCCATTCTCGAAGGAGACGCCTCGCCCGATGACGACGACGCTATACCCGAGATCACGCCAACGGCGGTGCTCCGGTACACACTGCAAGCTGAGTACTACCGTACAAAGTGCGAGAAAATCTCGAAGGATTCCCCTAAATTGACGCTGTCATGCTTGTGCTCCAAGCTCATCAAGGCGGTGCTTCGGTGCAATTGCCATCAAGAAGTTCCGTAAAGGGTGTCTTCCAGACTCACCACGGAAACGCCGAGACCTAGGTCAAGGCGATTCATGAAGTCGACACCTCGAGCCAATGAATTGCCGAGGTCACCAACAATATGACCGCAAGGAACCGCCATCGCGCTTATTCCTAGCGCGCCATAGCGGTTAACTTCGTTTGCGGTCGGGACTATCCGGCGGTCGAATCGACAAACTTCAAAGGGATACCCGCGGAGGATGGCGTGTCGGATATTGGCTCGTAATCGCCTCGATCATCTTGTATCTAGCGAAGGAGCCCCCAAGAAACGCTTTATGATCGCATGCATCAAGTGGCTAAGATGCTAGACGGCGCTGAATAAACAACGGAAAACTTCAAGTTGGAAATGGAGTTGGCCATGCACGATGAGAGAGATGCATGACCAACAGATCCAAGCCTTGACAAAACATCGAGGTGAATCGAAGTCACACCGACGCTGACCTAGATGACATTCGCACTGTGAGGAAATACAAGAGGATGATAACCCTCCCGAACCGCAACGCCGGGCGTAACGTAGATGTTGTTGCTCAGAAAGCGAAGATCAAAGACTGAGAGCAAAATCAACTCATTGATTTCCGCCAGAGGTGAAGAAAACCGCATCCCTTGCCCATACCCTAGGGAGTGGGAATCAATCCCATACCCGGCAAAGTTTAATTTAATAAACTTCACACCCTTTGACGGGAAGGGTTCCCCGACGCAGCACTTGATTTATTTCAAGTCGCACTTGGGGGTAATATCCGGAAACGAGCCCCGATGGTTCGGTCATTCGTTGGTACCGCCGGTACGCCTTCGATTGGTACCGCCGTCTCAAGCGAGGAGCATTCGCGGTGGGGCGACATGGAGTCTAGCTTCCTCACCAACTTCTTCGACGACGATACCGAAGTATCAATCGGGACGTTGCTCGACGAAAAGCAGAAGGACGGAGAAACTATGGATATCTTTGTCAAACGATTCCGGAACAAGGCAATGAACTGCCGGGATCCGATAACAGAAGAGTTCATCCTCCAGACCTGCCATAACAACTTGTCGATAGACGTGCTAGAGGCAATGGGGACAGCACCGTCTATAACGTGGAAGGATTTGAAGGTTCGTGGAGAGCAAGCTGAAAGATTCCTTAAAAGGAAAAAGGCAGAAAGAGGTCAGCCGACAGCGGAAGCTCCGAAGCGTAACTTTGTCCCACGTGGCAAAGGGAAAGAGCAGGCCAAGACGGCGGTTGTGAACCAGACGTTCCAACTCCAACCCGGCGGCGGCAGCGGCTGTGGCCCAGCCGCAGCGAGCACAATCAGCGTGGCAACTGGGCGCGAGCGAAGGCTTGGCGAGATTCCCGAAGTCCTATTCCTTTAGGGACGGCGAGATTCGGTCTCTTCAAATATCTTGTTAAAATAACAAGATCAAGCTCCCTCCGATTCGTAATCAAGAGGAAGCATTGAGGACTAACGATCCAAAATATCGCTGCATCACGTGGCAATTCATCACCCCACTAAATCTGTTTGACCTTAAGGACAAAATCCGTGCTTTAATTGACGTAGGGTCATCACTATGAAGCCGCCCAAAGAAAAGAAGGTCGGAGCAAATGCGTGTCCATAAGCTTTGGGTCGCCATTGACATGGTTTGAACCTAAACCAAAGAGTCAAAGTCGCAATGAAGATGGTGAACGACGCACCCACATAAACAATGCCGTAAAGGACTTGTATCATATCTGACCCCAAATGGCGAAGTCACGTGGATCCACCGGACACTTGAGGATGAGCAATGGGTAGCCTCTTCTTCATCGAAGAAAAATCAAAGTCAAGGGAAAGGCATGCCATGCTACTTCCGCCATTCTGGAGGAAGATGACGAACAGGTGGTAGCATTCCAGTTGTCCGAAGGAGAACCTGAAGCCCACGCCACCAGGAGCGGACACGAGTACAAATACAAATACCCTGAAGTCTCCGACCCTAACGCCAAGACGCCGTCGAACTGGGGTACCAACAATTCCCCTCACTCACACGCAGAAGCGCCTTGGCGGTGCCAGAAAGCCGCAGTGGCGTGCATAAGTTGACTCGAAGCGACCTCGGTTCAATCACCCGATTAGAAGAGACAAACCGGGAAGCTCCAACTCTCCATACCGTTTTGACGTCATGGCCCAGTTGGCAAACATCCGGCGGGATAACTCTCTACGAGTTGCTCCGATTGTCAAAGGAAACCCGGGAAGCTCTACAAGAAGCTCTGGCTGACTCTGAGGTGTTTCTCACTCAGATCAAGCCGATTCCTAAGAATCGCCTAACAATGCAACCTTGCGGTGAAACACTTCCCCTGCATCACTTTTACAAAGGAGGATATGCAGACAAGGAATTCCAAGCACGATAGGCCGCTATACTTCACCGGGTATATTGGCTCCAGCGAAGTTAACCGGATCCAAGTCGATCCGGGTTCCACAGGAGCATCATGCCCCTGCGCCTCATGTATCACCTTGGAATCCCCGCCAGAAGCTAGCCAACAGCACGATGATCTACAGATTTAACACCGCGGTCCGGTAGCTTGGTAAAATCGGATAAAGTACCAAATGGGGACTTGAAGTCCAAGTCACCGCTATGTGATTGACGCAGACTTCCTATAACTTATTGTTGGGTCGACCTTTGATCCACAAGAACGCTATAGTCCCATCCACTCTTCATCGGTGTCTCAAATATGTAGACACTAATAATGAAGTCAAGACGGTGGTCGCGACAAACAACCGCTTAAGGGGATGGAGAATTATTTCATCGATTCTCTTCTCTACGGTAATGAGTCGGCGAATCATCGGCCCAAGGCACGGACAGCGGTGGAGAAGCTGATACCGAGGCCGGGCTTGGTTATAGTGGTGGTTTTGTTTTAAACGATATTGTACCCCTTATAATCAATCTTGACGATGAAGAATCGTCAGATGAACATTGTAATTGGCAAATTGCCGATGAATCAATAAATGACGATTTAGAGTATCCTTTGTCTTTGAATGATGTAATGACAGGTTTATACAACGATCCGGAGTTGCACCTACCAATTCGGTCATTTTGCTTTACACAAAGCGGTTAGAGACTCCTTTGGGACAACACTCGCTATCCCACCTAAGATCAAGTAACGAAAGACTTGGTTTACGAAAAGGAGATGCGCTCCAATGCCAATCATTTCTAAGAAGATGAAGATGACAATGGGCCTATCCTCCACACATTCAGATATAGTCCAAAACACCGGGTATCATGAAGAAGTGGGGTACAACTTGACACAAGGGAAGGTCTATGTTTTGGGCGCAGGTCCTCGAGTCCCTCCTAAAGCGGCATATGTCCCAAGAGGGAAGCCGGATAACTACTATGCGTTCAGAAGGGGATTGGGATACGAATCCTCCTCAGAAGATGAATGCTCATGGCTGATTGATAATAATCCACCCGATGAGGTAGACGGACATTCGTCTGACTCTTCGGCTTGGGATTCTCGACACTTCTGAGAAGCTTTCAAGGCTTTAATGTCAAACATGGCTTCAGTTGATCCTGCTACTGTTGAGAGTGATGAAGACATGCCAACATGGGAAGACCCATGGATCCATCAACTCCAAGAGCATTTTGGGGATAAGTTCGAACAAAGAGAACCCCCCACTAAGGATGAGGTAGTCCAGGTTAATATGGGTGACAAAGAGCATCCTAAGCTCATAAACATCAGCAATACTCTTCCCTCAGAAGAGAAGGAAGAGTTAATTGCCTTGATCAGGGAGTATATCGATGTATTCGCCTGGAGTTACGAGGACATGCCAGGACTCGACCCTAATGTGGCGACTCATCACCTCAACATCAAGATGGATGTCAAACCTGTCAAGCAACAGCAAAGACGGTTTCGTCCACAAATATTGGAGGCAATCGTTGACGAAGTGAAGAAACTCATAGAATCGGGATTCATCGAGGAAATTCAGCATCCGGATTGGGTGGCGAATATAGTCCCGGTCATGAAGAAGAATGGTTCGATTAGGATCTGTGGTCGACTACGAGACCAACGCCGCTGCCCCAAAGACGACTTTCTCTACCAATCACCGATGTCATAGTCGACAATACGTGTGGATTTGAAAGAATGTCGCTCATGGATGGTTTCTCGATACAATCGATCAAGATGCACCCCGATGATGCCAAACACCATTGAGCAGCCATCGGTATATATTGTTACACGGCCATGCCGCTCGCCCGAAAAATACCGGTGCCACATATCAACGAGCGATGACGGAAATTTTCCAGGACCATCTCCGGAAAACGATCGAATGCTACGTCGACGACTTGGTCGTGAAAAGCCGTGACAAAGGAGATCACATCAAAGATCTTAGAACGGTTTTCGAGCTCATGCGAGCCCATCAGCTAAAGATGAATCCTGCCAAATCCTTCCTTGGGATGTCGGTGGCAAGTTCCTTGGCCGTCGTCACCAACAAAGGAATCCATGTCGATCGACAAAGTAAAGGCGATTCAAGAATTGCAACCTCATCGAGAACTTCGGGGGTTACAAGAGGCGATTAGCGTACATCCGACGGTTCATATCGAACCTATCCGGGAAGTGCCAACCGTTCTCAAAGTTGAATAAGAAGGGCGTGTCATTTATTTGGGACGACGCCGTAAGGCATTCAAGAGATCAAGTCTTATCTCGCTAAACCTCCCGCTCTGTTGCACCGCTGCCGAAAACCGCTTTTGATCTACGCCAAGGCAACGGATCACTCGTTAAGCGCTTTACTCGCGCAAGGCGGCAGCGGCCGATCCGCGAGCGAGCGATGTATTACAGGCGAACATTAGTGGTCTTTGAGTCTCGATATCCAATGGTGGCGATGCCTTGCATTAGTGTTCGCGATTCGTAAAATGCGCACTATTTAGTCGGACGGGCGATTTATGTTATCTCTAATGTAAATCCGGTCGAATATTTATGACCCACCGCCTCAATGAGTTGGCGTCTGGCGAAATGGGCCTTACTCTTGTCCCAATATGACTTGCACTTCAAACAACGAAGTCGGTCAAAGGACAAGCGATTTAGATCTCTTGGTCGCCACCGACAACGGACGCAGCTTGAGCTATATGATGACCTTCCGATGAAGTCCACGGTCAACACTACATCGCACCAACAAATATGGTGGCGTACTTTGTGAACTTCTCGAGCTACCAGCGTGGCAAGTGCCCGGATGTTCTAAGATCTCCACCGAGTCGGAGTTGTCTTGATTTCAGGGGAATCATGTCATGCCCGTGCTTATTCGCCATCAACCTTGTTCCAATAGCGTAGCCGAATACAACGCTACTTATCGGACTTAGCTTCGCCAAGGAGCCGGGGTAGAGTATCTCAAGCATACCGCGATTCGCAATTGATAGTCAAACAGATCCGTGGTGACTATGAAGTTAGGAACCCCGATCCGTCCCCTATCATCGATAGCCGCTGAAATGGCGTACTCATTTGAAGAATTCTTCATCGAATATATCCAGCGCCTTGAGCGGCTCATGCGGATGCATTAGCGCGTGGCGATATCGGCAACCTTAAGGCCGAAACGGCGTTACGGTCGGGACTCACCGACTCTTCGTACCAATATATGATGGGGTACAAGAAGACAAAGGGATAGTTACCAAAGGGGTAAATGCAACCCAAACCAAGTTGGAGCCGAGATTGGCACTTTCCTATCATCGATTCGTCTTACATGGTATTCTACTAGAAGGCGTGAAGGAGAAAGTCAATCCGTGAAGAGCTCAAGATTCTTTTCGACCTGAGACCCGGATGTTATATCGCCGGGGTTCGATGGTCTTTACTCCGATGCCTCTCAAACAAAGAGGCGTAAGAGGTCCTTCGAAGCACATGAAGGTGAATGTGGCCTGGCCGGTCCCAAGCTCTACGATCGAATCAGAGAATGGGCTACTTTTGGCCCACGATGATTAATGACGCAATGAGCACGCCGAAAATGCCACGCGTGTCAAATTCCGCGAATATATGCATCGACCTCTGGCGGTTGCATCCTTCGGCCACATCGGCCATTGAGACATGGGGAATGGGCGTTGTAGGTCCCATTTTTCCTCCGTCGGTCAAAGCGTCGGTTTATTCTAGCGATCACCGACTACTTCTCCAAGTGGGCGAAGCAATCCCGCTAAAGGAAGTAAAGGCGAAGTACCGCCATCAATTTATCAAACACCATGTCATCTATCGACATGGTGTCCCGAGACGGATCGCATGACAACGGTCCCCAATTCATCGGCAATTCCTTCATCGGGTTTTGCGAGAAATTCAAGATACAAGACGCCTCACAATGTTCTATAATCCACCGCAAATGGATTAGCCGGTATGCTCAACAAGACGATTATCAAGATCTTGTCGAAGCTTGTGAAAAATAACAAGCGAGGCTGGGGCGATAAACTTCGGAGAAGCACTCGGCATATCGCTGGCAATGCATACATGGCTGGAGACCCGTATTCTACGGTCTACGGATGTGAAGCGCTTCTCCGCTGGAGATCCAGATCCCGCCACTTCAGACGCCTTTCAACAGAGATGACGACCAAGAACAACATCGAAGCGTCTTGAAGAGCTTCGAGATGTTGGATGAGAAGCTCGAAGCTCAACAAAACATTGAGTTCTATCAAGCTAGGATGTCGAAGGCTTTCAACAAGAAAGTGCGACAACAAAGTTTCAAAGAAGGAGATTTGGTCCTCGCTGCTCGACGACCAATAATCCTCACTTCCAAAAAGAAAGGTAAATTCGAACCTAAATGGGAGGGACCGTTTGTAATAGAGACGGTCTACTCTAACGGTGCGTATCGCCTAATTACCCAAAATGGCGACCGGCAATTAATGCTAATAAATGGAAAGTTCCTGAAGAAATACTACCCTTAGTATCTTCAGGATAACCCGTTTCGACGGGAAATTCCTCGTGGGATGTTTCACCCACTTTTCTTGAGGATAACCCTAGATTTATCCTCCATCACAATTTCCCCTACCGATCAAATTTCTTGACGGTAGGTCCACAAATTTTCTGGTACATTACCAAAATCCCCTCTTGATTCTTTCTATGAACAAGAGGTCCATTCAAAATCCCTTTCACGCCGGAGATAGAACATAAAATTCTTCCTCTCCAAGCGTAAGATCCTTTTCGTGATAAACGGAAGGGTTCTTTTCATCTTTCATCTTAGGTAGCGCCGGTGAAGGTATCTTGTAGGGATTTTCGAACCGGGTTGTCCTTTGAAGGTCACTGAGTCTCTTCGGTTCTCGGAGTGGAGATCCCACTCTTAGTTCCATCTTTCATCTTAGGTAGCGCCGGTGAAGGTATCTTGGGGGATTTTCAAATCAGTTGTCCGATCAAGGTCGCCTCGAAGTCTTTTCGGTTCTCGGTGGAGATCCCACTCTTAGTTCCATCTCCTCCTAGGTAGCGCCGGTGAAGGTATCGTCGGGATTTTCGGACCGGGTTGTCCTTTGAAGGTCACTGAGTCTCTTCGGTTCTCGGTGGAGATCCCACTCTTAGTTCCATCTTTCATCTTAGGTAGCGCCGGTGAAGGTATCTTGTAGGGATTTTCGAACCGGGTTGTCCGGTGAAGGTCGCTGAGTCTTTTCGGTTCTCGGTGGAGATCCCACTCTTAGTTCCATCTCCTCCTAGGTAGCGCCGGTGAAGGTATCGTCGGGATTTTCGGACCGGGTTGTCCGTGAAGGTCACGAGTCTCTTCGGTTCTCGGAGTGGAGATCCCACTCTTAGTTCCACCTTTCATCTTAGGTAGCGCCGGTGAAGGTATCGTCGGGATTTTCGGACCGGGTTGTCCGTGAAGGTCACGAGTCTCTTCGGTTCTCGGTGGAGATCCCTCTTAGTTCCATCTTTCATCTTAGGTAGCGCCGGTGAAGGTATCTTGTAGGGATTTTCGGACCGGGTTGTCCTTTGAAGGTCACTGAGTCTCTTCGGTTCTCGGAGTGGAGATCCCACTCTTAGTTCCACCTTTCATCTCGGTAGCGCCGGTGAAGGTATCTTGTAGGGATTTTCGGACCGGGTTGTCCGTGAAGGTCACGAGTCTCTTCGGTTCTCGGTGGAGATCCCACTCTTAGTTTCACCTTTCATCTTAGGTAGCGCCGGTGAAGGTATCTTGTAGGGATTTTCGAACCGGGTAGTCCGGTGAAGGTCACGAGTCTTTTCGATTCCTACGGCAAGGAATCATTGCTAGCCTCATCCCGAAATAGAACACACTCTTCCTTTCCCACCTCAATCAATCTTTACGGTTCGGTCATTCTCCGGTCAAAGAAGACACCAAGAATCATCTTGGGGCATTTTATCGAAGCCTAAGAAGGGATAAAGCCAGCGCCTCACCGCAGCGTTGCGGTTTAGTCTTTCTCCGATTGAAGAAGACACGAGTTTGATTAAGGGTATTTTATCCGAAGCCTAAGAAGGGATAAAGCCAACGCCACACGCTGTCGGGTTTAGTCTTTTTCCGATTGAAGAAGACACGAGTTTGATTACGGGGTATTTTATCCGAAGCCTAAGAAGGGATAAAGCCAACGCCACACGCTGTCGGGTTTAGTCTTTCTCCGATTGAAGAAGACACGAGTTTGATTAAGGGTATTTTATCCCGAAGCCTAAGAAGGGATAAAGCCAACGCCTCACCGCAGCGTTGCGGTTTAGTCTTTCTCCAATTGAAGAAGACACCGAGTTTGATTAAGGGTATTTCATCCCGAAGCCTAAGAAGGGATAAAGCCAACGCCACACGCTGTCGGGTTTAGTCTTTCTCCGATTGAAGAAGACACCGAGTTTGATTCGGGTATTTTATCGAAGCCTAAGAAGGATAAAGCCAACGCCACACGCTGTCGGGTTTAGTCTTTTTCCGATTGAAGAAGACACGAGTTTGATTAAGGGTATTTTATCCCAAGCCTAAGAAGGATAAAGCCAACGCCACACGCTGTCGGGTTTAGTCTTTCTCCAATTGAAGAAGACACCGAGTTTGATTCTCGGGTATTTTATCCCAAGCCTAAGAAGGATAAAGCCAACGCCACACGCTGTCGGGTTTAGTCTTTCTCCGATTGAAGAAGACACGAGTTTGATTAAGGGTATTTTATCCGAAGCCTAAGAAGGGATAAAGCCAGCGCCTCACCGCAGCGTTGCGGTTTAGTCTTTTTCCGATTGAAGAAGACACGAGTTTGATTAAGGGTATTTCATCCCGAAGCCTAAGAAGGGATAAAGCCAACGCCACACGCTGTCGGGTGGTCTCTTGCCCGTAAAGAGTACCAAGTCTATGTATTCAATATCATAGCAACAAGTCTAGAAGAGTTTCATTCTTTTAGCACAACGCTGTGTGTAGAACGGATTTAGATAATCTACACGCCAGCCCAACTCAAGCGGTGGTTGGTAAAGGCTAATCAAACCCGTTGATGGTGAGGATTTGCCAAAATCCTATAAGTATTATGGTTAATTATTTCGACGGCAAAAGAATCATAATAAACAATGAAAGGAATAAATCTTATTCATTTGAAGCAAATATAAAGGAGCTACAATTGTCGAGACAATCGATTCAAGCAAAGTTGTGATAATCACAACGGCGTGGTGAACAAAGCGAGTCTCAAGACCAAAGCAACACGCCGACTTCATTGGCGCAATCTAGTAATGTGAAGGAAGCGAGGTCGCCTTTGACGGCGCTAGTTTTTCCTCTGTTTCGCTCGAACCCGAGCGTTGGCTTCCTTCTCAAGTTCCTTTTCGAGTTCGCGGCGATAGCGACGCATGTTCGACGCATTGCCTCGAGGACTTGCCTCTCCGCGTTGATGGCATACGGACTCGGTACACTCCGCGCGAAATTCTTCAAAGTCTTCTCCCCTTGGCGGTCACGATTCTGTGCGATTGACATGGGTGTGGTACCAGCCTATCCGACGCCGCAGTGACGCCGCCATAGGAGTTTGCGAAAATAACCTCTTGCTCGATATTCTCCTCTCGCGAAATGCTGCTCACGAAGTTTGATCCGAGCCTCGCCGATGAGTCGCCTCACCTCATTGCATGAATCAAAAAAGGCTAAACTCTCTACACGGTATGCAAGAGTTAGCCAGCTAGTGAGCTTTTGCTCACAACGATTAGCTAGCTGAGGGCCACCAACACGCTGAATTTCCTCCAAGCTACTCAATATGAATGGGCAGAAGACCATAAAGGTCGCCCATCTAACCCGATAATAGAGATCGCTGTTTCAAACCATTCTCCAACAGTGAAGGAGACCCATCACGTAACCGAATCAGAATGCATTTTGGCCCGGCAATCTCGGCGATAGGTTGAATCCGTGGAAGTGGTCCGTCAAGATTAACACAGGGCCTCGCCCGCGCCCTACACTCGAAGGGTCGGAAATCTGGTTTCGGCCAAAGAGGCATGAAAGGCGGTGGATCGGATGATGGAAGCGATCCTCAAACTTCGTCATCGAAATTATGATGGTAGGCTCGAGCTTTCTTTGGTTTCTTCTAGCGGTGTTAGCCTACATTGCGGTTCACTTCCTCGGTGGAAAGAGGTGTTCTCCTGATGACCTTAAGAATCGAGACTTGACATTTGGAGCCTTCAAATAGACTAATAATCATCTGAGCATCCGCCACCACAAGAGAACAAAGGGTTAGCGATCATTTAAGAGGAATATCTTGAAAAGGAAACGGTAAAGCGTAGAACTCTTCGAAACCCATGAGAGTGAGTCACGACCTTATAACGGGTATGACGATTTCACCCATATCGAATACGCGGAGAACGATAAATATAGTCGCGTAAACAAAGCGGCAATATATTTCGTTCTACAGAGCAAGGGTACGGTATGAAATCGCCCCGCTAAAGATATCGAGGCGGGTGATCTTTGAAGCGCCAATCCTCACGAAGGAAGATTTCGGCTCTTCCCAATTGCCTCACAAAGGAGGACGCAGCGGGTCGTAACAAGGATCGCAATCTGCGCGTCGATCCCCACAAAGGAGGATTTCGCTCTTCCCAATCGCCTCACGAAGGAGAACGGCGGGATACAACGCATGTATGTAATGAATATGATGACGCCGGGCGCACCACCGAAAGAAGGAGGCGCATTCACGCCGCGGCGAAGTTGATCGACTCCTTGAAGCTGCGGATCTTCCCGACGACATCGAAGCCGCAAAACACGACGAAAAGGTCAAATACGCAGCTGAAAATCGGCAAATATAGCATCGAAAAGTCCCGCTTGGTCGGTCATGGTCTATCAATCATGACCGGAGCATCAACGGCATGTCAACAAGAATAACGGATGACCGCACCGTCCGAGGGTGCCTAGGTGGCGAGCGAGCTCGATAGCCAGGCTTTCGGTCGCGATAACCCCAATAGCGCGGTATTTCGTCGCGACCAGCGCCAGTAACCAATTTCGGTCGCCCGACCAGCCGGTTACTGTAGCCGCCCCGCCTGGCCGCCGCCGCCGCCGCCGCCGCCGCCGCCGCCGCCGCCGCCCGTGGCCGCCGCCGCCACCTATTCATGGCCACGACGGGTTCTTCTCCGCCCATGCATGCATGCAACAAAAAAAGAGAGAAAAGAAAAGAAGAGGAGAAGAAATTTTTACAAACCCTAGCTTTGTGCTCATACCTCGTAAGTTGAGAGAGACGAGATGGCACAAGACGGGAAGGAAACACAAAGAAGGAGAGGGCCGGCCTAGGTCAGAGAAGGGAGGAAACTATGGGTATTTATAACAACCCCATATGAACCCAATCCCCTTCGAATAAGGAGTCCTATTTGGCGATGGGTAGGAATTCTAATTGGAGCCCAATTGGATATCTAAAAGGAGTCCAAATCAACCCAATAACCTATCCATCCTCTTTTCCTAAATATTTGGAAAGATTTTGGAGATGTTACATGGCTCAATTCTCCAAATATCCTCCCATGTGGTCTAATCGTACTCCAACAAGGATTACGAGTATAAACTGTTTCCCAATTTGTCGAGAAGTTCCCGCAAGAATATATTCTTAGGGATAACTTCGATCGTCGCGGATTGCATCGACGCATCAACGCTACCAATCTTACTCCAACAAGGATTACAGTATAAACTGTTTCCCAATTTGTCGAGAAGTTCCCGCAAGAATATATTCTTAGGGATAACTCGATCGTATGGATTGCATCGACGCATCAACGCTACCAATCTTACTCCAACTAGGATTATGAGTATAAACTGTTTCCCAATTTGTCGAAGTTCCTAAGAATATTTCCATAAAAATATTCTTAGGGATAACTCGATAACCCTTAATTTCCTCCACCATAATATCCAAGAGAGGAACAACCCGACGAGGCATGAAAGTCATGTTGACACCGCAACGGGTCCAAATTCAAGAAACTTCTCCCATTACGGATAATCATACCCCAACCACGGTCAAAGCGTCGCTTTCGGCGAACCTCGCCATTCGGCGAGCCTCGTGTTCACATGGCGAAGCCTCGGTTCATTTTGGCGAACCTCGCCATTTGGCGAGCCTCATGTTCACTTGGCAAAGCCTCGGTTCATTTTGGCGAACCTCGCGGTTTGGCGAACCTCGCCTTTTGGCGAACCTCGCGGTTTGGCGAACCTCGCGGTTTGGCGAACCTCGCGGTTTGGCGAACCTCGCGGTTTGGCGAACCTCGCCATTCGGCGAGCCTCGTGTTCACATGGCGAAGCCTCGGTTCATTTTGGCGAACCTCGCCTTTTGGCGAACCTCGCCTTTTGGCGAACCTCGCCTTTTGGCGAACCTCGCGGTTTGGCGAACCTTGTCATTTGGCGAGCCTCATGTTCACTTGGCAAAGCCCCAGTTCATTTTGGCGAACCTCGCCTTTTGGCGAACCTCGCCTTTTGGCGAACCTCGCCTTCTGGCGAACCTCGCACTTCTGGCGAACCTCGCCATTTGGCGAGCCTCGTGTTCACCTGGCGAAGCCCCAGTTCATTTTGGCGAACCTCGCCTTTTGACGAACCTCGCCATTTGGCGAGCCTCGTGTTCACCTGGCGAAGCCCCAGTTCATTTCGACGAACCTCGCGGTTTGGCGAACCTCGCCTTTTGGCGAACCTCGCGGTTTGGCGAACCTCGCGGTTTGGCGAACCTCGCCATTTGGCGAGCCTCATGTTCACTTGGCAAAGCCTCGGTTCATTTTGGCGAACCTCGCCTTTTGGCGAACCTCGCCTTCTGGCGAACCTCGCCTTTTGGCGAACCTCGCGGTTTGGCGAACCTCGCGGTTTGGCGAACCTCGCCATTCGGCGAGCCTCGTGTTCACATGGCGAAGCCTCGGTTCATTTTGGCGAACCTCGCGGTTTGGCGAACCTCGCCATTTGGCGAGCCTCGTGTTCACTTGGCGAAGCCTCAGCTCATTTTGGCGAACCTCGCCTTCTGGCGAACCTCGCGGTTTGGCGAACCTCGCCTTTTGGCGAACCTCGCGGTTTGGCGAACCTCGCCTTTTGGCGAACCTCGCCTTTTGGCGAACCTCGCGGTTTGGCGAACCTCGCCATTCGGCGAGCCTCGTGTTCACTTGGCGAAGCCTCAGTTCATTTTGGCGAACCTCGCGGTTTGGCGAACCTCGCCTTTTGGCGAACCTCGCCTTCTGGCGAACCTCGCGGTTTGGCGAACCTCGCCTTTTGGCGAACCTCGCCTTCTGGCGAACCTCGCGGTTTGGCGAACCTCGCAGTTTGGCGAACCTCGCCTTTTGGCGAACCTCGCGGTTTGGCGAACCTCGCCTTTTGGCGAACCTCGCGGTTTGGCGAACCTCGCGGTTTGGCGAACCTCGCGGTTTGGCGAACCTCGCGGTTTGGCGAACCTCGCCTTTTGGCGAACCTCGCGGTTTGGCGAACCTCGCGGTTTGGCGAACCTCGCGGTTTGGCGAACCTCGCGGTTTGGCGAACCTCGCGGTTTGGCGAACCTCGCGGTTTGGCGAACCTCGCCTTTTGGCGAACCTCGCCTTTTGGCGAACCTCGCGGTTTGGCGAACCTCGCGGTTTGGCGAACCTCGCCTTTTGGCGAACCTCGCGGTTTGGCGAACCTCGCGGTTTGGCGAACCTCGCCATTTGGCGAGCCTCGTGTTCACTTGGCGAAGCCTCAGCTCATTTCGGCGAACCTCGCGGTTTGGCGAACCTCGCGGTTTGGCGAACCTCGCCTTTTGACGAACCTCGCCTTCTGGCGAACGTCGCACTTCTGGCGGACCTCGCCATTTGGCGAGCCTCGTGTTCACTTGGCGAAGCCTCAGTTCATTTTGGCGAACCTCGCGTTTTGGCGAACCTCGCGGTTTGGCGAACCTCGCGGTTTGGCGAACCTCGCGGTTTGGCGAACCTCGCGGTTTGGCGAACCTCGCGGTTTGGCGAACCTCGCGGTTTGGCGAACCTCGCGGTTTGGCGAACCTCGCGGTTTGGCGAACCTCGCGGTTTGGCGAACCTCGCGGTTTGGCGAACCTCGCCTTTTGGCGAACCTCGCGGTTTGGCGAACCTCGCGGTTTGGCGAACCTCGCCTTTTGGCGAACCTCGCGGTTTGGCGAACCTCGCGGTTTGGCGAACCTCGCCTTTTGGCGAACCTCGCGGTTTGGCGAACCTCGCGGTTTGGCGAACCTCGCGGTTTGGCGAACCTCGCGGTTTGGCGAACCTCGCGGTTTGGCGAACCTCGCGGTTTGGCGAACCTCGCGGTTTGGCGAACCTCGCGGTTTGGCGAACCTCGCGGTTTGGCGAACCTCGCGGTTTGGCGAACCTCGCCTTTTGGCGAACCTCGCGGTTTGGCGAACCTCGCGGTTTGGCGAACCTCGCCTTTTGGCGAACCTCGCGGTTTGGCGAACCTCGCGGTTTGGCGAACCTCGCGGTTTGGCGAACCTCGCGGTTTGGCGAACCTCGCGGTTTGGCGAACCTCGCGGTTTGGCGAACCTCGCGGTTTGGCGAACCTCGCGGTTTGGCGAACCTCGCGGTTTGGCGAACCTCGCGGTTTGGCGAACCTCGCGGTTTGGCGAACCTCGCGGTTTGGCGAACCTCGCGGTTTGGCGAACCTCGCGGTTTGGCGAACCTCGCGGTTTGGCGAACCTCGCGGTTTGGCGAACCTCGCGGTTTGGCGAACCTCGCCATTCGGCGAGCCTCGTGTTCACATGGCGAAGCCTCGGTTCATTTTGGCGAACCTCGCCATTCGGCGAACCTCGCCTTTTGGCGAACCTCGTGTTCACTTGGCGAACCTTGCACTTTGGCGAACCTCGCCTTTTGGCGAACCTCGCGGTTTGGCGAACCTCGCCATTCGGCGAGCCTCGTGTTCACCTGGAGAAGCCCCAGTTCATTTTGGCGAACCTCGCCTTTTGACGAACCTCGCCTTTCGGCGAACCTCGCCATTTGGCGAGCCTCGTGTTCACATGGCGAAGCCTCAGTTCATTCAGTCGAACCTCGTAGTCATTTGGCGAGCCTCATGTTCACTTGGCAAAGCCTCAGTTCATTCGGTCGAACCTCGTGTTCACTTGGCGAACCTTGCACTTTGGCGAACCTGCGTGTTCATTCGGTCGAACCTCGTGTTCACTTGGCGAACCTTGGTTTTCGAACCTCGGCCAACTTAGCCAGGGCACCTCGACTAGTTAGCCCAGGCACCTCACTTTGGTAGGGCACCTCGACACCCGACTTGTATAAATAGGGGATCTTCGGGTCCGTGAGGGGATTGGAAGGGGATTTTTGGAGAGTGCGGATTTCGGGATTTTCAGAGGAATTCTTGCGAGATCCACGGCGGTCGGCCTTACGGATTCCGAGCAGCGAGCACAAGTTCGATCGGCGTCGATCTCTCGGCGGAAGTGGCGAATTGGTCGAACTACAGATACCCTCTAGATTAAGCTTCGCCTTAATCTCGTGGATAGCCAGGATTTCTCCTAGTAGATCTCACCCGCCCGGCGATCCTCTCCTTCGTGAGTGAGATCCCCGGCGATCCTCTCCTTCGTGAGTGTGATCCCCTTAGGCGTTTCGTTTCCTTGAAAGCGAGCCTGCGTCTGTAGTTCGAACAGGGTCTCTACGGATCGAATTGCGGTGGTCCACGGACACAAAAGTCCCCAAGACAGTAAAGAACCCACGCAGTTTAAGATCTCGATATAACAGGGATCCGAGCGTTTGTTCACTTAGGAAAAAGTTGTAATCTTTTTTGATTTTCATTGTAAGCCTTATAAAAAGGCGATATTTCTCTTTGAATTTGTTTCAGGCGACTGAAGTTTGTAACAGTTTAAATCAATGACAATCAAGGCAACTTTCCCCGCGAACAAAAGGCAGGGAAAGCGAAGTTTGCCTTAAAAACGATGGTAGAGGAAGATCTTTTGGAGCACATTTGGGAGGTCGACACACCAAAGGAAGCATGGAGTGCGTTTGCTGCACTTTTCTCTAGATCTAATGAGGCACGGTTGTAGATGCTCGAGAGCCAACTCACGAATATAAAGCAAGAGAATATGTCCATCAACAAATATTTTCTGAAGGTAAAAACTCTTTGCTGTGATATTGCTCAATTAGACATTGATTCAAAAATTCCTAAAGCAAGAATAAGGAGAATAATCATACAAGGCTTGAGACCTGAGTATCATGGGCTCATAGCCGATATTCGAGGGTGGCAAGTTCAACCATCTATTCTAGAGTTGGAAAATCTATTGGCTGCACAAGAAACACTGGTTAAGCAAATGACCGGTGTTTCGATCAAGAATCAAGATGAAGCCCTCTTCAGTAGAAAATGCCAACCACGAGAGCAATCCAACTTGCAGTTTAGAAGAGGTGGATCTCATAAGTAGCTAGGGAAACCCCCCCCCCCCCGACACTGGCAGAGGGAGAGAATGACAAACTAGAGCATGGCAGAAGAAAGAGTAAGGTGATCATCAAGCTCGACGACGAGGAGTATGCTACAACTGCGGCAACCCAGGACACTTTGCACGAGACTGTCGCTATAAAAGATGACCAGCAGAAGGTAACACTACACCCTCGAGCAACTCTCAGTTGAACACTGAAGATGAATGGGATGCTCAAGCATCTATAGCCATTGTAGAAGAAGAATTAGTTCCGAAAGAACAGGAGAATGAAATAGCCTTCACATCCATCGCGACTGAATTAGAGGATGTATCTGCAGCAGTCATGGACCGAGGAGTCAGATATAGCGATAATTGGATCGTGGATTCTGATTGCTCCAACCACATGAATGGAGATAATAAGAAATTAGTAAATATGTCCTAGTATCGAGGAAGACGAGAAGTAGTGATCGCCAATAACACAAGATTGTCAATCATCCACATTGACAAGTCAGTGATCACTTGACGCTCTAGCTCACAGGAAGTGCAGTTGTAGAATGTGTACCACGTTCCAGGTATGAAGAAGAATCTCTTATCCGTCTCTCAACTGACGTCATCTAGTAATTATGTAGTGTTTTTGGACCAGATGATGTCAAGGAATATCGCAGCTTAAAGCCTGCTGGGGAAGCAATTATGGAAGGAAGAAAGCTAGAGTCTATCTACGTGATGCCGGCTGAATCTGCATCGAAAGAATGAGACGGCTGATCTTTGGCATGCAAGATTGGGACATGTAAGTTATCATAAACTCAAGATTATGATGGAGAAATGAATGATGAAAGGTCTTTCGTATTTGGAGGTTCGGAAAGACACCGTATGTACCGGTTGTCAATATGGTAAGGCACATCAACAGCCTTATCAAGAGTCAGGGTTTAGAGCCAAGGAGCCTTTGGAGCTTGTGCATTCGGATGTTTTTGGCTGAGTGAAGCAACCATCAATTAGTAGATTGCAATACATGGTGCCTTTCATCGACGACTTCTCGAGGTACATCTGGGTATATTTTCTAAAAGAGCAATCTGAAGTTCTCTCAAAATTTAAAGAATTTTAAGAAGAAGTTGAAGGCAAACTCAAAAATTTAAAGAATTTTAAGAAGAAGTTGAAGGCGAACTCAAAAAGAAAAATCTGATGCTTGCGAACGGATAATGGAGGAGAATACATATCCCAGTAATTTATTGACTACCTTCGAGAACATAAGATCCAGAGGCAGTTGACATGTCTGTACACTCCATAACAAAACAGAGTGGCTGAGAGAAAGAACCGACACCTAGGAGAAATTTTTCAAAGCATGTTGCATGCCAAGAATGTACCAGGGCACTTCTGGGCAGAGTGCATGAAGACTGTAATGCACATGATCAACAGGTTGCCGCAGCCAAAATTAAGGTTTTTATTGATGTTCCAGAAGCTATGGAATATCAAGCCCACTGTTAGTCATTTTTCGTGTATTTGGCTGTGTATGCTATATTTTTGTTCCTGATCAGCTACACAATAAGTTCGATAAGAAGGTGATTCGGTGTATATTTGTGGGGTATGATGATAAGCGAAAAAGTTGGAGGTGTTGTGATCCTACAGCTAGATAGTGTCACACATCAAGAAATGTTGTGTTCGATGAAGCATCTTCTTGGTGGATGCCACAAGAAGTGCTCCCGAGCTCTACAGATCTAGAAGCAAAGTTGTGGGAGAAGCTAGGGGAGCCAACCCAAGAAGAAGAACCGCATCATCCTAAAAAGAAGGAGTCTAGTTCTCCTGAACCCTCAGAGGCCAAAACCCCATGGCAAATAGGTGTTCATCAGCAGACACCGGAGGAGGAGCGTCCAAGTCAACTAGAGGGTGAAGATCAACAAGGGCAAGGAAGCCTAATCTGAAGTACACAAATGTAGCTATAATGAAAGATATAAAGGAGCCGAGCACCTTTGATGAAGCCTACCCGATAAATGAATGGAAAAAGACAATGGAGGAAGAAATTCAAGCCCTGAAGCAAACTCAAACCTAGGATTTAGTGCCCAAGCCAAAGGAGGTGAAACCTATTTCTTGCAAATGGGTTTATAATGTGAAAACTCGACCATATGGTTAGGTTGAGAGATACAAAGCATGAATGGTAGCTCGTGGATTCTCACAATAGTACGGTTTGGACTATGATGAGACGTTTAGTCCGATTGTAAAAATCACAACAATACGAGTCCTACTAGCTTTAGCAGCCAGTAAAGGTTGGAAGCTATGGCAAATTGATGTGAAGAATGCATTTTTGCATGGTGAAGTAAATCCAGAAATTTATATGGAGCAGCCTAGAGGATTTAAAAGCAAGGACAAGCCAGAGTTTGTTTGCAAGTTGAAGAAGGCATTGTACGAGCTCAAGCAAGTACTGAGGGCATGGTATGGAAAGATTGGTGAATTTCTTGTTCAATGTGGATATTCTATTGCTCTTGCGGATTCAAGTTTATATGTCACAAAGAATGATAACAAACTTACAATAGTACTCATTTATGTGGATGATTTGACCATCACCGGGGATAACGAGGCAGAAATTCAAAGAATGAAGGAGAACTTTTCAGTTCGATTCTAGATGAAAGAGCTTGGAGAACTCAAGCATTTTCTTGGTCTTAAAGTAGATGATGCTAAAGAAGGGTTATTTCTCTACCAACAGAAATCAACAGAAATACGCAAAGGATTTATTGATCAAATACTGGATGATCAACTGCAAGCCAGTCTCGACACCATTGGAGGTAAACACCAAGCTATGTGCGCATGACGGGAAAGATCTAGAGGATCCTACCATGTATCATCAACTTGTTGGAAGTATTATTTATCTGACCTTGACAAGGCCAGACATTGCATTCGCCATTGGAGCAGTCAGCCGATACATGTAAAAACCGAAGAAGCCTCACTTGGAAGTTATTCGGAGAATTTTGAGGTATGTCAAGGGAACCCTTCATTATGGCCTTCTATATAAGCAGGGTGGAAAATGCAAGCTTTATGGCTATTGCGATGCTGACTATGCTGGAGACCACGATACTTGGAGGTCTACCACCGGATAGGTTTTCAGTCTCGGTTCAGCAGCTATATCTTGGTGTAGCAAAAGACAGCCAACTGTATCACTATCAACTACAGAAGCGGAGTACAGGTCAACAGCAATGGCAGCCTAAGAAAGCACATGGCTTTTGCAGTTGTTAAAGGATCTACATCAGTATATAGACTATTCAGTTGCTTTACATTGTGATAATCAATCTGCGATTCGCTTGGCAGAGAATCCAATTTTCCATGCGAGGACGAAGCACATCAAAGTTCATCATCACTTCTTAAGAGAAAAAGTACTTTAGGACAAGATTACACTGGAGCTTATCAAGATAGAAGAATAAATAGCCGATATATTCACCAAAGCATTGAGTCCCTCAAAATTTACAGAGTTTAGAAGTCAACTTGGGCTCATAACTAGAGAAGTCGGTGTTGAGAGGGTTAAATATCAACACCGACTTTGACTGACTTTCAAACTCGGCATTGATAAGTCGGTGTTTAGCCGACTTTGGTTGGCAGTTTAACTACTTGGTGGAGAAGTTTTCATCACCGACTTGTTTTAGGAGTGCGTTCACCAACTTATATTATCGGCAATAGAGCCTATAAATATGTAACCAATGCTAGTAATCATGTGTATGCATGAAAAAAGAAAAATAGAGGGGTGTTGGTGAAATTTGTGGCGTGTGTTATGTAGTAGTGAGAGTGAGATTAAAATAATGAGTGATGTATGCACGCTTGTAGTGTAGTGTGAAGAAATATTATAAAATAGGAAGTCTTTATTTTTTGGGCTACTTTGTCTGTCCTCAAGTAGTGTGAAGAAATATTATAAAATAGGAAGTCTTTATTTTTTGGGCTACTTTGTCTGTCCTCAATTATTTTTATCCATCTCTTACATCCATCAGGAGTTGTTGGTCTCTAAATAAATTTTTTTTGCTATTCCAAGGAAGAAAACCCCAATTTTTAAAATTTCTTTAATTTTTATAGAGAAGAGAGCTGAGTGCTTTGCAAATGAACCGACTTGTATAAATGTATCTCATCTAACTGTCATGTTTTATGTAGCTGCTTTGGAGGACTTAACTCCCTGTCTTCTTTAATTTATATCTCATTGTAATGCACACATAGATTTTTTCAGATTTTTATGAATCATATGTAATTTGTATGTGGAGCTTTATTACATAATTTAGAACTTTTCGCGCATTCTAAAGCATACACAATTCTTTTGGATTTTTGTGAATCGTATATAATTTTTGTGTGGAGTTCCATCATAGAGTTTACAACCTTTCATACTTAAAAGACTATGTCCTTAGCTCTTTTTCATTTGAAATATAATAGTTTATGAAATATATTCTCCTATTTTAGACCCAAAAATGAATAAATACTTAGAGTTATGATATCCCATTAGCTTCTGACTTTAATTTGTGCAATTATGTGCGTTGAAAAGGTTCATTCTTAGGTCGTTGAAAATCCATTTATGTCTCTATTGATAACATGCCCAAAATTATACAGTAATTGTCTTGTGTTCTGTTGACTAGCTAACGTCTCCAGTGTTTACAAATTTTATGATCTTTTAAGAATGGGAAAGCTGCCTATTGGAATCTATTTCTTTTAAGTTTACATGCAGAATCATCTTGCTCTACATCAGTTAAAATTTTCAAGATGTTCTTACTCTCAAATTAATGTTAGTCGTTGGAAATATTCATAAGAAAAGTGGAATAAGTAAACAAAAGAGAAAATAAAAATCATGTAAGCAAACGCACCAGTGTGAGCACGGGCATAACACTGTTCTTAATATCATTTAATAGTATATTATGTTATCATAATAGGATTAAGCAATTAATAATTATTACCTTATTTAATAATTATAATTATGTTGTATAATTTATTAAATAATTATTTTCTACTTTTTAATATTAATAATTATTTTATAATAAATTATATATTATTTTACATTTTTCTTTTCATTATAAATTACTTCCTATTATTATAAATTTATTAATCATATCTAGTGAACAACAAAAGATTTTGGGAAAGTGAAGAGATAATGGTTAGTCATGGGTAATTAGTTAAGAATTAATTAGAGATGATAAGCATAATTGAGAATTACAATAATTGATAGGGGAAAAATAGGAAATTGAAAGTTTTGACACTCATGTCCTCTTTTATAAGTAGTATAGATTTTCCAAAATATGGGTTGGCTATCTAAAGAAAAAAAATCATACTAACATTAACGGTGAAAATTTAAGTAATTATAATTAAATCTAATTGAGAAATGTGAAGTGTTAGGAGTGTTATATGCCATTAAAAAGATTTGGGGTCTGATATGAAAAAAATTCTAATTACTAAATTGGTATTTTTTATAACACCTCTTAACCAGGTTGGTACCTTTTGTTGCTCCTGCAACTTTTTGTTATTTATGTCCATCAGATATGCAATAAAGCATTTTTTGTTGCTATTAAAAAATTGGCTGGTAAATTGCACGTGGCCTCACATCATTAAATTTAAGGGATATTAGAACTAGGGCTGAGCAAACTTTGATCTGAACCGCTTAAACCGACTGAACCATCTAATTTTGAGTAGCTTGGTTCAGTTTCATGCTCTAGCGATTCGGTTTTGGTTTCAGAAATTTACATTCAGTTCCGACTGAATCGACTGAAATTGGCTAGAGGGAGGCGTCTATAGCGGCAGGCATATGAGGAAAGCTTTCACAAAATCAAAATCGTGAGATCCGTAAGCCCTAGAAATAGAAAGATTCCTTCTTGTCTTTGTGGAGTAAATTACATAGGGGCTCGTGTACCTCTAAATTCTAAGGGGAGGTTATTGGTTGGGATAAATTAGGGCTAAGTGGGAAAATTATTCCAATGGGATAATTTTATCCCTTTAGGATATTTTGAGTAGGATAAAGTGGGATAAGTTGGGATAATGAGATAATTTGAAGCTTTGATTTGATAATTCATGTGGGATAATTGATGATGTGGCACCTTATTAAAATATAATATTTATTTATCAATTAAATCTAAATTAATTTATCCAATTGGTTTAGTATATTATTTAATATGTTATTATAATATAATATATTGCATTACTTTATACTAAAATATAATATGTTATAATATAATTACTAATTAATTATAACTATGTTTAATGTTATTTATTAATATTTTATATTATATTATAATAATATGATATATTCTATAATAATTGATATAATATACGAACAATATATTTAATATAATATTTCAATAATGTAATATTTAATTTAATATAAATATAAATATTATAATATTTTATTTTATTCAATATAACCTTATTAAAAATACTATATTATTATTATTATATAATATTATATTTTATGATAATTACTATAATTTATTTATCCAATAGATTTAATATATCATTTAGTATGTTAATATAATACATTATTTTACTTTATACTAAAATATAATATACTACATAAAATAACATAAAATTTTCTTTTATTTAATATAATATTATTTAAAATACTATATTATAATTAAATATAATACAATATTATATGATAATTACTATAATATATACAGAATATCTAAAATGTATTATATTATAGTACAATAATATATTTTATTATATCAATATAATATATGAATATAATATAATATAATCATATGACATGATTTATATTATATTATATAATTAAATATAATTTACTAACATATTCAATAATTTTAATATTATGCTATATTATATTATAATATATTATTATATTGGTTTAATATAATATAATATAATATTATATTAACTATAGTAAAATATTAACTACAACTAATACATTATAATATATATTATTACATTATTATATAATATTATAATAATATAATATAATATTATAATAAATATATTGTACTATTTTATTGTGGTATAATATACTATGTGATATTGCATAATAATATATAATACCTTGATGGGTATTTAAACAATAATGAAGTTGCAAGTATACAACTATTAAGTTATAGTATAAAAGTTATCGATCCCACGAGGAAGGTGTTGTAATGAGTTAATCTAAATTGGTTCTTATATTGTGTGTGTGACAATTAGGAGTGAAAACATGATGAAAGTGGATGTGGAGAGATTAGAAAATGTTATGATTGAAGGCAAATAAAAACAAAATGAGAATGAAAGTGAGTGTAAAGAGATTAAGAGTGTGGAAGTGATAAAATGTAAATAAAAACAAAATGAGATTGAAAGTGGGAGGGTAATGAGTGGATGTGAATATGTGCAAAATAAAACAAAATGAGTTTGAGAGAGGAAAATAAAGAGTGGTGAATAAAATGAGGAATCTAGAATAGATCCACTTAGCTAATCTCAATCTTATGTGAATAAGTTGAATATGAATCTAGTTTCAAACAATTTCTAGAATTCCCAATAAAACGAAATAAGTTTGAGAGAGGAGAAGGAATGATGAATAAAGTGAAGTAAAATTAAGAAAGTCAGAAAGAAAAATAAAACAAACAAATAAAAAGCAAGAACAAAGAGGAAGTTCAAGAAGGTAAAATATGGAGGATTAATTGAAGATATGATGAATCTATAATAGATCCACTTAGCTAATCTCAATCTTATGTGAATAAGTTGGATATAAAAGCTAGTTTCAAATAATTTCTAGAGTTCCCACAAATATTAGCTCCACATTTAGAAAATGGTAATTTCCTAGAGGGTTCTAGCCTCAAGGTGAATTAAAAAATAAAATAAAATCTACAAAATAAATGCAAGAAAGTAAAGATATGAAAGTAAATACATGAAAGTAAAGACATGAATATAAATCTACTCTACAAAACATTAAATAAGCAAGAAATAAAAATGAGAAAAAGATAAACCCACATATTTATTTTTTATCTTCATCCTCTTTTCATCCTTGGACAAAGAGAAGAAAGGAATTATGAAGGGTTGAAAATATTTCTTTTATTGATTGCAACAAAAAGTTACAATTTAGAAGGTCTTCTCAATTAAGAGTAACTCTCCTCTTCAAAAGGAGTTTACAAAATATTTCACACTCTCAAGCCCTCACTCTACCCCTCTCTTCATAGATAAAAAGAATCTCTCACAACCCTTAAATTTGTCTTGGCCCCCAAGTAACCCTCACAATCATAGGATTTGGCTTAGGCCCCAAGCAATCCTCATAATCATAGGATCTCTCAAAATAATCTAGACCACTGATTCAATACTTGAGAGATAAACTTTGTGGGCTTTATTTCTTTTATATTTAATTTATTTAAGACTATTGGGCTTCTCTTAAATGCTCTTGGGCTTCTTAGAATTTAACTTAACCTTTAAATAATTGAATATATATCACTTAAATTCAGATTTCTATCATAATTTACTGCTGCTGATGAAATTTTTAGAATCTGATAATTTGGATGGCTCCGTCTCGTCGGGATAGGTGATTTTCATATATAATATGTTGAATTCTGCTTCCCGGATTGGGAGATATCGCCTTTTCTTTGCGGTTGACCATCCTGAGCATGAATTTGACTTTATTTTTTTTATATTTAATTTAATTCTTAATTGTAGGCCAAATTATTAATAATTCTGACTAAAAAAGTGATGAGTGCTGAGATTTTACTTCTGAACTCAGTCGTGAGCTTTGGATTTAGGCATCCTAGGCTTCATCAGAGATCTTTTGGGCTTGAAATAATCTTCATTTGAGCTCTTATTCAATAATTCTATATTACATGCAAATTAAGATAAAACAATTATTAGTAGTATATTTATTTATATAAGATAGATAATGAGGGTATGAAATTATAATAAAAATATGATTATCAATATATAATAAAATATAATAGAATAAATTATAATAATATTTTATTATATTACATGATAATAAAATATAATATAATATATTAAATATATTATTATTTTATGTTTTATATATCATGGTATATATTTATAATATAAGTAGCATGTATTAATTAAGTAATATAAAAATATTTTAAAATTATCCCAATTGCCTTCAAAGTGGAACATAATTATTCCAATATGGAGGATGGGGTAAATTTTACTATTGGGGTAAAAATTTGTATATGAGTGGGATAATTTTATCCCAAGTGGTGAAATTATCCCATTAGTGTTCCAACAAACCAATAATACCAAAAGTTATTATCCTTGTTCCACTATTGTAACACCCGTGAATTTTCGATACGTATTTTTCTAATATTATTTTCCTAATATTTTTCGACACGTATCTTCTAATATTACTTTTCTAATATTAAATATTATTTTCTAGCATTTGAGAGTTGAATATTATTTTCTAGTGTTTAAATATTAAATGTTATTTTTCTGGTATTTAAATATTAAATATTATTTTTAGTTTTAAAAAATTAAATATTATTTTCTAAAAGTATTATTAATATTTCCTTAAATTTTAAGGATTCTCTACGAATTCAAAATAGAGTTTTATATTTATGTTTATGATTTAGCTACATTATAAATTTAATAATTTCTAGAATACTTTCACCATAATCTCACTATTGATATTATTTAAACCTCGAGCTTGGTATCCGTACGCTATCATCATAATAATTAATTTTCTAATTTATATATTGTAATATAGCCTAACCCTAACCCTAACCCTATATATATATATATATATATATATATATATATATATATATATATATATATATATATATCATTTTTCAAAAGAGAAACCATACCCATACCCGCCGTAATTCTCTCTCTTCTCTTTCTCTCTCTCTTCTCTTTCTCTCTCTCTTCTCTTTCTCTCTCTCTTCTCTTTCTCTCTCTCTTCTCTTTCTCTCTCTTCTCTTTCTCTCTCTTCTCTTTCTCTCTCTCTTCTCTTTCTCTCTCTCTTCTCTTTCTCTCTCTCTTCTCTTTCTCTCTCTCTTCTCTTTCTCTCTCTCTTCTCTTTCTCTCTCTCTTCTCTTTCTCTCTCTTCTCTTTCTCTCTCTCTTCTCTTTCTCTCTCTTCTCTTTCTCTCTCTTCTCTTTCTCTCTCTTCTCTTTCTCTCTCTTCTCTTTCTCTCTCTTCTCTTTCTCTCTCTTCTCTTTCTCTCTCTCTTCTCTTTCTCTCTCTTCTCTTTCTCTCTCTTCTCTTTCTCTCTCTTCTTTCTCTTCCTCCGCCGCCCGCCGCCAACCCTGATCACGCCATCACCGCTTCCTGTTCATATTCACCGACATCTCGCCATCACCGCCCGCTCATTGCCGCGCAGTCTCGACGTCTCCAGCACGCCGTTCATTGATTCGGCGCCAGTATCCGCAGACGTTATGGAGCCGCTGCATGATCGCCGCATACCGGCTGTACCGTCAATACCGGGAGTCGTAAGATCCCCTGTCGTTGTCTCGCTTATTTATATTTATGAATTATTTTGTATATGTATAGTTCACTGTACAGCTTTGATATCATATGCTAGCTAACATTTACATATTTGGTGAATATTCGATAGTAAAAGATTATCCGTGATGATTGGATAGGTCGGAATTGATCTATGATTAATTTCGCTATTTGAAAGTAAGAATGTATTTTTAGGATATTTCTAGTATTTATTATAATTATGAAAATATTTTTAAAGAAATTGTTTGGTGAAAATAATTTACTTTGAATAAAAAGTATTTTAAGTAATTGTTATGATTTAAAGGAATTATTTGGGAGAAAAAGGATTTTTAAAATATTTCAAGAGGTTTTACCGAAAAGAAAAGAAATAGAGGTGTTTTATGAAAAGAAAATAGTTATCGCTCATAAATAATATTAAAGAGAAAAAGTATATTTTAATGGAAAAATTGGATAATTATGTTGAGAATTAGTTAAAGGATTTTTATGGGAATTTATGTTGAAAACTACGCCATTTCATGTGGTTAACTTCTCTTATTTCACATTTTCGTATTGTACCGTTGTTGATAGTCATTCACGTTACTGTTCATGATACACGACACTGACACGTAGAGTAATTGCACATGTGATATGTTAATTGCATTTATTCATAGTCTTGTTGTGTCCAGAACCGTAGTAGTTCATCACTTAGGGACTTGGTTCGTCATGAACATGACCTAGTGACATGTGTGTGTTGACCATGCTTAGGAGGTGAACCCGTTTGATATATCGACATCGTTGACTTGATTTACCCGAGACCATGGGATGGGAAAGTCTTGGTTCATGTGATCGGATATGGCTGTTGATGTATCTTCCAGACTCGCACTAGTGAATTTGTGTAGTCACTGGGGTTGGTTTGTAGGGCTAAAGTTTGAATTTGTGTAGTCACTTTAGTCAGTGTACTTGTGTATTCACCGAGTCTCGCTTGTGTCCGGACAGCCGAATCGGGCCATGGTAGTCCGGCCGATTTGTGTAGCGGCATTGGATGCACGTAGGGATTTATGAACAGCTATCCGGTGATATGAATTTCGACTCTGTGAGAGTTATGATCCAAAGGACCGTTATAGGATGGCTAGATACGGACATCGAGTTGAGATATTTGACGCTTAGGACACTTGGTTGTACCGGACACCGAGATGCACATGTCGATGCTTTATTTCCAGTTGTATGTTCCATCCGTATAGTTTGGGGTTAGTATTTAGTTATTTACGATTCGAGACATATGGTATATACATGAGGGTTTCCTTGTTTGATTATTTCGCCGACGCATCACGCCTCGCTTGTAGATTTCTTAATATTAATCTCACTCGGATCTTTACATGGATGGTTAATCGTATTGTTATATCGGTATCGATCGCAGCTTCGATTACTTGTATTCGCTTGTATTATTATTATATCGCTATTGCTTGTGGGATCTTGCCGTGTTATACACGACGCACTCCATTCTCTTGGTGTACGCCGATTTAGATGACTGACAGTCCAAGATGCGCCTCACTTGAGCCGAGTTTCGCCAGGAGAACCTCCCAAACGACGGAGTGGATCGAGCTAAAGCTTAGTTTCCTCTTTATTTTCAGTAGTTGATGAACTTTAGACTTCTTCCAGTATTTTCATTTTAACTCAGTTGACATTTGTTTCATGACTCTCTAGTTTCTTTAGCCACATGAATTGTTTCAGATATGTGGACTCTTTTATAGTCCTGGATGTTATTTTATTTTGGTGATATGTACTCTTCTGTTCTGGATTATTATTTATTCTTACTGGTTGTGATTGGGATCTGTGACTGTGATATATTTTATGATTACTTGACGCTTGGCGTATTAGATTGAGAAGAAATAATTTTTTTATTATTTGTATTTCTCCTCAACCTAATACGTCATGCTTGTTCGCTGCATCGCCTGTGTATTTTGGGAAGCGGCGGATGATTTTTGGTGATGGCCCATGCAGTCGAATCAATCGATCGCCGTGTCTAGTCATGATCTCACCACATTCCGAAGTTTCACAGTATGAATATGATAAATAATTTAGACACGTATCACTATTCCATCCGTAAGACTATGTTTAGACCCTTATCCTATAGGTTATGTTTTGATTTCTATCCTATTCGATTCCGATTCTGATTCTTACTTGATTTCCTTGTTCCCCCTCTAATGTTTGAATTCCCGTCTTTCCTCTAGAACCATGGCAGGTCCCCGTGGTAAAAGTAATCCATCAGGTAGCGGTGGCCAGATGCCCGACGTGCATCAGGTAGCGGTGGCCAGATGCCCGACGTGGATCCGCGTCAGCTTTTGGAGATGATTCAGGGATTGGCTACGAACCAGCACCTCTTGGCGGGGCGGTTGCGGGAGCCTCAGCCCGACCTCCTCCTCACACGGAGCCCTGAGCTAGGGAGTTTCGATATATCGACCTCCGTCCTTTCGGTGCCGAGGGGTCCCTAGCGCCAGAGGAGTTTCTCCAGTCACGGAGACTATCCTTCTGATGGCTCGTATTTCCCCGCAGAGTGGGTAGGTCTCATGGATGTTCACCACCGATACGGCTCGGATCTGGTGGAATGCGAGAAGACTCATTTGGAGAGGCCGATTTTGTGGGAGACCTTCACAGCGCTTCAATCGGAAGTACTTTCCCACCGCCTGAGATGAGCTTTTGTGCGTGTTTGTTGCGCCAAGGTGGAGGTCGATCACCGATGAGTATGAGGCGGAGTTCTCCTCCCTTAGCCGCTATGCTCCCCACCTTGTTACAGACCCGACCATCAGGAGGTATCAGTTCCAGAAGGGCCTGGACAAGTATATCAGAATGGCTCTAGCTGGTAGAGCACTTGCGACCCACGACGCCGTTTTGGATGCAGCACGTGAGATTGAGAGCGTTCAGAAGGAGCCTGAAGACCCCCATGTGATTCAGAGTAGAGCACCAGTAGCTTCAGCCCGGAATATCGAGTATCCTCCTCCGAGACAGCAGACTCAACAGAAACAGCAGGCTCCGCAGAGGCAGCAGTTTTCCCAGCGCCAGCCACTTCCTACTGCGCATCCTTATCAGCACCCTGGAGTGCAGCCTTATGGCCAGTCCCCGGTGAGATGTTTCTATTGTAACTATCCTGGACATACCCAGCAGGAGTGTCCCAGACGTCTTCGTCTGTGTTACGCATGTGGGTCCCCCGATCACTTCAGTCGGGAATGTCCCCAGCGTCAGCAGCCCCGTTTACCTCCACCTCCAGATAGGCTAGCTCTTCCAGCTCCACCTCGACCAGCTCCGACAGCACCAGCTCCGCACGAACCATATCCTCGAGCAGGACCTCTTCCTTCACAAAGCGAGTTTACCGGGGGCGAGGCGGCAACCACAGCGTCAGACGTTCATGATGTCAGCTGTGGAAGCTGAGGCGAATGACCAGGTTATCACTGGTGAGAGTTGTTTACTCCTAGTTTTGCGTTCATATAATTTCCTTATTTAGCATTACCTGATGATATCATAATAGGAATCATTTATGAGTGCTAAGTTTAGTTACCTCGACCTCCTTCTATGATAGGCAAAGTCCTTATTTCTTCCGTCCCTACTTTATCACTCTTTGACTCAGGAGCTTCACACTGTTTCTTGTCTTGTCGATTTGCGATCACTCACTCTCTTCCTATAGCTCCTTACCACATATATTTAATTGAGTCTTTCGTTCCTATCTCTGGGTTGTTATACACCGCTCCTATTTTAATTCCGAGGACGGAATTTGTTTTAAGGGGGGTAGGATGTAACACCCGTGAATTTTCGATACGTATTTTTCTAATATTATTTTCCTAATATTTTTCGACACGTATCTTCTAATATTGCTTTTCTAATATTAAATATTATTTTCTAGCATTTGAGAGTTGAATATTATTTTCTAGTGTTTAAATATTAAATGTTATTTTTCCGGTATTTAAATATTAAATATTATTTTTAGTATTAAAAAATTAAATATTATTTTCTAAAAGTATTATTAATATTTCCTCAAATTTTAAGGATTCTCTACTTAATTCAAAATAGAGTTTTATATTTATGTTTATGATTTAGCTACATTATAAATTTAATAATTTCGTAAATACTTTCACCATAATCTCACTATTGATATTATTTAAACCCGAGCTTGGTATCCGTAATGCTATCATCATAATAATTAATTTTCTAATTTAAATATTAAATATTATTTTCTAAAAGTATTATTAATATTTCCTCAAATTTTAAGGATTCTCTACTAATTCAAAATAGAGTTTTATATTTATGTTTATGATTTAGCTACATTATAAATTTAATAATTCTCTTCTCTTTCTCTCTCTTCTCTTTCTCTCTCTTCTCTCTTCTTTCTCTTTTCTTTTAACCTAGATTCATCTTTAATTTATTATTGGCTTGACATTCTTCGATTCTGACTTCTATTATGATCCGGATTGATCAATGATCTCGATGATCTCGATCGATGTCTGATTTCGGATATTTTATGATCGCCGATTTATATGATCATGACGGATCGACGATGATGCGTCGACGATTTCCTTCGCTTCTTCTTTTCCTTCCATGCCATACCCACTGCTGACTTCAATCCATGATTGCCGCCAGCTTCATCACCGCTTCGTTTCATCGTCATTTTACCCTCGATCTCGACGACATTGCCCCCGCTTCCTCCTCGTTTATCGCTCCTGACTGCCCTCAGCATCATTCTACCTGATTCGCATATTGCCGGTATCGCTGTGGATTGCCGTAGTATATCATCGTAGATAGTTCCATACCGTCAGACAGCCCGATTTCGCCGTAGGCAAGATCCCTCTTGCCGTTGTCTCGCTTATTTATATTTATGAATTATTTCAGATATGTATAGTTCACTGCATCAGCTTTGATATCATATGCCCAGCTATCATTTACATATTTGGTGAATATTCGATAGTATAAGATTATCCGTGATGATTGGATAGGTCGGAATTGATCTATGATTAATTTCGTGCTATTTGGAAGTAAGAATGTATTTTTAGGATATTTCTAGTATTTATTATAATTATGAAAATATTTTTAAAGAAATTGTTTGGTGAAAATAATTTACTTTGAATAAAAAGTATTTTTAAGTAATTGTTATGATTTAAAGGAATTATTTGGGAGAAAAGGATTTTGAAATATTTCAAGAGGTTTTACCGAAAAAGAAAAGAAATAGAGGTGTTTTATGAAAAGAAAATAGTTATCGCTCATAAATATTATTAAAGAGAAAAGTATATTTTCAATGGAAAAATTGGATAATTATGTTGAGAATTAGTTAAAGGATTTTTATGGGAATTTATGTTGAAAACTACGTCATTTCATGTGGTTAACTTCTCTTATTTCACATTTTCGTATTGTACCGTTGTTGATAGTCATTCACGTTACTGTTCATGATACACGACACTGACACGTAGAGTAATTGCACATGTGATATGTTAATTGCATTTATTCATAGTCTTGTTGTGTCCAGAACCGTAGTAGTTCATCACTTAGGGACTTGGTTCGTCATGAACATGACCTAGTGACATGTGTGTGTTGACCATGCTTAGGAGGTGAACCCGTGTTTGATATATCGACATCGTTGACTTGATTTACCTGAGACCATGGGATGGGAAAGTCTTGGTTCATGTGATCGGATATGGCTGTTGATGTATCTTCCAGACTCGCACTAGTGAATTTGTGTAGTCACTGGGGTTGGTTTGTAGGGCTAAAGTTTGAATTTGTGTAGTCACTTTAGTCAGTGTACTTGTGTATTCACCTGAGTCCTGTGTCCCGATGCCCGAATCGCCTATGCGGTAGTCCTCCGCCGATTTGTGTAGCGGCATTGGATGCACGTAGGGATTTATGAATAGTCGCTATCCTGATATGAATTTCACTGCGGAGAGTTATGATCCGATGACCAGTTATAGGATGGCTAGATACGGACATCGAGTTGAGATATTTGACGCTTAGGACACTTGGTTGTACGGACACCTAAGATGCACATGTCGATGCTTTATTTCCAGTTGTATGTTCCATCCGTGTATAGTTTGGGGTTAGTATTTAGTTATTTACGATTCGAGACATATGGTATATACATGAGGGTTTCCTTGTTTGATTATTTCGCCGACGCATTCACGCCTCGCTTGTAGATTTCTTAATATTAATCTCACTCGGATCTTTACATGGATGGTTAATCGTATTGTTATAATGTATCGATCGCAGCTTCGACACTTGTATTCGCTTGTATTATTATTATATCGCTATTGCTTGTGGGATCTTGCCGTGTGTTATACACGACGCATCCATTCTCTTGGTGTACGCCGATTTAGATGACTGACAGTCCAAGATGCGCCTCACTTGAGCCGAGTTTCCTCGCCAGAGAACCTCCCGACGACGGAGTGGATCGGTGAAGCTTAGTTTCCTCTTTATTTTCAGAGTTGATGAACTTTAGACTTCTTCCAAGATTTTCATTTTAACTCGCTTGACATTTGTTTCATGACTCTCTAGTTTCTTTAGTCACATGAATTGTTTCAGATATGTGGACTCTTTTATAGTCCTGGATGTTATTTTATTTTGGTGATATGTACTCTTCTCGTTTCAGATATTATTTATTCTTACCGGCCGTGATTGGGATCTGTGGATCGTGATGTATTTTATGATTACTTGACGCTATGCATTAGATTGAGAAGAAATAATTTTTTTATTATTCGTATTTCTCCTCAACCTAATACGTCGCGGGCTTGTTCGCGTACCGCTTCCGGGTATTTTGGGAAGCGGGGCGTGACAATTATCCCAATGAATAACACCATAAAGTAGAATCCCCAAAATTATCCCATTATCCCCCCAAATGTCCCAATGAATAACACCCCTAAGGTTATACTCTCCACCGCCATTAAATAAGACTTTAGAGTTTCAAGGTAGTTTTGTAGGCTTAGCTAGCTTCCAATGGATTCACTGAGATTCAAGTTTGAATTACTTTAGAAAGGTTGCACAAATAAAACCCATTAACCCAAATCCAAGAAACAGACCGCACTGGACCGTAATAATTCGGCTCGGTTGGGTTTAGCCTTTACTGTCGGTTTTATTCATTAGCAAAAAATTGATAAAACCGACCGAACCGACCGTTTGCTCACCTCTAATTGGAACACTAATCGGACTGTGTTTAAATAATGTGGCAGGGTTTAGGTGACATGACACAAACCAAGGTCGCAGTTAACCCTGAACAGGAGCTTGAAGATAGCATAATGCTGCGATTTTAGAGCTTTAATTGCTCAAATGTAGATCGTACTTGATCAATTTTCCCTTGTGTTTCTCACCTCTGAAGGACCACAATATCTTGGATAATTATTTGATTAAAATTTTATCATTGTTTTATCAGTTGTCCACAATATGCACTTGAGAAATGATATACCCCCAAATAAAGATTAAACCCTATCAAAACTACACGGAATAACTAAGCCGACCGCATTTCTCAAAGGTTAGGGACATGAAAAATCCAAAATCACTAAACCCCTACAAGCTAACGGAGATATGCACGTATTCTTATATATAGACCACACTCATCAACATGAAATTTAGATGAAAGAGAATGTTAAGCCACAAAACATTCTAAAATTTAAGTTAACCTCACATACTCAAACCACAAAAAATAGTGTAGGTCAAAGAAAAATTAGATCAGATCCATCCTCTATTAGGTCTAACAAAAGCAGCAACGACTAGATTTCATGAAGTGATCTCCTACTAAGAACTATACAATCAAGAAATATGATGCATTTCACCTTGTGTTAGGTCGAATCTAGCATTCTCTTCGTATATCTGACTACCATAAAAGGGATAATATATGTTAATCTTGGTAGATCTGAAATTGATGTCTTTCCTAATTATAAACAATCCAAGCAAAAATAACTATAGCTACAATCTATAACAATAATGTAACACAAAATTGCATTAACAGCCCCTAAATATGAAGGAAAAAAATTCATATTTACGTGATATGCTAAGTAATTGATGAGAACGATTACCTTTATGTTCGAAAGGATTGAAATTTGATATTTTGAAGAACCTGAAATGATCAATGTGGAAAAATCAAAAGAATCAGATCTTCTAGTAATATTTCATCCTAATTTCAGTTAGACGAGAATAATTTTTACCCAAGCGCTAAATCGCAGAGACCACGGTTCTCTACTAATCTTGCTGTCAATTTGAACTCCTAATGGATTCTGCAAGTGATAGCTTTGCATCTTGAGCAATAAAATTAGGGGGAAACCCTAACGGCGTAAAGTTCGAATGAAGAGAAGAAAAAAAGAGGGAAAACAAAGAGCCAAGGTACTACCTTTTTTCCAACTTTACTCTTAACCTGCTGTCAAATCAATATCTGCATTGCTACTGGAATATGTCATATGACCACGTGAAAAAAAAGGTCAATGAATTTCCCTTTTTTTTTCTTGTGCTTTTAAATTGTACCATGCCCGTGCATGAATTAGGGACTTCTTTAATCTCGATATTAATTTAACTAGCTATAGTCCATATTAATTTAACTCGCTATAGTCCAGGGACTATAGTGAGTTAAATTTTAATAATATGCTTGGTTCAATTTGTTATTAATATCTCTCATTCCTATGTCACGTTTGGGAACTTGTCATTATAAGAGATTATAAGATTAAAACATAAAAAGTGAATGTCCACAATGCCCTCTATATATCAGCGAAGTATTTCAGGAGCTTGTTTGTACTTTTCAAAATTTTAGGGGATTGTTTGTAATTTTCATATTTCTAAAGGTGATGTTTGAAATTTTTGTATTTTTCCAAACTTTAAAGGGTTATTTGTAATTCTCGAAGTTCTTAGGATTTGTTTATAACTTTTTGTATTTTTCCAAACTAGCCTCTCAAATCTTTGAAATTGGTATTTAATATCTCACTGTAAGTTCGTTTGGATCATAGAGAATATGCCATGAACTTTTAACTTTTTTACAGGCACTTTCAGTTATAACCTTAACTTTAAGCAAACGTCCCAATCCACGTCTTATTATAAAAAACCTAAACCTTAACCCAGAACCGATACAAAAAAGCTCAAACCCAAAAAATTATATCTTCCTTCCTCAAATTCAGCTCTCTCCTCTCAATCTTTTAAAACCCCTCTGAAATCTTTAAACTGTAACTATGCACAAGTCTTACTACTAAGTTGAAGGGTATAAAAACACTATGCTATGTTTAGTTAATCACTAATCCAATTAGAGTTAAAGAATCACTAGTACAAAACTGACTTGTCCAAACGGTTCTTAGAACCGTTTGGGCAAGTGAAAATAGCCCAAACGGTTGTCACCGTTTGGGGTAAATAATACCCAAACGGTTAGAACCGTTTGGGCCACAAAAAGTATCCCAAACGGTTTGCCCAAACAGTTCAAACCGTTTGGGATGGTAAGCCCAAACGGGTTAACCCGTTTGGGATTTTTAGTTGATTTTTTAAAAAATAAAATACTCCGTTCTCTCCCTGTACTATACCCGCTTCCCCCCAAAAATTTTCCCAAAATGAAAAAACCCCGCTTCTCAAATCCCTAACCCCACAAGACTCCCAAAAATTTCCTTCGCTCCATCTTCCTCATCGACCACCTCGAGGTCCGACCGCGGCCGCCAACCTCCGCCATGGTCTTCAACTGCCACAACCGTATCTTCAACATATCGTTCACGGCGGCGTCTTCTTTGACGGCCTCGCCTCCTTCTCCTGTCGGGGCTCTCGCTCCTCGCCGGCCACCTCGAGGTTCGGATTTGGTAATTCTCTCTCGCTTGATCTCCAATCTGATTAGTTAGGGTTTTGTTTTCTTTCTTTTCCTTGGTACTAAATTCTTTGCTCAAAATGAATACTTTTTTTTTGTTTCTATGATTTTGGAGTTTTAGGGTTTTCACTGATTACTAGTTGTTCATTGCGTTGATGAGCAGCGAATAGGGATAGATTTTGGTACATTGTTATTTCCTTTGGAATTTTTTTCTAGATTGGGAGTGCTACATGCAAAGATTAGAGCTTAGATTGTTTTCATGTTTGGATTTTGTTTCAGTTTTGATTTTTTGTGAGCACCCCTAAAGTTTAGGTTAACATTCTGGGGGTTTTGTGCAATGCACCCTAAGTTCATGGGGTTTTCTTGAAATTTGTCTTTTTCATTTCATATTTGTTTGATTTATTTGTGCAATAAGTTTTTTGCTTCTGGTAATGCAGTCTACTTACTGCTCTAGCTTGTATCAACACTATGAAGCTCTTCGGAGAACTATTCATATCGTGAACCTAGACCCGGCTGCTAAGAACTTTGACTACCCCGTAGCCATGGGTATAAAATTATTTTTCTTTCTAGTTGATGTATTTGATTTTAGTAGGTGAATTAGTCAGATGATTGTTGTTGTGTTGCTACCTTTATATAGATATTAGGGAACTCATATCTTTGGATGATGTCATGGAGGAACTTGGATTTGGACCAAATAGGGTCCGATTCTTGTATGGAGTATCCTTTACTTGGTTTGTTTATTTTCTAGTGATCTCTTGATTCTCGCCGAGGACTCCTTGTGCATGAACATCATGAAAGTAGAGGTAGAATTTTTGATATTATCTAGCAACTTTTTCTAAGAACAATGACGATTTTTATTCAGAAGTTGCTGCTCTTGAGAATTCTTTGTGCTTCTTGGTGAAAGTTGTTTGTTATTGTTGTACTTAAAAGTTTATAAAAGAATCCATATGTACAAATTGATTATTGAGAGAATTTATTCTTATATTACTTTAGTTGGTACTGAATCAAGTACTATTTTCTTGACACAGCATGACTAAAGGTTACTCTCACAAGTGGGTATAAATGAACATTATTTTCCGATTAGCCAAATGAATGCTGATCCGTGTGTGAAAGTTCTCGATTACTCAGTTTGCTTTACATTCTGATTAGCCATGTCATTTTCATAATTTTCAATGCCAGTTTGTAGCTGCAAACTTGCTTAGACACCCTGGGATATTATTCTTAACATTGTCAATAGCTAAGTTTTTGCTACAGGACAAATATGTAATGCTACTTTTGATGTGTACAATTCAGGCCCAAAAAAAATTTCTTAAGTCATTTGTAGACACCTTCAAGAAATTTTGGACGACGGGTCGGAAGATGAACTTGAGAATTACTTGTTTCTAAACCCTCAACTAGAGAACTCAAATTTTCTGTTCTTTTTCAGTTCATTATTGATGTGACCAAGTATATAAGTGGCTGCATGGCATCTCTTTCTGCGATGATTCAACTCGAACTACCTCATGTCAACATTCTTTCAAAAATGGATCTTGTGACGAACAAAAAGGATATAGAAGAGTGAGTTCTGTTTTTATCCTCTGCAGCTTTTTCTTACATTAGATCTGTTAATGCTTATTCCATGTCTGACTTTTTTCTTTGTTTGGTGATAGTTTCTTGAATCCAGAGGCCAATTTTGTTGTCACAGCTTGAATCGAATATGCTCGCTCCATTTGCGAAGCTTAATAAAGCTTTGGCGAATTGGTATTTTACTTCTTTTGAGTCCAAAGATTGTTAACAAGTTAATTGTTTCTTTGCAAGAATGTATACAATCACAGTTCATGTTTTTAAGTTTCATAAGTTGTAAGAATCTGATATCTCATTACACCCTTATCCTAAGTAAACCAACTTTTTACCAATATGTTGTATGGGAAATTGCATATAACTGTCGTAATGCCTCAAAAGTTTGGTTGGTGGGGGAAAAAACTCCCCATGATTTTCCATTCACTGACTTGTATTTGATTAATTAGGATTTAGTTCTGTATACTTTCCCTAATTAGGTTATAAATTCTAAGCCAGGCCTCATATAGCTAATGAACTCAATGCACACCTGCCCACACATATTTACACACTTACATGTACATACATGCACATATACACACTACATATGTATACATATACATGCACACTCATACATCGATTGGTATTATGTTACAGGTGAGCACTCAAAGTACTCGTCCTATTCCATCTTCTCAACCTTGCACCGATCCGCCTTTCACTTGTCATGCTCCGGTTTCTTAGCCTCGAACTAATGCATTGATTTCTTCTCATCCTGAAACTGCTAACCGCCCTTCTTCTAGTGCTCAAGGTTCAGCTCCGGGTTCAGATCCGAATTCAGCTCGGGGCTTAGCACAGGAGGATATTGCTAGGATATTTGCAGAATTGAGACATTCAGACCTATCCCAGGAGGACATTTTCCGGGGAATTTCTATAGTTCTGTGACCAGATTAAACCAGTCTCTTTTATATTTTGGATAGTATACATTTTGGATATTCGATGCATAGATATATTATATGTGTTTTGTTTTAGTTTGTCGGTTATTTGAGACTAGTGGAGACTTTCCACTTAATGTATTTTAATTTGGCTAATTGTTGGGTTGAATGCGTTTGATGATATATATGATTATTTTTTATTTCATTGTGAGACTTTAAACTATGCGTGTGCGATGTATATTTTGAATTGTAAACAGGGAGCTATGCAAAACAGGGCAAACTATTTTTAAAAAAATATTGGTAAATCTGCCCAAACGGTTTAAACCGTTTGGAACGGGCTTTGGCCAAACGGTTCAAGCCGTTTAAGATATTCACCAAACGGTTCAAACCGCTTGGATATTCCCCAAACGGTTTGAACTGTTTGGACGATTATTTTTACATTTTAAATTAAAAATGTTAGCCCAAACAGGTCCAACCGTTTGGGACTTTGCCCAAACGGGTCCAACCGTTTGGGCGGCCGTTTGGACAAACTTAGCCCCAACGGGGTTTGTCCAAACGGTTCTTTTTTTGGCCCAAACGGTTTTAACCGTTTGGGACCTAGGTTGCCCAAACGGTTTTAACCGTTTGGACAAGTCAGTTTTGTACTAGTGAATGGAATGAAGAAACTAAAAAAGACTTGTTTGAAGTGATTTAATTAGATTTGATAAATTAAATGCAAATTCTAAAAATATTAAAAACGAATAATTTAAATACATGAAAGATTCAAGAGACTAATGGTTCTTTCATACCCACTTCAGGCTTTAAATTTCAGGATCGGATCGTAATCAGTGTTTGAACTGATTCTGAATCCAGGCATGCATAGAGTGTTGTTGCAATTTTTAACTGCACATAAACTAAAATAAGTAAGGCTAGTCTCAGGAAACTTCTCCATATTATTCAGGGTCCCTAGCTAGGCCCTATGACAGGTCAAGCTTTAATTAAAAATGATATAAACTTCCTGATTCCAAAAGATAAGGAGTATGGGAACATTTAGATGAAGATTACACTCATTGATTCCAGTGTCTTGTGTCTCTTGCATATGGATGTTGCACTACATCAATCATCCAAATTTGGGGGCAAAGGCAACCATCGTTCATTACCAAGCCTTTTATACGACGTACCAACCAGTTATTGAATAGGTAAAGAGTGTTGTACGCCATATTAAGAAGAGAAAACTATAAAAATTCAGGAGCTGGGTTCATGCTTGGTTTAACTCATATATAGCAGGGTTTTTTTCAATTGTTGTGTGGTTAAGCAAGCATTAAATACATAGTGTGCTGAACATTTTGTTTATTTTGAATAATGCTCTAAGCATGGAGGGGTTTTTTATCACTAGAAAGTTGAAGCGCGCAATGCATGAGGAAAGAAATAGAAAATTTAAACTTTTAGTTAAGGGAGCAGTCAGGATGTCAACTACTACAAGTTTAACTCATATTAAGAACAGGTTTTTCAATTATTGCTCCAAGGACACTAGTCATGTAAGCAGTAGATGCATTATGTGGTAAACCTTTTGTTTATTTTCAGTTTATACACTCAAGTGAAGAGGAAGGTTTCTCTTACTATCACTAGAAAATTGGCACGTGCAAGAAAAAAATAGAAATTTAAATTTTAAAATTAAGAATGCAGTTAGGATGTCAAATAGCACAAGTCTAACTCATATAATGATTTTTTTTTTCCATCTTTGCTATGAGGATAGTGGTTAAGAATATTGGTCGACACATTGTTTGCTAAACCTTTGTTCGTTTTGAGTACATGCACTTAATTTTAAAGGTGTCAGGGTTTTTAGTTAGCACTAGAAAATCATCACATGCAATGTACAAGGAAAAAATACAAACTTTAAACTTTAAATTAAGAGTGCAATTAGGATGTAATAATTAGCACAAGTTTAACTCATATGAATAAGGGTTTTTTTCAATGATTGCTCTGAGAATACTGGTTAAGCAAGCATTAAGCACAGTTTGCCAAAACTTTTGTTACTTTTGTTTATTTTTGGTATATGCACTAAAAAAAGGTTGAATGGTGGCATATTACAACTAGAAAATTGGCACATGCAATGCACAAGAAAAAAAAATAGAAAATTGAACTTTACATTAAGAGAGCTGTTTGGATGTGAATTAGCGCAACTTATATATCTTTCTTCAACTATTGTTATGGGCCGGGATACTGATTAAGCAAAGCATTAAATACATTGTTTGGTACACCTTTCGTTTATTTTGAGTTTATGCACTAAAAGTAAAGGTGCAAGGTTAAGAACTTACCATATTCAAATAAAATATTAAGTCTCATGCAGTAAAGTGTCAAAACATGAGCAATCAGCAAGAAAGCAAGGGTAGATTTCATACTCATCTAACCAATTCCTTCAGGTCCCCTGCTAGAGAACCCTATCAATAATTACTGCAAGCAACAAATTATATGAAAACAATAATCTCTAAGCAATCTGCTCCACCACTACAACAAAAGTTGTAAATTATGATATATTTTTTGTCTCTACGCAATACATTTTTGTGTCAAATAAATAAAGCGCGACACATACCAAAAGTGTGGTTAGAGCATGTGTGAAGAGTGTCTTTCTATACATGTGAGAATGTGTCGCAAAACTTATGACACATACGAGTGTCATAAAAATCAAAACTTATGACACATACGAGTGTCATAAAAATCATGACACATATATGTGTCGTAAAACTCACAACACATATATGTGTCGACACTGGTGACACATACATGCCACAAAACTCATGTGTGAAGATTGGTGACACATAGTTGTGTCTAAACCATAAAAATTTAAAAGTATCACCATTCAATACTATAAACTTTCCAAAAGGTTACCCATCCTAGGATTACTCTCACCAATGCACACTTAACTATAGATTTGTTTGGCTTATACTCTATCATATATGTTTAATCATCTATATACTTAAAATCTAAGACTTGTTATTTAAGCCCATCAATATATCCTCACACAACCAATGTGGGACTATTAGCTATTTTCAAAAACTTTTATTTTATATCTAATGACACAAATATGTGTCATTGTTTGCCACACTTTTTATTTATGTCACTGTTGTTTAATTCTTTGCAAATAAAATGACACTTTTATATGTGTCATAAAATAAGTGTAGACACATTCAACTTTTGTTGTAGTGCACGTACTTTTTTTTAATTCACAATATTATCAGGAGAGTGCAATAAGATTTTTACATTTTCATCGAATATGCAATTGTGTGTCAGGCTCCCAATAAAGTCTTGATAGAAAAGTAAAAGCAAGGAAGAAAATGTGGAATCCGTTAAGTGATTGATTATTATCAAAGACAACCGATAGGAACAAAATTTCATGTCTACTGTGGGTTATATGAAAGCTGAAAATATCAGTGAAATAGCATAAGAGGAGAAAATTGGCATTAATTCCATGTGATAATGCCTTAAAGATCAAAGATCAAGATAGGCAAAACTATCTAAAAGTTACTTTATTCCTGATGAATATTGGCTCCTAGAAACAATTAAAACTATAGAAACTTTTATTGTTTTATTTTTATTACCATTACTCATAACAACCCGCCCTTCAGCTATCTACTACTTTCTCCAAAATCCCCTTAAAAGAACCTTAATCTAGTCTTTTATCCAATCATTCAAATAAGTGATACAAATCTTACCTTAACAAAGTCTCTATTCCCATAAGACTGATGACTAAAATACACCCAGGATACTACATGCATATCTTAAACATTTCCTTCTATTAAATACCTGGGCGCCAACAATTTTCTCATAAAGTTGCTGCTACAAGATGCGGATGCCACCATACCAAGAAAAAATGATTACCTCACTCTGTGGTAAGTTGTCTTTGTTTTAATGCTCTTACGGGGGTTATTGGTTGGTGTAATTTTGGGGTTACAGTTGATATTACCTGACTCTGGTAATTTCAGATAGACACTCTTTATGAAGATGGAAGAGTTATATTTGCTGATGGATCGTGGGTTACTGCTGACTCAATCATTTATTGCACTGGGTGAGACATCCATGAAATCTTTAATATTAAGACAATTAGAATCAACACTGCAGGTGGTGATCATATTTCCTATACTCCTTCATGATGTGTACATACTTCGTTCATGCATAAACATATAGATGAATGATGGCAATCAATATCGTCATCATCAACACCACCGCCACAGCCGCCCTAGCCTTCTCAGAGAGACAACTCTAAATCCTGAAGGGTGGATGAGAGAATGAGAAATCAAATAAATCTATTATTATGGAGAGATAACTTTCAGTTAGGCTTCATCTAAAATATCCTCCTAAACTCATTAGATTGATCAAATAGTCTAAAAGGATTTGGCTGCCTACTACTAGGAAACTGAAAGCATATTTACTCGTTGACAGAGATTTTACTAACTTTATTGCTGTAGATCATAGGGCTTCCATTCTTTGAAGCACAAGCAAAATGGATAGCTCAAGTGCTGTCTGGCAAAGAAAACTACCATCATGTGATGCCATGATGAGAGCTGTTGAGGAATTCTATCACTCAAGGGATGTCGCCGGCATACCAAAGCATAGCACACATGAAATTGGTGATTTTGAGGTAACCATTATATACTTCTCATGTCCCTAATGATAAAAGTTGAAATCAGTTTGCAGGAGAAACTTCTAATTTTAGGATAATGGAAGTTGAATTCACATTAAATGTCAACAAGGCATCACAGAGGACATATACTAAAGGCAGTCAAAGTTTTCTCTGGGTTCTGAGTATGATGTGAAACACTGTGTGTGCAGGTATGAGATCAGCAACAGCAATGCTTCACCAAATCGGCGATCGATCTAGGCAGGAAGCTCAAGAGATAAAGTGACGTTGACGATGGCTTTAAACAAAATTGCAATGTACTAAGCTGAGGCCTTTGTAAATTATTCAAGAAAATTGTAATATAATTGATTCGTTCTTGTAATAAAGGTTCAAGTTGTAATATTTAGATAAGTAAATATACTTGGCAACAGAATCACTCGCTCACTTATCAAGCAGCATATAGCACAATCGCAACTGATAATTAAATTGATAATAACATGCACGCAATAGCAGTTCCGAAAATATTAAAGCGAAAGAAAGTTAAACCTTTGTCGGATTGAACTGGTTCGATGAGAGGAGCCTCCGGAGGTGATTCCAATTTAGACCTGAATTAAATCAAACCCAATTGAACCAAACCCAATTGAACCAAACCCCATAAATTAGATCTGTTCACCAACAGATCAGATTCACTCCCCCTCTTCAAACCCGATCGACAGGGATCTCGGTGGCGACGACGGGACGGCCAGGCGACAGGAGGCGGCGGGGATCACGACGACGCAGGCTTAATGAGGCGGCGATCGGGCGAGACGCTTGGCGGCATGAGTCCGACGACGCTGGGGCTCGAATCGCCGACGGACGAGGGCCACGGGCGCTCGGCCCGACGGAGGGCGGCGAGATCTGGGCGGCAGTTCGACGGCGAGGGCTTGGGTTGACGGCAACGGCGGTGGGGACGCAGAGGGTGTTGGGGGGCTCGGCTACTGCTGTTGTACGGCGGGGCTGATCGGAGGCGGCTAGGGCAGGCGACGGCGAGGGTGTAGGGCGGCGGGCTTGGCGACGGCGAGGTGCGGGAAACAGAGAGTTGACGACGGCTAGGGTTTCACACCCGAAGAGGAAACACGGTTTCACACCATAATTTCGGTAACAAAATTTCTTTATTCTTCAATTCACTGATTTGATTCTGATTACAGCAGGGTTTAAATAAGATTACAAAATCAAATCTCTCACAAATCTACCAAATAAATAACTACCAAATAAAAACAGAAATTCAAAATTCAAATCTAATCTACCAAATCTGAAAACACTGTCAAATCAAAGCTAAATCTGAAAACGCTGCTAAATCAAAACCATATCGCGTGGACCCGGTAGAGCGAAACTCGACGCCTCTCGCTACTGATAAACTCAGGAAGTCCGTGGCGCCGAGATGTCCTCATCAGAGTATTTAATCAAATCAAATGATATTGCCCATCTTGCGAAAAAGAAATTTTCTATCTTATTTTACTTATGGAAGTATTTAATTTATTAACATAATGTTTTGTGTCATGCTAGATGATATGATACCAAGAGCTTAATGCTACTTCCTTTTGAAATCTCCAGATTCTCCTCCACTTTTAAATCATTTTGTTTAGATGGGTAATAGGCCAAGATCACTGACTCACTGTGAAAGTAGGAGTAGAAGACAAAACATGTATTTTCAAGACTTAGCTTGCATTCTCAACAAATGGATATGTGAAATAAACTTTAAAGTTCAGCAGTTTTGACTCTCACCTAATACTTCTGTGTCACGAGATCCCATATTATAAAATCAACAAAATTATAGAGTTTATTTGCACAAGTGATTCCATTACAAAATGAAATGAAACGGCGATGCAAAGATGCCAAAGAATAAGATGTGCTTCTATGTTTTTTCATTCAATATTGGGTCATCAGCGATAATGGTAGACTTAAAAGAAAATAAATGCCCAACGTCTTCAACCTTTCACTAGAAACAAGTTGATAATCGAAAATGATTGTACAATGTCCTCTGAAGCAGAGGTAAAGAAGCTACCATACTGTTATATCTTTCTTTTTTTTTCCCTGTGAATGACGATTTATTGTTTTGTTCGTAAAGGTAAATGGTGAAATCTTTTGATTTTGATGGCAGTACTACTGTGATAAATATGGAGATCATTGTGGATTTCCACATCTGGAAGAGTGGAAGAGAGAACTTTGCTTCACAGTTATAAATAAAGCCACAGTGAATTTAGAAACTTTTCGTGACACCTTTGATGATCATGAACTACTTCAGTTGGCACATCAAAGCCCCCACTTTACGCAGCTAGACCCTGATGTTCCTGCCCTCTGAATGACTATAATATCTTCAAGAATTATTTGATTGAGTTTATCATTGTCTTCATATCAGTTATCCACAAAATGCATTTGAGTTTCCCTTTCGAGACCTTGCAATGAAACATATAAATGTCAAAATGCAATGTATTCAAATTTTATATTAGCAACATATGATTGATTTGGCAATCTAATTTTAGTTCAGACAACACACACCTTACCCCTATTGTTTTCTATGTTATTCCGACTCGATGACATATCCATGCCATGGTATTGAAAATGACTTGGTCATAAAAGATCAGATGACGCTTCTAGTGCAACAACTACCTACTGAGACACTTGGAGCAATCGCATATAGGAAAGTCGTAATATGACTGGAAGGGTAACTACTCTAGTTCTATAACTAGTTTTCACCCGTGCGGCGCACGGGACTTGATATTAAGATGTTGATACATTAATGAGGTTCAAGTTTATTTTAGATGTAATGAAATAGAAAAAAGAAAGAATGCCTAAGAAGAAAATCTCACTGAATGTTAAGATATAAGATATAAATATAGTCAAAGGAACGTTTTCAAGAAATCTAAAATCTGTTGAAAATAAACTTGATTGAATTACCTTAGGAATTGAGAAGATCATTTAGTTGTTTGAGGAGTCAAATGCATGAATATGTAGATGCATGAATGTTGTTGGGAAATTCAAGAATCTTTGTTAGGAAATCTATGAGGCATTGTAGTAGTATATATATGTGTGATTTGTAAGTTGAAAGATGTCAAGAAAGAAGAAAGAAAAATTAATTGAATAATTTTATCCTCCTCTAAATTGTTTATCCTGGGCAAAAATACTGCTATCAAATTGGTATCAGAGCTAAGATGAGTTCCAATGGAATGATCCCGTTCGTTGCTCCTAAACTCACCAAGGAAAATTATGAAAATTGGTGCATTCAAATGAAGGCTCTTTTAGGATCAATAGACTGTTGGGATGTTGTGGTGAAAGGCTTTGAAAAGCCTGAGGATGAAGGTGCGCTATCAGCAGCACAGAGAGACTCACTTAAAGAGTCCAGTAAGAAAGATAGTAGAGCCCTCTACTTTATTTATCAAGGAGTTGATGAATCGGCATTCGAGAAGATCTCAAATGCAGCGACCTCAAAACAAGCTTGGGAGATACTTCAAAACTCCTATAAGGGGTAGAGAAGGTGAAGAAGGTGCAACTCCAAACACTTCGAAAGGAGTTCGAAGATTGAGAGATGAAGGAAAGTGAACTAGTTTCTGACTATTTCACTCGTGTCTTGGCCGTGGTGAATCAACTTCAGAGAAATGGCGAGAAGATTGAAGATGTTCGTGTGGTGGAGAAAATTCTTCGATCACTTCCTCAGAAATTTGACTATATTATTTGTGCCATCGAAGAGTCAAAAGATTTGGAGAAGATGACGATTGATGAACTCTTGGGTCCCTTAAATGCCCACGAGAAAAGATTTAGCAAGAGAAATGAGCCGGTGGAGAAGACTCTTCAAACTAAACTTTCTTTGAAGGATGGTCGAGAAGATTCAAAAGAAGAAAGTAACAGCGGTCTTGGCCGTGGAAGATTTCGAGGCAGATTTCGAGGCCGAGGACTTGGTTTCTATGGTAGAGGAAGTCACAACAACTTTGAAGAAAGAGATCAAAATCAAAGATCTTTTAGAGGTCGTGGACGTGGTAGATCTAATGGAGATCGATGGAAAATATAAGTTCAATGTTTTAAATGTAAGAAGTATGGCCATTACTCTTTTGATTGTTATTACAATCAAGTTGAAGAGAAGGTGAATTATGTTAAGAAAGGAGATGATGATAATATTCTTCTATTAGCATTCGGAGGAGATGGTGATAAGGAGGATGTTTGGTATCTTGATACTGGTGCCAACAACCATATTTGTGGCAAGAGAAGTCTATTCATCTATATGGACGAATCTGTGAATGGCAATGTGACTTTTGGAGATTTCTCAAAAATTCCAGTGAAAGGCTGATGTAAAATTCTTATTCACCTCAAAAATGGAGAAGAAAAATTTATCACTGATGTCTATTATGTGCCCAATATGAAAAGCAATATATTGAGTTTGGGACAGCTCTTAGAAAAGGGTTATGATTTTCATACAAAAGATAGTAATCTTTTTCTTCGAGATCAAAAAGGTAGATTGATTGCAAAAGTACAGTTGTCGAAGAATCAAATGTTCATGCTAAATCTTCAAGGTGGAGATGTGAAATGTTTGAAGGCTTGTACCAATGATCTTGCTTGGCTATGGTACTTGAGATTTGGGCATCTCAATTTTGGCAGTCTGAAGACATTGGCCGATAGAAGCATGGTGAAAGGGTTGCCGATAATTGATCATCTCGAGCAACTCTGTGAAGGGCGTCTAGCGGGGAAGCATCATCGCGCTACTTTTCCAAAGGAGGCTTCATTTCATGCGTCGAAGCCGCTACAACTTGTACATACTGATGTCTGTGGGCCGATCACTCCGACCTCAATCGATGAGAATAGCTATCAGATCAGACCGAGGTGGAGAGTTTACTTCAAAGGAGTTTGAAGCATATTGTGAAGAACATGGAGTTCGATATTTTTTGAGTGCTCCTTACACTCCACAACAAAACAGCGTTGCTGAGAGGAAGAACCGCACTATTTTGAATATGGTAAGAAGTATGTTGAGTAGTAAGAAGGTGCCTAAAACCTTTTGGACTGAAGCCATTTCTTGTGCCGTCGACATCATCAACCGGTGTCCAACTCAGATTCTCAAAAATATTACTCCTCAAGAAGCCTGGACCTGTTACAAACCAAACGTGAGCCACTTTAAGGTGTTCGGCAGTATTGGCTATGCTCATGTTCCAGAGCAGAAGAGAAATAAGCTCGACAAGAGGAGTATTCCATATGTATTCATCGGCTATGATTCAAGAACCAAGGGTTACAAGATGTATGACCCGTGCAGTAAGAAGATTATTATTAGCCGAGATGTTCAATTCGACGAAGAGAAATCGTGGGACCGGAGCAAGGGAGAAATTTGTAGCAGCCCGATTACTTTCATTAGTGAAGAGATTGAGATTGGGAAAGATGCTCCAGCACATACTCCATCGATATCTACTCTATCATCACCGACGACATCATCACCAACCACACCTCAGTCGCCCCAATCGATGACTTCTTCAGCATCATCTTCATCATCATCGAGCCCATAACCTCAAAAATTTACGAGTTTGAGGGAGTTGTATGAGGTAGCTGAAAATCAAGATGATTTAACATTATTTTGCTTATTTGCTGGTTGTGAACCTTTAGACTTTGAAGAAGCAATTCAAGATCCAAAGTGGAGTTCAGCTATGGAGGAAGAGATCAAGGCTATCGAGAAGAATGATACATGGGAGCTTGCAACACTTCCAGAAGGCAAGAAAGCAATTGAAGTCAAATGGGTGTTCAAAGAGAAGAAGAATGCAAAAGGAGAAGTTGAGAGGCACAAGGCGAGGTTCGTTGCCAAAGGCTACAAGCAGAAAGCTAGAATTGACTATGACGAGGTATTCTCTCCCGTAGCTCGTCTTGAAACTATAAGGTTGATTATTGCCTTAGCAGCTCAGAACAAATGGCCAATCTATCAACTTGATGTGAAGGCAGCATTTTTAAATGGTGTTCTTGAAGAGGAGGTCTATGTGGATCAACCTCTTGGTTACATCAAGAAAGGAGAAGAATCAAAGGTGTTGAAGTTGAAGAAAGCTCTTTATGGCTTGAAACAAGCACCAAGAGCTTGGAATAGCAGAATTGATGAATACTTTCAAGCTCATAATTTTTCTAAATGTCCTCATGAGCATGCCTTATATACTAAGGTAAATGAAGCTGGAGATATTCTTATTCTATGCTTGTATGTGGATGATTTAATCTTTACACGAAATAATTCACACATGTTCGAGGAGTTCAAAAGCTCCATGGTTCGTGAGTTCGAGATGACAGACATCGGACTCATGTCTTATTATCTTGGCATCGAGGTGAAGCAAAGCCAAGATGGAATTTTTATCTCTCAGGAGGGATATGCAAAGACAATTCTTGATAAGTTTGATATGAATGATAGCAATCATGTGAGTACTCCTGTTGAATGTGGAGTCAAGTTGTCTAAGAAAGATGGTGGAAGCAAAGTTGATGCAACTTATTTTAAAAACTTGGTCGGTAGTCTTCGCTACCTAACTTGCACAAGGCCTGATATTCTCTATGGTGTTGGGCTCGTGAGTAGATACATGGAAGATCCGAAATCTTCATACTTATTGGCAGCAAAGAGGATTCTCCGGTACATCAAAGGTACAACAGATTTCGGTTTGTTTTATTCAAATTCTAACAACTTTGAACTTGTTGCATACACTGATAGCGATTGGGTTGGAGATGTTGATGATCGAAAGAGTATAACTGCTTACACTTTCTTTATCGGCGATACTGCTTTTACTTGGTCTTCAAAGAAGCAGCCGATAGTCACTCTTTCAACTTGTGAAGCTGAATATGTTGCTGCATCATCAGGTTTCACTCATGCACTTTTGTTGAGAAACTTGCTCAAAGATCTTCAGTTCGGACAAGAAGGACCGACCAAAATTTGTGTTGACAACAAGTCAGCTATTGCACTTTTAAAAAATCCAGTTTTTCATGAAAGGAGCAAACATATCGATACTCGATATCATTTTATCCGCGATCAAGTAAAGAACAAGGAAGTTGAGCTTGAGTTCATGAAATCGCAAGATCAGGTGGCTGACATATTTACTAAGCCATTGAAGCATGACGTGTTTGCTTTATTGCGAGACAAGCTTGGCATGATTGAAGGATCAAGTTTAAGGGAGAATGTTGGAAATAAACTTGATTGAATTACCTTGGGAATTGAGAAGATCATTTAGTTGTTTGAGGAGTCAAATGCATGAATATGTAGATGCATGAATGTTCACTAGTGCAGAACAACGCATCCTAGACGGCCAAAACCGTCTAGGATGCGGCCCAAAACCGCCTAGGATGTGATCGTAGATGGACAACCGTCTAGGATCACATCCTAGACGGCCAAAACCGTCTAGGATGCTACATTGCACGCATAGCCGCTAGGATAGGCATCGCGGACGGCGTCACATCCTAGACGGCATGGCCGCCTAGGATGTACAAAACATTTTAGACGGCATGGCCGCCTAGGATGTACAAAAACATCCTAGACGGCTAAACCGCCTAGGATGTGGCCGTCTAGGATAAAACCCTAGACGGTTTAGCCATCTAGGATGTTTTGTACATCCTAGACGCCATACCGTTTAGATCACATCCTAGACGGTTTAGCCGCCTAGGATGTTATGCCATGTTAAAGAAAGTTTGCATTTCCGCCACCCTTTTGTCTGTATAAATACATATCGAATAATAACAAATCACATTCATATCAAATATTTCCTGTATATCCATCACATTCATATCATATATTTCCATCCACATCCAAATTAAACAAAGATACACATCCAAATCGAACAATATCCACATTCAAATCCAACAATATCGAATAATATCAAATTTGACATCCCACATATTCATAATCTAGCACATAGTCTCATCATCCACACATAGATAATATAAGTCCTCACATATAGTCTCATCATCCATACATAGATAATATAAGTCATGAAATAAGAAATCCATCATAGTCAAGCAAATGTAATATACCGTAACGCAAGATAGATAAGAAAGAAAATAAGCACTTAGATACCGAGCTCAACCTCCTCTTCCCGATCATCGTCACGGATCGTGCCTCTCATTCATGCCACTATTGCTCCCCATAGCATCCGTAGCCTAACATAAAACAATTAATATATTAGAAGCACACAAAGTTTAGCTAAATATTATGATATATAATATTTTTAAGAAAGACCTTTTTGTGTTTTACCCGTGTTAAACAACCTCCTAAAAATCAATCAAACACGTGTTATTCATGCTTTTATACCCTCATCCTATATGTCAAATATGGAAACTATACTTAGTTTTTTAAATTTGAAGCTAAGATATCTATTGTATACATTCTTTAATAAAGAATAGTGATACACTAAAGCAATTATCAAACTCAATGAAAACTTATGTAAACATACATGTGCACCAATGCATAACCGATCCCATGCTCAACCGAGGTACAATCTCCACAAATAAATCATCGTGAATCGTCTTGGGACAAGGAAGATATGATGTGAGGTAGAACAATCTCTACCTGTGATTGAGGCAAAATGGAATATAGCTTCGTCGTCACCTGGCGATAAAGTGTGGGATCAATCTTACCAACTAAATAGCATGTGACACGATTAATGAGATCCAAGCACGAGACACGATGTGGTCGCACAACCGAAGGTGGCGCTGATGTGGTGTCATAGGTCCCATCGAAGTCGAAGGTGTCGCCGAAGATGTTGTGGAGGATGAAGTGTGATAGCACCGCCGAGCCCCAACCCCGTAATGGATATCCGCTCTTATGCTTATTTCCGATAATAGTTGTGACGATCCCGCCATTGTCCTCCATAGATAAAATGTGTGGGTCCGATCACCTTCCACTTCACCCCGTGTCACTTGTAGTATTGTCCGGTTGTCTCCATGTTAAAGCTCGCCTAAAATCACAACCAATAATAAGAAATTTCAATATCAAGAAAAAAATTTAAACTAAGAAGTTGCCCAACCAAAGTTAGTTAGTGATTAGCCAAAAATATTAAGGCATGTTTAGTTGACAATGCGACATAGCTAATATATGACAAAAGGACAAGAAATAGGATAGGAACAACAATTATACAAATTCGAGAATAATAAATTTTCGAAAGCACTATGTTGTTTATGAATCTCAACCCTTTGCTAATGGATTGACAAGTGATATTGGGGTCACACACCGTAAGTATTTTGAAATTATTCCCTCAATTCACTAAACTTGCTATTAAGTCCATGAATTCACGAGTAATTTTAAATTGGTCCCTATAATGAAGAGTAGTAGCAATTGGAGGGTTTAATTTGAAATACCTCTAATATGTGTGATCCCAAAAACATATGAAAGAATATGTCACGGCTCTTGTACTTCAATCGTACAAAATCTTTGTAGTAAAGCTTGAATTCATAACTCTTGGGGAAATGAACCGGATGGACTTAAAAATGTCTATGCAATCTCTTTTGATTAGGATGTCGTGAATGAGGGGTGTTGTTAGCATTAATACCATTAACAAGCACGAAGTGGAATAAGATCATTACCAATTTCATATGTGGAAATACAAATTGAATATGTGGAATAGAATCATTACCACAAACTCGAGGTTGTCCCTCATCTTGTCTTTCTTATTATATGTATTCTTGAACTTGCCATGTTTACCTTCACCAATTCATTGACCGGCATGAAGGCTTTGCCTGTGAAATTACAAAAAATTAGAAGTGGTTGTAATAAATATTTAAAGAATACTAAAATTTAAATATTCTATACCGTAGCTTCGGCAATAACCACCCTCGATGGTAGCATACGATTGCGAACCCGTGTGGTGGTCGTGATTTATGCATCTCCGATTAGTATGTCCATTGAAAGTTGCAACCGACAAAAAGATTTATACATACATATAATGTAAATACAATGTCAAAACTAACAAAATTATTATCTTACTTCACGCCTTAGTATCCCAATAGATGAGAAGCCAGGAAATCTTTTCGATCCACCCTAGGATCGAGAACATAAAACCGCTGCCAATCATGCTTATATTTCTTGTATACATTATGCTTCAGTTCATGTCTCCACTGTTTGAATGCAATTTGAACCTTCCCATCGGGCCCAAAACATAGTTCCATCCATTGGAGTGGTCCTCAAGGCAATAGCATTTCTACAAATTTACATATATGTAACTAAAGTACACAAATGTAAATAACAATGAAAGAGTAAATTACTAATAATATACCATGAGCTTTTTCCATATCTCGGTGAAGGATGACCATGGAAGCTCGTGGTAGGTAAAGAAGGGGTTGCAAATATTTGCTCTCCTGACTAAAACCCCAATATAGTTATTGAGCTTAGTGGCCCAAGTACCCCTTGGCACCCTCACGACTCCACCAAGAACAACTCTTTGACCATTCTGTTTCCTTTGTGTGAGGCTTGTTCAAGACGCCCCTTCTTCTTCGGTGGAAGCTCACTACCGCTAAGACAACAAGAAAAATAACAATGATAACTTTATATTTTAAAATTATAAAAATTATCTAATTTACCCATTGCAATCTCTCGATCTTTCGTTGTAATTGCATTATCTTTCCTAATCTTTATCAACTCATCCATCTCCAATAATTTTCTTGTGCAAGTGGGTTGAGCTTGTCGATCTAGCCTTATATTGAAATGCATCCGCGGTAATGAGAGATTACTGATATCGTGTAAGTGGCCTGAAAATAGTAGGGGCTCATCGAGTAAAAGATGGTGTTGAGGAACCACCGCAAAATTAAAGATAATAATCAATACAAAAATATTACATTACTAAAAACTATGCAATATTAACAAATAATTACCAATATGAGTTGATGGTGTTGATGGTTCCGCAGAGGATCCTGGTACATGATGACCAGACCCTGGAGTCACCAATCGTGATTGATCACATTTCACAATTGAAGATATTAAAGCATTCAAAAATCATGAATAATAAACATAAAAAGTAAAAAATATTTACCTATGTGAGGAGGATGTGATGGCAATGTCTCCTCAAATCCGGCACCTGGAGTCGTGGCTCGTGGTCGATCCCCTAAAAAATTAAAAATATAAAAGAATTTAAATATCATGAATAATAAAACATAATGTAGGCGTTGAAAAATGCTTACAAGGTCCCCGAAACCAACTCGTGACGAGGAGTCGGCGAATGACGACCCATCGAATGATACGAACATCAAACGGTTGAGACGCGAACCCAACGGCAAACTCGCAAGCGTCACAAGCACGACTTAAGCCGGACTCGAACGGATGATCGGATTTCGGGACCGTTGAACCGGAACGAACCAAAGATTAGTTCCGGAATCAAATACAGACGGAACCCGAGCCTGAGAGACAGAAACGACGCGAGAACGACGCGAAAACGGCGGAAGAATCGAGGCGAGGCGACACCTCGGCCAAGTGGCCAAGGTGGCTCGGCCACTTTGGCCGAGCCACCCTACCAACTTGCCGAGGTGCTCTACCAAATGGTCGAGGAGGCTCTACCAACTTGCCGAGGTGCTCTACCAAATGGTCGAGGAGGCTCGGCCACTTTGTCGAGCCACCTCGCCAACTTGGCCGAGGTACCGCTGGGGTCGAGGTGGCTCGGCCACTTTGTCGAGCCACCCTTTTCCGCATTTTGTATAAATAGGGGAGGGGGGGTCTTCTTCGAGGAGGTCGGACTTCAGATTGGGAGATCTGGGATTTGGGGGGATTTCAAGGCTTCCGGAGGCTTGGATTTTTGGTGATTTGGAAGAGCTCGGACTTCTGAAGAATTCTTGCAGATCTACGAGTAATCGGCGACTGCCCGAAAGCACCGGCGAAGCTCAAGTCCAACGACGCCGATCTATAAGCAAAGGTAACCGAATTGGTCGAACTACAGATACCCTCTAGATTAAGCTTCGCCTTAATCTCGTGGATAGCCAGATTTCTCCTAGTAGATCTCACCCGCCAGCGATCCTCTCCTTCGTGAGTGTGATCCCTCAAAGCTTGCTTCTCGAAACGAGCCCCTTTACATCTGTAGTTCCAACCCTGCCTCACCGGATCGAATTGCGCTGTGGTCCACGGACACAAAAGTCCCCTGACGTAAAGAACCCACGCAAGCGGGACCTCGACATAACAGATCCTCGTGTTTGTTTAGGAGAAGTCGCAATCTTTTTGATTTTCATTGTACTTTAAAATAAAAGGCAATTTCTTTTGAATTTTGTTGTAGGCAAAAGAAGCCGTAAACAAATTCAAATCAATGACAATCATCCCGACTTTTACCGCGAACAAGCCGGGCGACCACAGAGCCACCGCCTCAGATCGGAGGTCGCCGTACGCAACCGCGGATCCCTATCCCGGTGGAAGAAGAGGTCGAGTTCGAGTTTGACCAGAGAAGTTCGAGGAGTACTGCCCTCACCCTCCTCCGATCCAGCTTCCGCCGCTCCAAGAAGGTCTCCGCTGCAAGGAGAACCCGATGGGCCTCCGATGTAGAGCCCCGGACGCGAAGTCCAACTCAAGGCCAGCAGTACCGAAATCCCTTCGGCTCAAGTCCAGATGGTGCCCGAGATGAACGCCGACGATGCCGGCGCCTTAAGCGAGCCGCCAAAGGCGACGACAAAGCATGGCGCAAGCTTGCCAAGGCCATGCAATCCGTAGATGGGGTCCGCCACGGCGGATCTAAGATCTAGGCTTACTCGGAGGCTTCACCAAGTGATCGACGGTCCATCCAAGCCGCCAACCAACGAGTGGATCCGTGTCAAACGGAACCGCTTCCACACTTCGTGAGCGATCCGAAGCCGCTCTTGCCAGCACGAAGCTTTGGTGCAAAGAAAGCTCGCGCTGAAGAAGGAGGTGGTAAAGAAGCCACCAACGCATCGCCAGTTTGGAGGCCCAAGTCTAATGGTGCCCCAACCTCGGTTGTCCACACTCTGCCTCGGCACCTAAACCGAAGGATACAAGCAGCCCAACGCCAAGGCCTAAGATAGACGACGCCAAAGTCAAAGGCGTCAGACTCAATCGCTGGTGGAGCCAACTCGCCACCACTACCAAACCGACTATCAAGGATCGCCTTGGTCCTCTGAGAGAATCACGGGTCACTCCTCATGCGTGAAGTCGCACCTGCTCCAACAAGGACAAGAAGATTCCTACAGCCTCCCTATCGGATCGAAAATCAAGTCCGAGAGTCCGCCGAGACTTCGCGACTCACATCGGGCGAAAGTCTAGGCGAGTCACTTTCGAAGTTTCGATGGGTTGATCCGCCCTCGAAGGAGACGCTTATCCGATGATGAGGATGTTATACCCGAGATCAAACCGACATACGGCAGTCGCCCGGTACACACACCGATGAGTCGTACTACCGCAGTAAGAGGTACGAAAATCTCAAAGAATTCCCCCAAATTGACACAGTCATGCTTGTGCTCCAAGCTCATTAAGACGATGCTCTCGGAATGCAATTACCATCAAGAAGCTCCAGAAAGGGTGTCAGTCTTCCAGAGACTCACCGCGGAGATGCCGAGACCTAGGTCAAGGCGATTCCGTAAAAGGATGACCTTCCGAGAGGATGAGTTGCCAGAGGTCACTAATAATATGACCAGCAAAGAATCATCGTCACGGGCTATTCCCAGCGCATCGCAACGGCTAACTCGCTTATGTCCCGACTATCCGACGGTCCGTGATAATGATAAGCTTCAAGGGTTACCCGCGAGGATGATGCGCCGATATTGGTTCAAGAATCGCGATCCGATCATACCGTATCTAGCGAAGGAGCCCCCAAGAAACGCTTTATGATCGCATGCATCAAGTGGCCAAAATGCTAGACGGCGCTGAATAAACAACGGAAAACTTCAAATTAGAGATGGAGTTGGCCATGCACGATGAGAGAAATGCACCACCAACGCATCCAAGCCCCGACAAAACATCAAGGTGAATCGAAGCCGCGGCCAACGCCGATGAAGATGATAGCGATTCGGATCGAGGAAGCACCGAAGATGATAACCCCCAACCACGCGACGCCGCTGCTCGTGAGAGCGAAGATTAAAGACTTGGAGAGCAAAATCAACTCATTGATTTCCGCCAAGAAGTAAAGAAGACGGGTATTCCTTGCCCATACCCGAGGGAGTGGGAATCGATCCCGCACTGCCAAAGTTTAACTTAATAAACTTCACACCATTTGACGGAAGAGTTCCCCGACGCAAAGACTTGATTTATTTCAAGTCACACCTCGGAGTTATTTCGCAACGAACCCTTGATGGTTCGGTCATTCGCTGGCACCCTTCGTGGGCCGCCGAATGGTACCGCCTCAAACCGGGAGCATTCACACCGGGACGACATGGAGTCTAGCTTCCTTACCAATTTCTTTGATGACGATACCGAGGTATCGATCGGGACGTTGCTCGACGAGAAGCAGAAAGACGGAGAAACCGTGGACATCTTTGTTAAACGATTCCGGAACAAGGCAATGAACTGCCGGGATCCAATAACAGAGGAGTTCATCCTCCAAACCTGCCACAGCAACTTATCAATAGATGTGCTTGAAGCAATGGGTACAGCACCATCGATAACGTGGAAGGACTTGAAGGTTCGTGGAGAGCAAGCCGAGAGATTCCTCAAAAGGAAAAAGGCAGAGAGGGGTCAGCCGACAACGGAAGCTCCGAAGCGTAACTTTGTCCCACGCGGCAAAGGGAAAGAGCAAGCCAAGACGGCGGTTGCGAACCAAACGTTCCAACTCCAACCCCAAGAAGAAGAAGAAGAAGCAGCAACGAAGCGCGCCGCAACAGTAATACCAACGTGGCAACCTGGGCCACAAAAACAGAAGGTCTTAGAGCCGAGATTCCCGAAGTCCTATTCCTTTAGGGACGACGAGATTCCCGGTCTCTTCAAATATCTTGTGGAAAATAACAAGATCAAGCTCCCTCCGATTCAGAATCAAGAGGAGGCGATGAACACGAATGACCCAAGATACTGTGCGTACCATAGGGCAGTTCATCACCCCACTAAATCGCTGTTCTTTAAGGACAAAATCCAGGCTTTAATTGATGTAGGGGTCATTACTATGAAGCCGTCCAAAGAAAAGAAGGTCGGAGCGAATGCGGTATCCATAAGTTTCGGGTCGGTGCCGTTGACATGGTTTGAACCTGAACCAGTGGTCAAAGTTGCAGTGAAGACGGTGAATGACGACCCGCACAAGCAACGCCAGAAAGGACTTGTATCGTATACAGCCCCGAATGGCGAAGTCTTGTGGGTCCACCCAGACTTACTGGAAGACGAGCAATGGGTAGCCTCTTCTTCGAAGAAAAAGCCGAAGCAGAAGGGAAAGGCATGTCATGCTACTTCCGCAATTCCGGAGGGAGACGATGAACAGGTGGTAACATTCCAGCTGTCCGAAGGGGAACCTGAAGCCCACGCCACCAGAAGTGGACACGAGTACAAATACAAGTATCCGGAAGTCCCCGACCCTAATGCCAAGACGCTCTCAGAGCTGGGGGTACCAACAAATCCCCTCACTCGCACAGAGAAAGCGCAACAGCAGGTGGCTGCCAAAGAAGCTACAGCAAAGCAGCCGCATGAAGTTCAACCCCGGCAGCCTCGATTCGGCCGCCGATTGAAGAGATAAACCGAACTTCAACTCTCCATACCGCCGATGTCATGGCCCATTAGCCAATATCCCCGCAAGGATCACTTCTATGAGTCAGCCGCTTATCGAAGAGACGAGAAGCTCTTCAAGAAGCCCTCACGATTCGAAGTCTTCCTCACCCGTGATTAGGCCGAGTCCGTAAGAGTCGCCCAAAGAATGCAACCTTGCGACTAAGCACTTCCCCGCATCACCTTTACAAAGGAGGATATGCGACGAGGAATTCCAAGCACGATAGGCCGCTATACTTCACCGGTATATTGGCTCTAGTGAAGTTAACCGATCCAAGTCGATCCGGTTCCGCTGCGGAGCATCATGCCCCCGCTACCATGTATCACCTTGAATCCCCGCCAAGAAGTCAAGGCCAACAGTACGCATCTACGGGTTTAACACCGGTCTCTACCACTTGGTAAAATCCGGATAAAGTGCCAAATGGGAGACTTAAAGTCCAAGTCACCGCTATGTGATTGATGCAGACTTCCTATAACTCATCGCTATCGACCTTGGATCCACGGTAATGTTATAGTCCCATCTACTCTTCATCGTCTCAAATATGTAGACACTAATAATGAGGTCAAGACGGTGGTCGCGACAAACAACCGCTTAAGGGATGGAGAATTATTTCACCGATTCTCTCCTCTACGTAATGAGTCCAAATCAATCATCGCCCAAGGTACGGACAGCGGTGAAGAAGCCGATACCAAACCGGCTTGGTTATAGTGGAGGTTTTGTTTTAAATGACATTGTACCCCTTGTAATCAATCTTGACGATGAAGAATCGCCGATGAACATTGTAATTGGCAAATTGCCGATGAATCAATAAATGACGATTTAGAGTATCCTTTATCTTTGAATGATGTGATAACAGATTATACAATGATCCGTAGTTGCACTCGCCAACTCGATCATCTTGCTTCACACAAAAGCAGCTCCGGATTCCTTTGGGACAACACTTGTCATCCCACGAAGATCAAGTAGTGAAAAGACTTGGTTTACTAAAAGGAGATGCGCCCAATCGCTTTGAAGAAGGTGAAGATGACAATGGGCCTATCCTCCACACATTCGATATAGTCCGTAAACACCGGATATCATGAAAAGATGGGGGTATGACTTGACACGAGGGAAGGTCTATGTTTCGACGAGGCCCTCGAACCCTCCTAAGCGGCATATGTCCCAAGAGGAAAGCCGGATAATTACTATGCATTTAGAAGGGATTGGGATACTAATCCTCCTCGAAGATGAATGCTCGTGGTCGATTGATAATAATCCACCCGTGAGGGAGACTGACATTCGCCCGACTCTTCACTGGGATTCTCGACACCACCTCTGAGAAGCTTTCAAGGCTCGATGTCGAATATGGCCACGATCGATCCTCGCTACTATTGAGGGTGATGAAGATATGCCAACATGGGAAGACCCATGGATCCATCAACTCGTAGCTTTAGGATAGGTTCGAACAAAGAGAACCCCCACTAAGGATGAGGTAGTCCAAAGTTAATATGGGTGATGAAGAGCATCCTAAACTCATAAACATCGCAATACTCTCCCTTCGAAAGAAAAGGAAGAGTTGATTACCCTAATCGTGAGTATATCGATGTATTCACCGAGTTACGAGGACATGCCAGACTCGACCTAATGTGGCAACACATCGCCAACATCAAGGCGATGTCAAACCCGCCAAGCAACAAAGAAGACGGTTTCGGCCCACAAATATTGGAGGCAATTGTTGACGGTGAAGAAACTCATAGAATCGGATTCGCCGAGGAAATTCAACATCCGGATTGGGTGGCTAATATAGTCCCTGGCCATGAAGAAGAATGGTTCGATTAGGACTGCGGTTCGACTACGAGACCTAAACGCCGCTGCCCAAAGGATGATTTCCGCCAATCACCGACGCCATAGTTGACAATACATGTGGATTCGAGAGGATGTCCTTTATGGATGGCTTTTCGGTATAATCGATCAAGATGTACCCCGATGACGCCAAACACACAGCTCGTAACGCCATCGGCATATATTGCTACACGGTCATGCCGCTCGCCTCAAAATGCCGCGCGAACATACCGTAGAGCAATGACGAAATTTTCCAGACCATCTCCGAAAACGGTCGAATGCTACGCCGACGACTTGGTCGTGAAAAGCCGCGGACAAAGGAGATCACATCAAAGATCTTAGAACGGTATTCGAACTCATGCGAACTCATCGCCTAAAGATGAATCCCGCCAAGTCCTTCCTTGGGATGTCCAGGGCAAGTTCCTTGGCTTCGCTGCCACCAACAAAGGAATCCACGCCGATCCCGACAAAGTGAAGGCGATTCAAGAGTTGCAACCTCCGAAATCGAGAGAACTCGGGGTTACAAGGACGACATGACATCCGACGGTTTATATCGAACCTATCCGGGAAGTGCCAACCGTTCTCTAAGTTGAATAAGAAGGGCGGTCATATATTTGGGACGACGCCGTAAGGCATTCAAGAGATCAAGTCGATTCGCCAAACCTCCCGCTCTTGTTGCACCGCGGTCGGAAAACCATTTTGATCTACGCCAAGGCAACGGATCACTCGTTAAGCGCTTTACTCGCGAAGACGACGATACGTCACGCAACGTGCAGCAGTATTACCCGAGTCAACATTAGTCGGTGCCGAAGTCTCGATATCCAATGGTCGAGAAGCGGTTTTGCATTAGTGTTCGCATTCGTAAAATGCGCACTATTTAGTCGACAGACGATTTATGTTATCTCTAATGTAAATCCGGTCCGAATATTTATGACCCACCGCCTCGATGAGTTGGCGCTATTAAATGGGCCTTGCTCTTGTCTCAATATGACTTGTATTTCAAACAACGTAAGTCACCAAAGGACAAGCGATTTGTGATCTCTTGGTCGCCACCGACAACGGATGCGCTTGAGCTATATGATGATCTTCCGGATGAAGTTCGTGAAGTCAACACTACGCCGCACCAACAAATATGGCGATTGTATTTTGATGGAGCTTCGCCACCAATGTGGCGAAAATTCCCTGATGTTCTAAAATCTCCGCCGGAGTCGGAGTTGTCTTGATTTCCGGAATCATGTCATGCCCCGTGCTTATTCACTCACCAACCTCGCTCCAATAACGAGTCAATACAACGCGCTACTTATCGGACTTAGCTTCGCCAAGGAGCCGGGGTCAATATCTCGCGCATGGTGATTCACAACCGATAGTTAAGCAGTCCGTGGTGACTACGGTTAGGAACCCCGACCGTCCCCTATCATCGTAGCCGTGGAAATGGCGCACTCATTCAAGAGTTTTTCATCGAATATATCCCGCCCAAAACGCTTTACGCTGATGCGCGCGCAATGCGGTCGTTAGCACAACCTTCCGAGACCGAAAGCAACTAGTCACGGCCGACTCACCAACTCTTCGCACCATTATACGATGAGGCACAAGAAGATAAGGGGTAGTTACCAAAGAAGTGTATACAACCCAAACCAAGTTGGAGCCCCGAGATTGGCGCCCTATTATCGACACGCCTTACATGGTATTCTACCGTAAGACGAAGGAGAGAGAGTCAACCGCCAAGAGCTCCAAGATTCTTTACCACAACGTAAAACCCGTGATGCTATATCGCCGGGTACGATGGTCTTTATACGATGCCTCTCAAACAAAGAGGCGAAGAGGTCCTTCGGAAGCACACGAAGGTGAATGTGGCACACCGTCCCAAGCTCTACGATCGAATCGAGAATGGGCTACTTCGCCAACAATGATTAATGACGCAAAGCACGCCGAAATGCCACGCTGTCAAATTCACGCTAATTATATGCATCACCGAGTAATCGCATCCTTCTACCACATCCCGCCATTCGAGACATGGGGAATGGACATTGTAGGTCCCATTTTTCCTCCGTCACAAAGGCGATCGGTTTATTCTAGCGATCACCGACTACTTCTCCAAGTGGGTCAAGCAATCCCGCTAAAAGAAGTAAAGGCGAAGTACCGCCATTGTTTATCAAACACCATGTCATCTATCGACACGGTGTCCCAAGACGGATCGCATGACAACGGTCCCCAGCTCATCGCAATTCCTTCATCGTTTTGGCGAAATTCAAGATACAAGACGCCTCGCCGATGTTCTATAATCCACCGCAAATGGATTAGCCGAGGCATTCAACAAGACGATTATCAAAATTCACAAAGCTTGTGAAAAGTAACAAGCGACCGATGATAAACTCGAGAAGCACTCGGGCGATCGCACAACGGCACGACGCCAACCGAGCCACCCCGCACTCTCCGGCTCACGTGTGAAGCGCTTCTCCCATTGGAAATTCAGATCCCGCCACTTCGCGACGCCTTTCAACAGATGACGACCAAGAACAACATCAAAACGCCTCAAGAGCTTGAGATGTTAGATGAGAAGCTCGAGGCTCAACAATGCATTGAGTTCTACCAAGCTAGGATGTCGGCTTTCAACAAGAAAGTTCGACAGAGAACCTTTAGAGAAGGAGATTTGGTCCTCGCCGCCGACGACCGATAATCCTCACTTCCAAAAAGAAAGGTAAATTCAACCTAAATGGGAGGGCCCGCTTGTAATAGAAACGGTTTACTCCAATGGTGCATATCGCCTAATTACCCAAAATGGCGACCGCAATTAATGCCGATAAATGGGAAGTTCCCAAGAAATACTACCCATAGTATCTTCGATAACCCGCTTCGACGGAAGTTCCTCGTGGATGTCTCACCGCGAGGATAACCCTAGATTTATCCTCCATCACAATTCCCCACCGATCAAATTCCTTGACGGTGGGTCTACAAATTTTCTCGGTACATTACCAAAATCCCTCTTGATTCCTTCTATGAACAAGAGGCCCACTCAAAATTCCTTTCACGGAGAGAGAATATAAAATCCTTCCTCTCCAAGCCGCAAAATCCTTTTCGTGTCAAACGGAAGGGTTCCATCTTCATCTTAGGTAGCCGATTGAAGGTATGCGCCGGATTTTCGTGACCAGTTGTCCGATCAAGGTCACCGAAGTCTTTTCGGTTCTCTGAGTGGAGATCCCACTCTTAGTTCCATCTTTCATCCTAGGTAGCCGATTGAAGGTATGCGCCGATTTTCGCATCAGTTGTCCGGATCAAGGTCGCCTCGAAGTCTTTTCGTTCTCGGAGTGGAGATCCCACTCTTAGTTCCATCTTCATCTTAGGTAGCGCCGATTGAAGGTATGCGCCGATTTTCGCATCGTGTTGTCCGATCAAGGTCACCTCGAAGTCTTTTCGTTCTCGAGTGGAGATCCCACTCTTAGTTCCATCTTCATCTTAGGTAGCCGACCAAGGTATGCCGATTTTCGCATCAGTTGTCCGGATCAAGGTCGCCTCGAAGTCTTTTCGGTTCTCTGAGTGGAGATCCCACTTAGTTCCATCTTCATCTTAGGTAGCCGATCAAGGTATGCGCCGATTTTCGCACTGTGTTGTCCAATCAAGGTCACCGAAGTCTTTTCGGTTCTCGAGTGGAGATCCCACTCTTAGTTCCCCTCTTATCTTAGGTAGCCGATTGAAGGTATGCGCCGAGATTTTCGTGATCGTAGTCCGACCAAGGTCACCTCGAAGTCTTTTCGATTCCTACAAAGAAGGAATCTCTGTTAGCCTCATTCCTGAAATAGAACAAATTCTTCCTTTCCCACCTCAATCAATCTTCTCCAAGTTCAGCCATTCTCCCACAAAGAAGACACCAAGATTCATCTTGGGGCATTTTATCCCTAAGCCTAAGAGGATAAAGCCAACTTTATACGCTGCTGTTTGCTTAGTCTTTCTCCCATTGAAGAAGACACCAGAGTTCGACTCGGGCATTTTATCCTCAAGCCTAAGAAGGATAAAGCCAACGCTTTATACGCTGCTGTTTGCTTAGTCTTTCTCCCATTGAAGAAGACACCGAGTTCGATTCGGGCATTTTATCCCTAAGCCTAAGAAGGATATAGCCAACGCCACACGCTGCCGGTTTAGTCTTTCTCCCATTGAAGAAGACACCGAAGTTCGACTCGGGCATTTTATCCCGGCCTAAGAATGGATAAAGCCAACGCCACACGCTGCTGCCGTTAGTCTTCCCGAAAAGACGGTCACGTGATTCAACATCGTAGCATTAAGTCTAAGAGAGTTTCATTCTTTAGCACAACGTTGTGTGTAGAACGGATTTAGACAATCTACATGCTAGCCCAACTCAAACGGTAGTTGGTAAAGGCTCATCAAACCCGCTGAAGGCCGGGTTGGCTAATAACCCTAAAGTCAACGCCACACGCTGCTGTCGGTTTAGTCTTTTTCCGATTGAAGAAGACACCGAGTTCGACTCGGGCATTTTATCCCGGCCTAAGAAGGATAAAGCCAACGCCACACGCTGCTGCCGGTTTAGTCTTTTTCCGATTGAAGAAGACACCGAGTTCGATTCGGGTATTTTATCCCAAGCCTAAGGAGGGACGAAGCCCACGGTAACACGCTGTCGGGTGGTCTCTTGCCCGTAAAAGAGCAATGGCCTATGTATTCGATATCATAGCAACAAGTCTAGAAGAGTTTCATTCTTTAGCATAACGCCACGCGCGAACGGATCCGATAATCCGCGACGCCAGCCCAACTCAAACGGTGGTTGGTAAAGGCTAATCAAACCCGCTGATGGTCGAGGGTTTGCCAAAATCCTAAAAGTATTATGGTTAATTATTTCGAGGAAGTAAAAGAATCATAATAAACAATGAAAGGAATGGATCTTATTCATTTGAAGCAAATATAAAAGGAGCTACAACCGCTTAAATATCAAGTCTATGACAAAGGATTTGTCGCTCAAGCCGGTGACACTTCACCATTGTAAGCCCGGTCGAAGTTCTTCCCGCAACTCGCCTCAAGGACTCCTCATCGGTGTTCGTCTTCATGGTTGCCTCCTCGCCCGCCGTCACGCATCGAAGTTCCCTAGACACAACGGTGAGGTCTTCTTCCTTGTTGGCCTTGGCCAGCTCCAAACCGCCATCCTATCTTCCTCAAGATGGAGCTCTCCCCGAAAGCAAGATATCCTCTCCGCGACTCGCCACGATATCACCGATATGGCTTAGGAAGAATATGTCTCAAAGAACAACAGCTCCAAGCCGATCGGGCGCTGTCTCTCTCGTGATCTGACTTCGAGCCCAAGAAAACACGAGCATCGCGCCATGCCTCTAAACGCGAGCCCGTATGAGCAGCTACATATGAGGAAGCTCCACCGCCCGCAGCTCTTGCAGCCTTCGAGCCGCCCCTCCGTGATGGGCGAGATCATCAACAATGGCTCGAGCGCTCGGGTAACCCATATCCCGTATCAAAGCCATCCGGGTCAAGCAAGGTCCGAATCGATGAAGAGAAAGCCCACCATGAAGGACCTTTTCGATCACAAGGTTCACCAAAGAAAAGAATGAGCGTGATTTCCAAACAGATAATAAGATGGGATGGATCTTCATCCACCATCAACGCCTCGCCAGTCATGGAGTCGAGATGTAGGCTCGCACGTAAGAAAAGAGGACTTTAGAATTTTCAGCAAGAAATGGGCTTAAAATTTATTGGGCTAAAAGACCCTCACCCGCCTCCTTCTGTAGCTTCAGAGGCTAGCGAAGTCTACCAGAGGCGATCTATCGCCTGATGTCGTTAACCGCAAATGAGCCCCCGGTGCTCATCTATCTCAACGGTCGCCGTGGTAGCCGATTCTCGAAAGCGACGAAAGAGGGGTACCTACCACGCATCTAATGGAATGTCTCAGCCTTCTTTTAATTATAGTAGTATTGGCCAAACTACCGGTCCTATAATCAATCAAGGGAAAGTTCATACCTTCTTCAGGGATAGTATCTTCGGGTAAATCCTCACCAAGGGTATCTCCATCTTGTGACCAAGTGTGTAACAAGTCATCCATGGAGGTACTACCGTATAAACCACCGCCACGAGATCTTCCATTGAGAAGTCCAAAAAAAAGGCATTAGGAAAGTGAATGCAATTAAGACTAACAATAGGTAGAATTACTTACCTCCTACGGTGTGATTAGTCGCCTAGTCTCGGTTTGTGCATTTGTCTCCCCGCGATCTCTAAAAGAACAAAACAAAGAGGTAGTAGTGGGGGTACAAATCCCAGTCATTCCATTCTCGTGATTTGCCACCCGTAAGAGGAATTATCGATGTTAGATGTACTGGTCCGCCGGATCAGGTCCTACATCGCCTCTTCCGCCATAGCTCCATACATTTGTTGAGTAAAACGGCTCAAAGATGAGCGTAACCGCCATAACTCTCGTGATCAAAATCAAAACCAGATCATAATCCCTATAACTCCCCGCATGAACGGAGAAATGTCACCTTCAAAAGTCAAAATTTCAAATTTTGTCACTTGAATTATTACCTCCGCCACCGATCGATCATTACCGGCCAAGTCTATATCAAGAGACCGAGGATTCACGCGATTCTTATGGGCTAACCTCTTTCGCTTAACCCCTTGAGAGGGTTGAAATTCTTCTTCTTCAACAGCTTTTCCCGAAAATTCGCTGAATGAGAAATCCAATAGAGAGGATAAGAAAACGAAGGGGAAAAGAGAGAGTACCGAGGTTCGCAAAGACG